>PVHT021183524.1:27088683-27207612 GCA_004024745.2 Catagonus wagneri
CAAGAGGAAAGTATATAGCAATACAAACCTACCTCAGAACACAAGAAAAAGCTCAAATAAACAACCTAACTTTACATCTAAAGCAGCTAGAGAGGGAAGGATCCAGGTCATGGAAACAACCTAAATGCCCATCAACAGAGGAGTGGATAGGGAAGATATGGTACATACACACAATGGACTATTACTCAGACATTAAAAGGAACGGAATAACAACATCTATAGCAACATGGATGAACCTAGAAATTACCATACGAAGTGAAACCAGTCAGACAATTAGACAGCAACACCCAGTGCTACCGCTTACATGTGGAAACTAAAGAGACACAATGAACTTCTTTGAAGAACAGACAATGACTCACAGATTTTGGAAAACCTTGGTTTTTCAAATAAGACAATCTGGGGGGTGGAGGGATGCACTGTGGGTTTGGGACACAAAAGCTATCGAATTGACTTATGATCTTTGTACACCTATAACTGAAATAAAATTCATTGTTAATAAGAAAAAAAAATACAAGTTACACTTTAGATTTGAAATTTTATCACTTGTCAGTCACCTTGCAAAAGTATCCAAGTTAAACAAGCTTCAAATAAGAAATCTAAGGACGGACTAGAGCTTAAAACTATAATAGATATGGCAGATGTCAAGTTCAAAGTGCCAAGCTGGTCCCCAGAATAAAAAAGTCCAAGAATAACAGACTCTTGCCGATGTTGTCCCATTAGAAGTTTCAGCCTGCATTTATGAGAAGACGAAAGAGGTTAATCTGCTTCTGTTCATTGCAAGAGAAGTTGTCATGGAGAGATGAAGTCTAACATGAGATCTGCGCACAAGGGTCAGAACCAGGGGAGGACCCAGGTGACACCTTCCCCCTCAGTCACAGGCACAGGGCTTTCAAAAGGCTGAGGTCTCTCAAAATCCTTGCTCCCTCAGCCCAGCAGAGTCTCCCTCCCACCTCGCACCTTCTCCTATTTTCCACATCAAAGTTAACGCAAGTGTTTTCCCGTTTCATATGCTGGAGTCACACACTGATACTGATTCCCACAAAAAAATAAGCAAAGGGGGCAGGAGAGGTGTCATTTTATGAAAATCTGTTTGGCCTCTTCTCTGGTCTCCTAAGTTCAGTCCTGATTTCTTTAAGACCCAGAGTGCATGTTTGTCTCCTTGGCTGCTCTAGACCACGCTGAGTCCTGAGACTCGTGCTTTTAAGGTCAGACACTCTGGAGCTGAAGAGACAACCAGAAGCCATGTCTGCAGAACAACCAACAGAGCGAGGAGCCCACGTGCAGCAGGATGTGAGGTGGATGCTGACTGTGTGCACAGCTGACAGGCGAGTCACAGCCATCTTTCAAGGGAAACTTGTTGGCTGCTTTGACTTCCTCATCTTGTACATATTTGCTTTAGAGAATGCAAGGAATTTGCTAGCTGAGGAAGTTTATCTACTCTGTTTTCTAAGAAGACTCTTTTCCACTGAGGTATGTTTCTGAAAAATTCCCTCAGCCGACTTTGCTGCCAAAGCAGCACACAGTTCCGTGGAACAGTTTAAAACAGAAACAGATCCTCCCTAAAAATCCCTGTTTCTTTATGGAAAGACCTTGGAATAGAGGTATCTCAACTTACTATCAAAACTCATGGCACAGTCTAGAACGACATCATCCTTCCATGTGCACATGATTCACGAGAGGAAGAAGCCAATGGGATGGATATTTGCTGAGCACCCACGGCAACATGAGATGTTGTCCTCATTTACTGATGAGAAATTGAAGATCAAAGAGTAAAATAACTTGACCGAGTTAAAACCCTATGTGGCAGAACAGGAATTTATGACAAAGTCTCAGGAACAAGACTGACTGTGATATATGGGTATGTCTATTCCTTTTATCCCAACAAGGTGACAAACTACGCAACTAAAAACCACTAAAGCGCAGACTCTTAAAGACCATTATGCATTGAATTTGAAAACAAATTTATGATAAATACATAAATCAAGGTCCAGCTTAATGGCTTGCCAAAAATATCATTTGTAAATAATCCCTGAACCTTGTATCCTAACTTTCTTCACAAAATGAATTAGTGATAACATGGAAATTCTTGATTTTTCTTGTATTTAATTTCCTCATGTGTATTTTTATCAGAAAAAAAATTAACATTAGATATATCCTATGGAACTGAGGCCAGAAGTACAGACTGATTTAATCAGCGTTGGTTCACAGATAACGACCAAGACAAAAGCAAGGGGAAAACAAAATAGAACCACTACACCATCTAGCGATGAAACTCTCACTTTGCAAGAAAACCACCAGATGCAATTCCATTTTGCAAATCAGTCCCCAAAACTCTGAGCCTGAAGAATATTCATCAGTGGCCAAAAGAAAAATGTCTGATAACAATGAATAATGGAAAATTAAAAGCAGATAAGCAGGAAAAGTGAAATGGGATAGACTCTTCTGTTCAGATTCCATTAAAAGCTGGAGGTGAACCCCAATTCTGTTCTCAAAGATCTGGCATAGGTCCTGATTCCTTTTTTCTTTGTACCCTAAGACTTAAATTTTATGAATTAACAAGGGTTCAATTTCAAAACATAGATGACATAAGTATCTATTTGCTAAATCTGCGATATTCTTCCTCCTCAAGAACTCATTCTCCATCATAAAGCTCAATATAAGACTAAGCATCTTACTTCTAGATTACCTTTTCCTCTGGTCTTGTTCTAAATGGGTGGCAATTAATCTGAAATTCGGTGCTTTCTTTCAATGCTCAGTGATTATCAAAATACCCAAGATAGCTTACCTATTATTACAAAAAATATTATAAAAACAGATACTATTGTCTAACAGATACTAAGCACTCAATAAATAGTAGCCATTCATTAATAAAAGTGATAGTATGCTCTTTAAAACAGTAACTCTTTGAAGCAGATGCTTATGTGGCCTTGCACTTGTCCTTGGTAAAACTATAAATTAGGTCAACTTTGTCTTTTAGACTTCTTACCTTTTCAGTGCTACCTCCTGATTCTGATGTTTTTTTTGCCTTTAAGGCCACACCTGAGGCATATGGAGGTTCCCAGGCTAGGGGCCTAATCGGAGCTACAGCTGCCGTCCTACACTACAGCCACAGCAGTGCCAGATCCGAACCACGTCTGTGACCCACACCACTTCACAGAAACGCCGGATCCCCGACCCAATGAGCAAGGCCAGGGATGGAACCTGAGTCCTCATGGGTACTAGTCAGATTTGTTTCTGCTGCACCACAGTGGGAACTCCCTGACTCTGATGTGAAAACTGGCCCAGAAAACCTGACAAAAAGTTGTGAGGAAACGCTTGCGTCTATAATGAATGAGTGGGAAGATACGTCGTCAAGAATCAAACACTACAGAGTTCCCGTCGTGGCGCAGTGGAAATGAATCTGACTAGGAACGATGAGGTTGCAGGTTTGATCCCTGGCCTCGCTCAGTGGGTTAAGGATTCTGCGTTGCAGTGAGCTTTGGTGTAGGTCACAAACAAAGCTCAAATCTGGCGTTGCTGTGGCTCTGGCACGGGCCAGCGGCAACAGCTCTGATTAGACCCCTAGCCTCGGAACCTCCATATGCCACGGGTGCTGCCCTAAAAAGACAAAAAGACAAAAAAAAAAAAAAAATTAAACACTACATAAAACTTCTCAAGACAGGTTTATTTATATATAAGTGCATGAAATTGAATACAGAAACGTTATTAAAATACTGTATATTACAAATTTTTAATCCAATAAATTCTGTGTAATGACATTTAAGTGCTGGATTCACTTTAACAGTTGTTCTGTTTGGATCAATAAAGAGTTCACCCTGTATATTACAAAGAGGAGAGACACACATGGACCTCAGAAATGGTCCTGAGTTTAGACAGTGGATGATGTTAATTGTGCATCTTTTCTTTAAAGCAATGAGTTGGAGCCTAGATCTTGTCTTTGCAGACCAACTTTCTATAATCAAAAATAACTTGCATATATTTATTGCTGCCCTTTGAAGAAAATGAGTGGTGAAAAATAAAATAAAAATCAGTATTTCTAAGGCTAACCTGATGCTTACCACGATTAAAATTAAAATTCACTGCAAAATTTATGTTCTCCAGGAAATTATGCTATATACACAGTGAGATTTGTACATGAATTGGAAATTAAAAAATTGCTTATATAAAATTAAAAATCAATAGTATACAATATTTACAGCTTGTTAGGTATTATAAATAAACATACTTTTAAAATAAGCCCTCAAAATTAAACTGTATTATGTAAACATGCAGCACACACACAGTGTAGTTTATAGTCTTAACAGAAGGGGGAGAATTGTGTTCACATAATGTAGGGTACTTCCTCACACACGCCTTTGTTTTCGTGCGCTACCCCTCCAGTGTTTCTTCTTTCTGTCTTTAAACTTCACAGTACATTAAGTATTTCTATAGTAAAAAAAAAAAGAAAAGAAAAAGAAATTCCCTGATGGTAAACAAATTCCTAAAAGTTACATGAAGTGTCTGCACTTGTATTAAAATACAAAGCTCACACTAGAATCTCTAGTTCACACAAAACCAAATTTTAGAATCATACATTTAATTTTTTTACTACATTTTCCCTCATTTCAAACTTACTTGGAAAAAGAAAAAAAATCAACAAATACCACATCATGAAAGCAGTTGTCATCTGTAATAGTCAATGGTGAAATAACTGATTTTTATAAATCACAAGGAGCTAATTCCATTACACCTCAGCCCTGAATTCCCAGCAATAGGTATATCAAGCCTGAATCTTGCTAAATTCACTTTGCAAGAGTATCTTAACTTCCAAGGCACTAACGCATCATTTAGTTTTTAAAAACTGCATTGTAGTTTACTTACTAAATGATTCATAAGTGGACTGAGAGTTAACATAATTTGAAAGTGAGTTTTTAATACCTATCAGGCAAACTATATTTTTGCTATGGTATTTACATACACACAATTTAGCTGATTACCTTTACGATAAAGTTGATCCCCTTGCTCTAGAATGACTAGAGTCAGGAGTTAATACTTTATGGTAGAATCCTATGAATTTTACCAAGTTATATGACTAAAATGAAAAATATTATGTAATTTTATATTGTTCATCTAAATGTGAAGAGCTTGTGTGTGCATGTGTGTGTTTGGGAGAGGGCCAGAACTTCAAAAATTCCTCCATCATAAATGCATCCAGTATCACGAATACCAAGAAAGTGTCAATAATCATACTATCAACTTATCCAGTACTCAAAGTTAATCATTTTTTATTACTCTTCAAACAAGTGCCTCTATCTTGCCTTCTATGGAGAAAACTTTAAAATGTTCTTTCCCAAGGATACTTAGTGATGATACAGAAATACTTTAAAAACAAAGGAAACTTTTACCATCAATAGTACTATCAAGTTGTCATTCATTTATACAAGGCTCTGAAAAAAGTGATGATTTTTAGAAATTACCAATATACACTATGTTCAGGAGAAAAGTGTTACAGTTATGGTAATTTATGCCTTATAGTTCCTCTTTCTATGTATTTACGTTACACTGCTTTCCAGCTTCAGTTACATACCTAAATACAGTCCTCAAAGGGGGACAGTCATGTCACCACCGAGTGGGGATATATACGGGTGAAGGATAGATATCATCTAAAAAAGACACGTAGGAGGTCCATGCTCCCTTGAATTACTTACAGTATTTAATTTTCAGCAAGATTTTGGCTGTGTAGCCATAAGGTGTTAAAACCTTCTCTTCTAAACCAGCACTTCTGATTCTATCAACAAACCGTACATATGTTTCACCTATACCACATGACATCTGTATGAAAAGGTGAAGAACATTTTTAAGAAACTGCTAAATTACTTCTCAAAATCAGGAAAAGGTTATTACGTAAGTTTACAATATGTGCAGTGCAGGTAAAGAATATGAAACCCAGTCTCCTAAACTCAGGGGAGGAGACGGTGACAGCTCATAGCTTAGTGCACTCAGAAATCTAGGTGTTTCCACGAATCTAATAACATATTACCTGGTACATCTTCACATTTACTGAAAATACTGTATAAAGCATTACTTCTCTACAAAAATCCACAGATAACGTTTTTAGGTAACTTGAGCAACCTCCTCAAAAACACTATATTGCCTACACTGAATGGAGATCCTTAAGTTAGAAGGGCAAACCTACCACTAAATGCACAAAAATGTAACACTACTTCAGAATGCTTTGTGGTAGTTTAGTCTCATATATAAGGAAAACACCACATTCTGTAAACATGCAGTAAAGGTACTCACACAGTGTAGTTTAGAGTTTTAACAGAAAGGAAACTGTGTCCACACAATGCAGGGTGCTTCGTCAAGTGTGTTTGTGTTTGCATGTGTTACCCTCCAATGTTTCTTCCTGTCTTTAAACTCCCCTCTGCTATAAAAGCTATATGTTTGAAAATTTTTTAAACATTTTTTCATCAAATAATGTCCTGTAGCGTTCTCCTCCAGAATGTCACCAAAAGAACAGGAAGATATGGGAAATTACTAGTCAGTTTTAACCACTGAGATTCTCACCCTTGGTTATTAAAAGAAATAACCATTTACCCAGCTACCCAAATGTTGCCAAACTTCTCTGCAATCTAGGTCACCAGAATTTCTTCAGAAACTTTGCACATTCTTCATGTCTTAAAAACAGAAAGCGACTCTTTGAAGAATTCTAAGACTTCCTGAGAGAACCGTGTAGTTTGAGACTATTTCAGAAAGTACTTTAGCATTTGTTACTTCTTGAATTATAAAATGGGCATAAATTAAAAATGAAAGTATTTTTTTCTAAGTTAAAAACAAACAGACAACAAGTAGGACTTAAGCATGTTTGGTCCATGGCAGGAGGCACGTGGCTGACACTGCAGCCCAACTCTGTTCTCCCACAGAAGTGGCGCTATACCTCGAAGCTGCAGATAGGCGCTGGACAGAGCGAGAGACGCGTCTCCATCCCTTCAGCAAGGACAGTAAGCTGATGGAGGGGAGATTCGGTGCCTGTTGGCCGAATGAATCCAAAAGGAGCAAACGCAGGATATGGTAAGGAGTAAGGGGCAGATGCTGGCTGCTTCTCCCTTTTCCTGTTTTAAGTAGAGGTTAACAACCTGCCACTGAATCCTGCTTGCCCTGGCCATTTCCATCACCACTAATTCCCAAAAGTGCTTTTAGATGATAACTGCTGATTCAAAAAATTATAAAGAGGTAGAGAGGAGGTCATGGAAGCAACATTATAAGAGAATTCCTTCTTAAAATATATGTAGGGAAAAAGGAGGAAATGGAAGAAAAGAGATGAACTTTACAAAACAATGTATGCAGTTGGTATTGCAAAGTACAGTTTTTTTTAAAAAAATATAATGACTATTGATTATTTACTGTTAACTAGCCCTCTCTTAGCAGGAACCCCACAAATACCAAAATCTGCAGGTGCTCAAGGCCCTTAAAGAAAATGGTGTTGTATTTGCATATAACCTACATATATCCTCCCACATACTTTAAATCATCTCTAAATTACTTATAATAGTCTATACAATGTAAATGCTATGTAAATACTGTAAATACAATGTAAATGCTATGTGAATAGTTGCCTGCATGGGGCAAATTTACATTTTGCTTTTTGGAACTCTCTTTCTGAATATTTCAATCCAAAGTTGGCTGAATCCCTGAATGTGGAACCGCTGATGTGGAGTGTCCACTGCACTGCCGTTCATAAGTGAGAAGGGCTGGATTCAAATCCATGTCCTGTTACCCTCTTCACTGCATCGCAGCAATGATATCTCAATTACTAAAATTCTACTTGGTGAATAAACTAGGAAAAATCAGATGGGGGGGGAATAAACAAGACAAACTCTCAACTAGAAGCAAAACATTTTCCTAACGCTTTTAGGATTTAAGACATCTTGGTAGCTTCTGGTGGACTCCAGGGCAGGAATCCCATATTGGTCATCCTTGTATTTAGTATACAAAATACTAGGTACCACTCTTTGAACATAATAGATCCATCAAAAATGTTTACCAAATTGAATGAGTTGACATATAAGTACCAGCTTGGGCACAATGACATGGCAGCCCCAGTCACCTCATCTAAATTAGAGGTTATCTTGAGACATTTTCCAAAACATTTAAAAAATTATTCCTATTCCTTATATCACAAATATATGATACACAGGGCAGCTCATTTCTTCATTTCTCACTTAAAATACAAACAAAACTCTCACACTTTTGAGGAGCAGTGGAAATGTATGTTGCAAATACTAAGGAAGTATACTGGGTTATAAACTATAACACTGTTCAGTAAATACTAAGATCTAAAGTTAAGAATAATTAACCTGCAAGCACTGGATATGGCCACCATTTAGGTCTTTCCTCATTCTAGGCAACCAATGGCATTATCCATGGGGCAGATTATTTGCATCTTTTTCATTTAAAAGTTTTAAGCATTATTTGCAGCCTAGTTGAGACCCCGACTAATTCTGATCTATGGACATTTCTAACCAGTGTATGTTAACTAACTAATAATTAGTTTGTACACACAAGAGTCTCTTCTTTGGGGAACTGATTTCATTGCCGGTGATATTTTATTAAGCAGTTTTTAAAATAAAGAAGTGTAAACTGCAGAGGATTCTCCCCTTCCCTCTTGCCTTTACCACAAAGAAAACGTACTGCTAAATCACATACAAATTTTAAGGTTTAACCCCCAAAACACCAATAAGGGCCGTGGTCATATCACAGATAAGGATCTCTAGTACTATTAAACCAAGAAAAATTTCGCCAAATTCAAAAATTTCAAGCTCCCTCAAACCTCTTTAAAAGATCATTCAACTGAGCAAATACATCAGATTCTCCACTACAACACAAAAGTAAGTGTTCATTGAACAAAGCTTTCCAATTAGACTGTATTCATGTATAGCAGCTTTATATATATATATATGTATATAATGATATATATGTGTATAGATATATACCATTACATTTTCTTGTCTCTATAGGAAAACCACTAATGTTTTAAAATCTCATCACAGAAACAGCTTTTAAGACATTTCATCAATTCACACTATTCAACTGCATTTCAAAACATCAAAGAGTAATAGCTGCACAAAATCCCAATGGAAATAACTAAAAACAGCAAAGAAACCAAAAACTCCCTCCAAAATTAAAAGCACAAGCATGCACGCATGGAGACACACACACACACACTCTCTTCATAATATAAAGCAACTTGATAATGAGATAATTGCAGGACACTCCTCAAACTGATCCGCCTCCTTAGGTTTCCATTCCAGAGTAAAAACAGGAGTTTAAATCTCTTTGGTCCATGCAGCCCTACACTTAACGTGTCCAAGATATTTTCTGGATAATTTCAAATTTTAAACCATGTGCTCCATGTTGCCTTACCATGATAACTTTCTGAAATCATAAAAGAACCATGTGTTAAAATAAATATTCATTTTTTGTAGCTCTGAAAAAATTTCAACATGGTATTGATAATTTCTCCTAAAGAATACAAACACTTTATTGACAAAATAACCAAAGTAAAGGAAGAACACAATTTAAGTCTAACAGAAAAGGAAAAATCAATTTGACTTGGAAGATTTATGCCTAAATTTAATTTAGGAAAATATCCGGAATATAAAAAAGCACATGAAAATAATTTCAGGCTTGTACATAATTTAAAAGAATCAATTTTAAGATTTACTTCAAAAATCTCTAAGAATACATAGTTGCTTCTTGGTTTTGTGGGGAAAAAAAAATTTCCAAGCCACACCCCACCCCCCAGCCTTGCCCAACTGGCTTCCATACTAGTAAAATACCTCCTCCAACTCCTCATCACTGAGTTTTTGATATATTCTGCTCTTTGGTGAAGAAAAGGTGCTATAGGTAACAAAGGTCTTAAATCTGAATGGGACCAAAGAGAAACTCAGTTTTTACCAAATTAGATTATAAAACAGGTTAGTTGTACTATGCAGCTTATTTTGTGGATTGTCCTTAACTTCACATTTTCTGCAGCTGGCTCTTCCTTTGAGTTGGCATATATGTAACTGTCTCTGGTATTTAAAGAAGAAATCTCAGTAGGAGACAAATTCAACTAGGTTCTGTGTTTCCCTTATTCTTTACTCTTAAAAACAATTGCATGTTGCTAAAACCTCTGAAAATGCTAAGAACTTTTTTATTCTAATGTCATCACAGATTCCAGTAAACTTAAATAACTGCATAAATCAAAAGCTGAACAACTTAAATGAATCACTCAAATATATGTTTAATACTGTACTGATATGCTGAAATTAATTGCCAAATTTTAAAATTATTTACTATATTCCCCAATTTTTACTTGGAGAAATTATGATGTTACCACATACTCAAAGTAAGACAGTTTATTATTCTTCCTACATGACTTACTTGCTACTTATCTACAAATGAGGCTTCTTGTTTTTACGGCCTAATTTAGGCCACTCTTTAAATATAGTTAATACTCCAGAATGAAAGATTGCTTATGTTTTGTCAAAAATCAAGGTATACGCAACAAGTGATATAATCCCACCGAGATACTAGTTATATAAAGATGTTTTCTCCATGAGATACATGGCAAAAACTTTCTTTAGGAGGGTCAAGAATGCAACATGCATTTCAGACTTTTCTTACAAAATTTATAAGAAAAATTTCAAATTGTACTTTTATGACACACAAACTACAATCAATGTGTGTGACCCATACGGTTTTTTAATTCATGTCAATAGAATGTTTATGTATGAGCAAAACTATTAAAAGTGTTATTTGAGTGAGTGAGAAGGATGCTCCCTATAGATCTACTCTGAGTCCTGAAAAGAGTTTAGCAGTTTTTCATTAAGTGTTGTTTTCCAAGTAAATTAAATAATAATAATGCCTAATTTATTTGAAAGCCCTAAATCCCAGAAACATTCAACATTAAAAATCCAGTAATTTTTCTCACACTAAATGATTCAGTATTCAGCACTCATACGGGATTTAGCATTACAAAACAAAAATCTCACTCTATCACCTGAATTCATGTCAAATATGTTCACAGCACTCATCCACATCTACACTTGCAAATTTCACGTGATCAGTGTTAAAAGAAGAGTTTGGCACATATATCAATTCTTCAAAATGTCCCTGTAACTTAACACAACACTGTGCAGAACGATGAGTCAACACCAATGTTAACCTGACTGGCAGCAGAACAAGGTGCTTTCGCTTGTAGCTTCACGGGTGTAATGCGCCTGGCCTGGGACGGAGGCACATAAGGTGCAGTGCGGTAGTGCCATCACTGGAACACCAGAGGGCAGTCTTCCCACGCAGCTCTCGGCCTCAGGTTTTGACCTGCTCCTTCCACATTCTTGCAAATTTCATTCCCACTTGTAAACAATGCCGTTTTCAGAGAATCTGTACATCTGTTTCCTTAAGTGAAGTAAGACATTCCCACAGAAACCTCAAAGTGTGGCGAGGATCCTTGAAAAGGAGATGATCAGTGTCAGCACGGTCTGTCCGACGCCCCACACGAGCGCTTCCAAGGGGGCCATGTTCTTCCCCGCCACTCTGTAAATGCCGGCCACCGCTGCGCCTGGACGGAGAGGGGGCAGACAGGCAACATTCGTTCATTCTGTGCCACGGCTGTGACTCAGGTCTCTTCTCGTTTTAGCAAACAGAGTAAGTCATCCATTATTCTCATTTTACAATTTTCTCTGAGTTTCTATGTGATTGGTAAAAGTTACACTCTACCATACTACATTTACCCACGAAACTGGGTAACAGGCTTTTATATTCAACTGAAAAATACATATTTACAGCACATGCTGCTTACCCGACACCAAAAAATGTTCATAAAAATGAATCATTATTTTAATGCCTCAGCTTTGGCGATAACTGGTCATATCCTCAAATTTTAGAATTGGGTAACATTCTCAAAATTTTTTAAGATCACAACCTTCTTTGTTATCAGAAAGTACATTAAAAAAAACTAAGAAATACTGTTTTTACTTTGGATTTACCCTACATTCCCATGACTGTTTTCAATTTTAAAAACCACATTTTGGCCTCTGTTTCTCCAGCAGTAAGCTTTCAAAAATGATCCCACAAGTGAAAAATCTAAGCAATTACTAGCTCAGGCTGCCTGGGAAGTGCCAAATTTGTTAATTCAAACAAATTATATAGGATTAAGGGCATGGATTTTGGAACTAGACTTGTGGGGTTAAAGTCCAAGCTCTGCTAATTAGTAGCTGCATTTCACTGAGCAGTCACTTAGCCTCTCTGTGCTTTATTCCCACAACTGTAAAATGGGTGGGTACGAAGATTAAGAGGTAATACTTGGAAAGTATGTTAAAGTGTCTGATCCAAGTAAGTACTCCAAACTTTGATCAGCAGTCGTAGCAGTAGTAAATGGCAAAGGTTATTGCCAGTCAGTGGTTCACAATTCAGTAAGTGGTGTGGACAACTGATAGGCATTGAGAAGAAATAAATTTAGGTCTACTTCACACCATTCCTCAAAGTAAATTTCAGATGGGTTAAAATACTAGATGTTATTAATTAAGTAATTAATTAAACAAAATGAATTTCACTTTGGAAGGCTGAACTGTCTGAAGAAAACCTAACAAAACCACTAAATAACCTTATTTTTCTTCAAAATCTTTCAAGAAACACAGGATAAAATCTTCAAGCCTATAATGATGAAGGGAAAAAGGAATAAAAAAGAAAGAAAACCACTGTAAAACTCCACAATCAAGGGAGACATTTATAGTGTTATACAGAAAACGAACTGCTATTTCCAGTGGATAATCAGGAACCAGTCTGTAAGTAACAACTTCCCTCCACAAGTGAATTAACAGCAGTTCCCATTGCACTGCATCAGCTCAGAGCCCAGAAGCACTAGTCAGAAAAGACTGTTCAGTGGAACTCCATCTAAAAGATCTGAAAGAAAACAATTTCTGTGTGCCTATTAAATGATTTTGGAAATACTGCTATTAAATATGGAGTGGATATGATGGAGTATTTAAATATATGTAGATTATAAAAATAACAACCAATTCCCAAGTACCGTCATCCAAATGAAGAACATTCCTATTTAACTTGAGGTTCCCATGGACTTTCCTCAATCACATCCCATTTCCTCCTGAATTTGGTTTTTATCATTCCTTCCCTTTTCTTCAGTTTTACCACCCGTCTGTATCCTAAAACATATATTACTTAGTTTTTTAAATAAATTATTTTTACATAAATTGATACAGGAAGTTTTTTGGAATTTTTGGCTATTATGTCTAAAAATTATTCATGTTGTTGTATATTACTATAATTCATACATTTCCACTGTTCTATAGAATTTCAAGTGTGAATAAACCACAGCTTTCTTACCTAGTCTCCAGTGAATGACATTTGTTTCCAATCCTTAACAATGACAAACCCGCTTCTGTGAATGTCCTTGTCACATGACCCCTGGCACACCCCCAATCAAGAGTTCTCTATAACACGTGAGTAAAAGTTGAATTGCTCAGTCCTATGTTATACACACTTTCAACTTTACTAGGTAATGCCAACCTTTTTCCAAAGTAATTGTATCAATTTATATTCCAGTTACTCCGTATACTCAGAAGCAGTTGATATCTTAAAAAAAAAATTCTTTCGGAATTCCCTTGTGGTACAGCAGGTTAAGGATGTGGCATTGTCACTGCAGTGGCTTGGGTCTCTGCTATGACATGGGTTCAATCCCTGGTCCAGGAACTACCACATGCCATGGGTGTGGACAAGAAAGTGGATTTTTTTGTTCATCTGGTGGATAAGAGGTATTATCTCTGTAATTAACTTGCATTTCCCTGATTTTTAATATCATTGCAGTTTTCCTCACATACTCTTCACATGTGGCCATTAGGGTTTCCACTTCTATGAATTGCTTGTCAAATTTTCTGTCCATTTGTCTACTGAATTGCCATTTTCTTATTTTACTCATAGGATTTTTAAAAATATAGTTTGGATATTAATCTTTTTACTTTTATATAAGCTAACAAATGTCTTCCCCCAGTTTGTCCTTTAGTTTTCACTCTCATTGAGGTGTATTTTGCTGAGCCACAGCCCACTGAAAGAGTGTAAATATTGTGGTCCTTATGTTCTTGGGGGAATAAAGGCTATGATATGCAAGAGTGAAGAGGGGAGAAGTATAACAGGTGCTTGAAATCAATAATACTTGTTTGGAACTGCCACTATGAACAATGACAGAGGTATCAATTAGAACTAAGGAAAGATCCCCAAAGTATTAAGGTGTCAGAGAAGACTGGCATAGTGAAGACAAAGTGGAGAAAGCAATTCTGCTGACCTGATTTGATCGTGAGTAACAGAGTTTAACTTGCAAGGACACCAGAGACTAGGAGAAGAATCACCAGTGTATGGAAGATGTCAATACACAACAACATAAAGTGCCTGCGGAGAAGTGTACCAAGAGAAAGTGATTTGATCGCCCTCCACATTCCTGAGAAAGTGCAAATATAAACGTTAAGGCAAATTGAGTTCTAATAGTGTTGATTCTCGGTTTGTGTGTTAGATCAGGGATCAGCACATTATGACCCACAGGTCCAAGCTGACCCCCCACACCTGTTTTTGTACAATATCCAAGCTAAGAATGGTTTTTACATTTTTGAATGGTGTTTTTTAAAAATTCAAAAAAATAATATTCCACGAAAACTATATGAGGGAATTCCCTGTGGGTTGTGGATCTAGTGTCACTACAACAGCCTGGGTCACTGCTGTGGTGCATGTTCGATCCCCAGCCCAGGAACTTCCACATGCCACAGGTGCAGCCCAAAAAAAAAAGAAAAAAATCATATGAAATTTAAATATATATTTTTTTGTCTTTTTGGGGCCGTACTCACAGCATATGGAGGTTCCCAAGCTAGGGGTAAAATCAGAGCTACAGCTACCAGTCTACACCACGGCACAGCAACGTGAGATCCAAGCCATGTCTGAGACTTACACCACAGCTCATGGCAACGCTGGATCCTTAACCCAATGAGCGGGACCAGGGATCCAACCCGTGTCCTCATGGATAATAGTTTGGTTCGTTAACTGCTGAGCCATGACGAGAACTCCTGAAATTCAAATCTTAGTGTCCATAAATAATGTTTTATTGACATGCAGCCATAGCCATTCCTGATACTGATCTATCTTTGCACTCCTAGGATACCATTCTTAAAGTAAATGAACCTATACTTTTCCATTCTTCCGTAGTCTTCATCTTGCTTAGCAACAAGATTGCTGTGGGCCAGCAAATACGTTGTACACAGCTTTTAATCTTTCTTTCTGAAATAATTTGGATAAAATAGAAACTATTCCTTGAAAATTTGTAAATCTCATTTGAGCCTGAACTTCTTTTGGGAGGAGGGATCATCAAAATTTCAATTGTTAAAAAATACTTACTGCATTATTCATATTTTCTATTTCTTCTTTTGCTAACTTTAACAACTGATATTTAGGAATATACAGCTGTTTACAGAACTGTTATTTTTATGTTTATGGCCACGTCTGCAGCATATGGAAGTTCCTGAGCCAGGAACTGAATCTGAGCTGTAGCTGCAACCTGTGCCACAGCTGCAGCAGTGCTGCACCTTTTAACTCACTGTGGTGGGCCAGGGGTTGGACCTGAACCTCCACGGTGACCCAAGCCATTGCAGTTGGATCCTTAACCCACTGTGCCACAGCACAAACTCCAAAACTCTTATTTTTATAATTCTTTATTCCACCTTTATTATTGAATCTGTAGCTATTTCTTCTGTTTTGTTCCATATTTTACTTTTCTGTCTTAACTATTCTAGAGCTGAGGCAGCAATCTATTTACCTTATCCTTCCAGAAAACCAGTTTTTTGCTTTGTAATTAATCTTTCATAAACTCAACTTAAAAACCTAACAGCAGGAGTTCCTCTTGTGGTTCAGGGGGTTGAGGAATGAATGTTGTCTCTGTGAGGATGTGGAACTGATCTCTGGCCTTGCTCGGTGGGTTATGGATCCAGGGTTGCCACAAGATGCAGTATAGGTTGCAGATGTGGCTCAGATCCAGTGTTGTGGCTGTGGCATAGGCCAGAGTTGCAGCTTTGATTTGATGCCTAGCGGAGGAACTCCTATATGCTGCAAGTGCGACCACAAAAAGGAGAAAAAAAATTAAAAACTGCATTTCTCTATACCAATAAAACTAAATAATGTAAACAAAGAAGATACCATATACAATAACTGTAACATAATAAGAGTTTAGGAATTAATCAATATACAATCCTACTGAGAAAAATATTCTTAAACTCTAACAAAAGACATAGAAGATGATCTGAACAAATGGACATATTATTACATGTAAAGTGGAATAGTTTAATATGACAAGCTTCCTGAGTTAACCTCTACATTCAGTTAAATCCCCATAAAAATCACAGTCTTACTTTCTGAGAAACTCAATAAATGTATTTTAAAATTTACATGAAAAAATAAAGGTTCACAAGTGGTTATGTTAACATGAGAAAGAAAATAAATGAGAGGGACCTAGCCTACCAGATGTTAAAAAATACTACAGAACAATAGAGACAAAAAGTGTGGCATTTATGCAAGAACAGATAAAAAGACTAACAAATCAGAAGCAGAGTTCATAGATAGGAATGTACTTTAAGAACATAGTACACAAAAAAGATGAATCAATGGATGGATTTTTTAGTGGATAATGTGGCATAAATTGACTTGCTCTATGGGAGGAAAAAAATATACCTAGAATCCTAATTCCAAATACAAAGACAGAGTTTAGACTATAACGTAAATTATGACCTGAATGTTAGTCATCTGTTTTTATAAATAAAGTTTTATTGGTAAAAGTCTATTCATTTACCTATGTCCATGGCTGCTTTTATGCTTTAATGGCAGGGCTGAATAGCTGTGACAGAGACCATCTGGCCTGCAACATTTAAAGTAGTTACTATCTGGCCTTTTAAGAAAATGTTTGGTCAGTCCTGCTTTAGATTTAGAGACCTTAATATAAAGGTAAAACTAAAAAATTAACAAGAGAAAATATATTAAAATATCTTTTGACTTTGGTGGGGGGAAGAACTTCTTAAATAAAACTCTAAATTATAAACCATAGGCAAAAAAAAAAAATCCTTAAGATGATTATGTGAATAAGGGTTTCTGTTCAATAAATAATATCATAGATTAAGGTACTGATAAAAGAGAAGTTATTTCCGAAGTTCAAAACCAACAAGACATCAATATCTCTAAGAAACATGTATCAATAAAATAACAAGAATCCCAAAAGAAAAGCAGAAAATGTAAAGAAGCAGTTTGCAGAAAAAAGAAATCTAAATATATAATAAGAAGGCGTTCCCTTTGTGGCTCAGCAGTTAACAAACCCTACTAGTATCCATGAGGATTTGGTTCGATCCCTGGCCTCTCTCACTGGGTTAAGGATCCTGCGTTGCTGTGAGCTATGGTGTAGGTTGCAGGCGTGGCTCAGATCCCGAATTGCTGTGGCTGTGGTGTAGGCTGGCAGCTGTAGCTCCGATATGACTCCTAGCCTGGGAACTTCCATATGACTCGGGTGTGGCCCCAAGTAGCAAGTGTGTGTGTGTGTGTGTGTGTGTGTGTGTGTGTGTGTGTACACATACACTAAGAATAGAAAGAGATGTTCAAATCCTTCAGTAATCAGAGAAATGCAAATTAAACCAACAAAGAGCAGTCACTTTATCTCTTCAGGACTGCTAAAATTGGACAGCAATACAAAGCCAAGCGATGGCATTATATAGAAAAACCTACTTCCTCCAGCTCCAGGAGGAAAACCGTCATTACTATCAGTACTAACTAAAATGAAAAAAAATCACTCTATTTTGGAAATAAAAATCTAAGAGGCAATAAAATATAATGGATATTATTCATATTCAGTCAGCCATCATTTACTGAACTGAATAGACAGCTATGATCGTGCTAGCTCACAAAATGCATTAAGAAAATAAATGCGGGAGGTCCCATCATGGCGTGGCAGAAACAAATGCGACTAAGAACCATGAGGTTGCGGGTTCGATCCCTGGCATCACTCAGTGGGTTAACGATCCAGCGTTGCTATGAGCTGTGGTGTAGGTTGCAGACGCAGCTCGGATCCCGCGTTGCTGTGGCTCTGGCGCAGGCCGGCAGCTACAGCTCCTGTTAGACCCCTAGCCTGGGAACCTCCATATGCTGCGGGTGCGGCCCTAAACAGACCAAAAAAAAAAAAAAAAAAGGAAAGAGAAAGAAAGAAAGAAAGAAGAAAATAAATGCAGCTAAATATTCACGTTGGTTAGTTTTCTTAAATGAAGTATCTGGCAGGTCAGAAAATTAGCCAGAAGATATTGATATGTTTTATTGTTAACCCAGATACAAATTTTTACTTGAAACTGTATCAGATGTATTTGTAAGGATCTTTAAATATGACACTGCAGTTTCTAAAATCATAAGCTTCTTTTATTCTTGATTGAACTGAAGGTAGACAACATATTCAGGCACATCATTAGCGATAATGGAAGCAGAATCACGCTCTCTGTGAAGTTTTACAATAATTTTCACCAGTAAGCACACATATAGTACGCACATATACTACTTTTAACTTCTAACTTCTGAACAAGCTGTTCCTTCCTCCTTCCTCCTCTGTTCACGGTTCCGCAACTGTAGCAGTGGCCCACATCAAAAACATTAGCAGTCCCTTTCACGTCTCTTTGTATGCCACCACAGTGAGTAACAGCTAACTTGGATTTCTTCCCTTTGCCATAGTCTGAACACCAGCTCCTTTTCCTACCCACTGCCATTAGTCTAATTCAGATCAAGCCTTAAATTCAGATTACAGTTAATGCCTCAATTCCTATTCGTTTCCCTTTCCTCCCTGCTTTCTTTTGCCTTTCCTCTGCTCTTCCTCCTTCACCACATCCATCCATCTAACCAGTAGTTCCTGAGTATCTGCTATGTTCCAGGTACTGTTTTATTATTAGAGATACAACAAGCAGAGACAAGGTCTCTGGTCTTTCACAGTTTTCTCTTGGTTCTTTCCTAACATATATTCCACATTCAATTATAAGACAAATTTTCTCACTGAGCTGCTTTGCCCCTTGCCAACCCCATTCAAAAATATATACATGTTTTCCATGGCCTGCAGCATAAAGTCCAAACTCTGGCTGGCCTTCTAAGATCCTTGAGGATCTGGCTCTGTTCTGTCTTTCCAGCTGAACTTCCTATTACTCCACTCTGCACAGCGGGTGCTTCAGTTCAACCTGATTGCTTGTTTGAAACCCTACCTATGGCAAAAAAAAATGAGGTACCATATGAGAAAGTCATCGTTTGAATGCAGCAACAGAAGCAACAACAAAAACCTAACACAAAGTGACACACAAATTCCAAACAGTTAAATCAAGAAAGGATGAGAAAAGAACTATTCACTATTTCCCACAACTATTCTGATTGTCTTACTGCCGCAAGACACACGCAGAGATGTGGGGACAGGGCTTTCCTCTCACAGCGGCAGGACGTGTCGCTCACTCTGGGAAAAGGCAACCGTGGGACACAATGGGACGGAGGCTTTGCACTGGAGAAAAAGCAGACTTCCTCTCATCTCGGGGCTAAGAACAGCTTAGAGAGGAAGAAGCCTTCGCTCAGAGTCGTGAAAGAGATCCAGCGGTGGCAGTGAGCTGCCCCTGCCTTATGGAAGCAGGCCGGAGTGAACAGCAACAGAAGCCCTACTGTTCACCAGCAGTGACTAGACTGACGGCTACAGAGAGAAGCAGCCAGTGTCGAGCAACACCACATGAGGGAAGCAGCTGAGGCCCCTCCAGGCTCAACAGGATGCATCTAAGCTCTGGCTCAACTAGCACAGCAGAACCCGTGGCTGGAGCTGGGGCCTAAGTACAGTGGTGAGGAAAGAAGGCCGGGGAGTGGACTGGAGGACACACACAGGAGGCACCACAGTAGAAAACTTGCAGATAGCTAGAGGACACCATAAGGGGCCTGATTTCTAATAGGCCAGGGGAGATTTATGTCATAATAATTTATATTTAAGAAGGAAGTGCACTCTTGTAGTCAGTCTGTGACAAAGGAGGCAAGACTATACAATGGAGAGAAGACAGTCTCTTCAATAAGTGCTGCTGGGAAAACTGGACAGACACACATAAAAAATGGAATTAGAACCTTCTCTTACACCATATACAAAAGTAAACTCAGGAGTCTCTATTGTGACTCGGCAGAAATGAATCTGACTAGCATCCGTGAGGACGCAGGTTCTATCCCTGGCCTTGCTCAGTGGGTTAAGGATCCGGTGTTGCCATTAGCTGTGGTGTAGGTCGCAGACATGGTTCGAATCTCACACTGCTGTGACTGTGGTGTAGGCCAGCAGCTACAGCTCCAATTCAACCCCTTCCCTGGGAACTTCCATATGCCACAGGTGCGCCCTAAAAAGCAAAATTAATTAATTAATTAATTAATTTTTAAAAAAACCCTCAAAATGGATTCAAGACCTAAATATAAGACTGGATACTATAAAACTCCTAGAGGAAAACATAGGCAGGACACTTTGATATAAACTGCAACAATATTATTTTTGGAGCCATCTCCTATGGTAATAGAAACAAAAGCACAAATAAATGGTACTTAGTTAAATTTAAAAGCTTTTGCACAGCAAAGGAAACTGTAAACAAAATAAAAAGACAACCTACAGAATGAGACAAAACATTTGCAAAAGATGCCACTGACAAGGGATTTATTTCCAAAATACACAAACAGCTCATACAGCTCAATATCAAAAAAACAAAAACAACCCAATCAAAAAATGGGCAGAAGACTGTTGCTGTGGCTGTGGCTGTGGCGTCAGCCGGCGGCTACAGCTCCTAATAGACCCCTAGCCTTGGAACCTCCATATGCCGCGGGTGCGGCCCTAGGAAAAAGGCAAAAAGACAAAAAAAAAAGAAAAGAAAAAAAATGGGCAGAAGACTGAAATATAAAATTTCTCCAAAGATGACATAAAGATGGGCCAACAAGCACATGGAAGGACGCTCAACATCACTAATTATTAGAGAAATGCAAATCAAAACTACCATGAGGTATCACCTCACACTAATCAGAATGGCCATCATCAAAAAGTCTATAAATAACAAATGCTGAAGAGGGCGTGGCAAAAAAGGGACCCTCCTACCCTGCTGGTAGGAAAGTAAATTGGTGCAGCCACTATGGAGAACAGTATGGAGGCTCCATCAAACCTAAAAAATAGAGTTACCATGTGACCCCACTCCTGGGCATATATCTGAAGAAAACTCTCATTCGAAAAGATACATGCACCTCAATGTTTGCACCGGCACTATTTGCAATAGGCTAAAGATGTGGTGTGGAATGCTATTCAGACATAAAAAGAATGAAATGATGCCATTTTCAGCAACATGGATGGATAATCTCTAATGATTATCATACTATGTAAAGTCAGACAAAGACAAATACCATATAACTATCACTTATATGTAGAATCTAAAAAAATTATACAAATGAACTCAGTTACAAAAACAGAAACAGATTCACAGACATACACAGAAAGTAAACATGGTTATCAAAGGGGAAAGGGGAAGACAAATCAGGAATTTTTTTTTCTTTTTTTATGGCCGCACCTGCAGCACATAGAAGTTCCCAGGCTAGGTGTTGAATTAGAGCTGCAGCTGCCGGCCTACCCGACAGCCAGGACAACACAGGATCTGAGCCTTAACCTACTGAGCAAGGCTAAGGGTCGAACCCACATCCTCAAGGATACCACTTGGGTTCGTTACCACTGCACCATAACAGGAACTCCTGGAATTTGGGGTTAATAGATAACACACTACTATATGGAAAACAGATAAACAGCAAGGACCTACTGTATAGCAGAGATAACTATATTCAATATCCTGTAATAATCTATAATGGGAAAGAATCTGAAAAAGAATACATATACATGGAATTTAAGAGGGGAAAAACATTAATTGCCACTTCTAAACCTCCAATTATTCTTAAAATATAAATAAATTTGTCCTAAAATTAATTTAAATGATTAAAAATTATGTGAAATAATAACTAAGACCTTAAAAATATTATAAGTATGTCAAAATTAGAATTTATTCCAATTTTATTTTCCTGGCTTTAAAGAAGGCAAATTATCTATAATATATTTAGAATACACTTTTTAAAAAAGAATGAAGTGCACTTTTATTTTGTAGTCACAGGTGGATGCTATCAAGGACCTTAGGGCTATATTTTCACTTTTTAAAATGACAATTAGCACTGTCACATTTGTGTGTTTACCTCCCTCCACAGCAAGCTCCTTCAAAGCTAAAACTACATCTACTGTGAGATAAATTTTCCCATGAACTGTCCTTGCCAGTTTTTCTAAGTTTTTCTATTTCCCCCAAACCTTGCGTGTGTATTAATACAGCAGAAGTACAAAAACTATCTGTTCAATAAATAAATTATAAAAATGAAAAATGATCTGTTCAACAAATAAATGATAGATGAAGCATGGTTAATGCTGAAAAATATTCTCTGCGAAAGATGACACTGTTACATTTACAATAAGAGCAAACTTACCAAAACTGTGAGTGCACATAAAGTCACGTCCTTAAAGAAAACAAAATCAACTTACTAGTGATCATCGCTCCGGTCACAGAAGCTAGAAATCCTATGCTGACCGCGATGACAGAGACGAGTCTCCCCTGCCTGTGCCTCTGCAGCATCACAAACATCAACACCCCCGCAGCACCGTGGACAAACAGAGAGGAGAAGAGAGCCCAGAGGAAGATCCAGTACCACATCTCTGAAAGGGAAAGCAAAGCGTTAGGAGTTCTGCTGGAAAACGTCTTAGAAAATCCAGTTAAACAAACAGTGAGCACCCATGGTCTGGAGGAAGTTAAATGAGATAACAGATAAAAACACACCTAATGTAGTACTGGATACATAGCACTAAGTACTAAGTAAATGCAGTACTAAGTAAATCTTAATGATTATCATCACCACTAATGTTTGATGGGGAAATAATCCCCCCCATGACTTCAGAAGGTCAAGTCCACCCCCTAATTTCCTGTGTCTCCAACATATAGCTATAACCCGTTAATTTCCAATAAACCCTATGTTTGCAAAGTTCTTAAATTATATGCTAACTGCTGTTTTACATATGTTTGTATATAATTTTCTACACAAGCAAGTGTCCATTTTAAAAACCTATCCTTTCATTCAAATAATTACAGAAATAAGTGAATAATTTATCTTTTATGATTTTAGGCCATTTCCCTCTTGGCTCTCAAACCTATATGCTAAAAAATCAGTCAGAATTTTTATAATTCTTTGTCTCAGGTCATTTAATAGTCCTTACCCAGAATCCTTCAAGCTCTATTACTCTTTCTTCAGTGTATCCTCAGTTACGGTTTGCTGAGGCCTGGTTAACCGACAGTGGATGAGAACACTTTTCCCTCTCTCTAGCATCCATTCCCTTTCTTTCTGGCCGCCTGCTCCTCCATGAATGCACACAGCTCCTATAGACACTGCCTGTCTTTGCACTGACTCCATCTCCCTCCCTGGCCATGCCTCTGGTGAGGTACAGCAGGGCAGGTTACCAATCCAAACTGGGCCAATCTCTCCCTTCTCTGGGGAATTCTGAGCTGGGACCGACTGAGCATCTCAGTCTGGGTGGCTGATGCTGAAAGGTTCAGGAATTGTGAACAGCCATTTCATCATTACGTGATCAAAGCCATAATGATACAGGACTAAAGAAGAATAGATCCACTGGAGTTCCTTGGTGGCCTCGTGGTTAAGGATTTAGCATTGTTGCTGCTGTGGCTCCTGAGCCACATCCATCCCAGGCCCAGGAACTTCCGCATGCAGTGGGTGTGGCCAAAAAAAAGAAAAAAATCCATTGACAGGAGACAACCAGGTCCTTTATTCCAGTGATAACAAAAGGCCCTGCCACATTAATACCCTTAGGTTCAACGTAATAAAATTTCCTTGTAATAAAATCCTTTTCAATTAGCCCAGTTAATTTCTGTTACTTATAGCTGAAAGAACTGACTCCAAAGTGTCTATGTAACTTTGAAGATCATCCTTGGTATGCAAACATTCTATAATGCAAAATATCTCATCTGCTATTTGTTGCAGTTTTCACTCTCTAGCTAGTGGAAAAGAAAGGCAATAGACTAGTTATGAATAAAGAACAAAAACGAATGAATTAAAATTTATCAAACGTCACTGAAATGTGGATATATACTGTTGATGGAAATGTAAAGTAAGTGCAGCAGCTATAGAAAACAATGTGATGATTCCTCAAAAATTAAAAAAAAACATATGATCCAGTAATTCCACTTGTGGGTATACAACCAAAAGAATCACAAGAACTGGCCCTGCTCTCAAGCTGTATCTCTCATCAGCCCTGGTTGCCGAGTCACTACAAATTCTCTTCTGTGCTTTTGTTTTAAATCCTTGGACAAAAATTACTTGTGGAAAGTGAATTTTTCTAGATATATAGGATATATTAACTAAGTAAAAACAAGACAAAGAATGGTATGATCCTCTTTAAAAATTATAGGAACAGAGAAACACAAGAAACAATGGCTAGCTTTTAAAGATGAAATAGGAGATGGACAATATTACATATTCTTTACTGATTATTTTTTAGCAACCAGCCTATTTTTTTCAAATATTACTGCAGATACACTGTCTTTAAAAAATAGTTTTTCATTCTAGAATTCATCAAAGGAGAAGAGGTTCCTTGAGGCTGATGCTTCTCACTCAGGCTGCTCACAAGAATTACCCAGAGACCAACTAAAACAATCTTTAGAGGCGGGACCTAAACCATATTTTCATTAACTCTCCAGATAATCATGACACGCAATAAAAACAGATGTCCAGGTTAATCCTCCAGGCTAAGGTTACATAACAGGTACCTACTAAAAAATACTAACGTCATAAAAACAAAACCTCCCTCACTAGACAAATATATTTTTAATCATCTACAGCATGTCTAACCCTTCTAATAAATTAACTAGCAAGTAAATACTGAATACTTATATGTACTCAACATATTCTAGCCTCAAGCTGAAAATAACATACCAGTGAGACTAAATTTGGAGGCTGTTGATTATTTCTATCTTCTTTACAGAAATGGTCCTCAGTATATATTTAAGTCATCTATGTTCAGATTTGGTTATCTAAAACTTTTTTCTCATTCCAGCAAATCTAAGGTGTGGCAATTGCTCTCCTTAGTTTCTGATGCCAGTGACTTCTCAACTTGGGGATGTGTCCCACTTAGGGGACCTATTAATAAGACTGTCTGAGAGACAATGAATTTATAATTTGAAAAAATTCCCAAATCAGGGATTGGCAAAGCACGGTCCATGAGTCCTATCTGCCAGCACCTTTTTCTGTATAGTCTGCAAGCTAAGAATGGTTTTTACATTTTGAAATGGTTTGAAAAAAATAAAACCAGAAGAACAATATTTCACAACCCAGAAGTACACAGAATTCAAATTTCAGTGTCCATAAAGTTTTACTGGAACACAGACACACTCATTCCTATTGCTGATTGCTACATTCATGCCACAACGTCAGAGCTGAATAGTTATGGCCTGAGGCTGCATGACCTGCAAAGCTGAAAATATTGTCTGCAGTTACTATATGCTGAGTATGTGGAATACTGGTCCTTTACAGAAGACACTTGCTGACTCATGGTCCTGATGATTTGGACGCATGTTCCAGGGGGACGGGCTGTCGCCCCACACATCACTGAAGATTACAGTCATGGAACTTTCATATATTATAAAGACTTGACACTTTGGTGTCAATGATGTGTCAATGAATTCAATAAAAAAAAAAATATGAGATGCTTTCAAAATTTGGAAAAACAATTCATTGCAAAAAATAAAGTGATCAGGGGTTCCCGTCGTGGCTCAGTGGTTAATGAATCCATTGACTAGGAACCATGAGGTTGCAGGTTCAAACCCTGGCCTCACTCAGTGTGTTAAGGATCTGGCGTTGCCATGAGCTGTGGTGTATGTTGCAGACATGGCTTGGATCCCGCGTTGCTGCGGCTGTGACGTAGACCAGCAGCTGTAGCTCCGATTCGACCCCTAGCCTGGGAATCTCCATATGCCGTGGGTGAGGCTCTAGAAAAGGCAAGAAGACAAAAAATAAATTAAAAAAATAAAGTGATCAGACTCAGAAATGACCCAGATTTTAGAAAAACCAGACAGGGACTTTAAAATAACTATAATGAACACGTTAAAAACTCTCATGGAAAAGGTGGACAACTCAAATAAACAGATGGTGAGTTTCAGCAGAGAGATGGAAAGTCCAAGAAAACGTCAAATGGAAATGTTTAAAAAATAACATAAAACAAAAATAAGAAACCCCTGAAATTCCTGATATTAGAAATCAAGACTTCCTTTAATGGGCTCATCAGGAGACTTGACATAGTTAAGCTAAGAATCAGTGAACTTCAAGGAGGACCAATAGAAATTATTCAAATTGAAATGTAAGATAAAAAACTGGAGGAAAAAAAGAGAAGGAGAAAAAAGAGTTACCATCCAAGAGGTATAGAACAGTTTCAAATGGTTTAATATACATGTAATTGGAGTCCCACAATGAGAGGAGAGAATGAAGAAAACTCAAACTTGAGTATTTAGAGATAGTGGCTTAAAATTTCTAAAACTATGAAAGATATCAAACCACAAATTAAAGACTCCTAGAGAATCCTAAGCAAGATAAAGACGCCCCCAAGAAGTAAAATAAATAAATAAAGAAATAAGCCATATACATATACCTATATATGCCATAGTAAAATGATTAAAAAAACCAAAGACAAAGGAGAAATACTGAAGAAGAAATAAGGGGAAAAGGAAAAAAAGAGGAAAAAAGACATACTAGATACAGAGGGACAAAGATAAAAAGTACAGCAAACTTCTCATCAGAAACAAACCAGAAGGCAATAGGAATAAGACTTTAAAAGACTATGAGGTTGCGGGTTCGATCCCTGGCCTTGCTCAGTGGGTTAAGGATCCGGCATTGCCGTGAGCTGTCAGGTAGGTTGCAGACGCGGCTCGGATCCCACGTTGCTGTGGCTGTGGTGAAGGCCAGCAGCTAGCTCCTGTTAGACCCCTAGCCCGGGAACCTCCATATGCCGCAGGTGTGGCCCTAGTTAAAGGAAAAAGACAAAAAAAAAAAAAAAAAAGAGAGAGAGAGAGAGACTTTAAAAAACTAAAAGAAAAGAAAAAAACTGCAAAGCCAGAACCTATATTCAGGAGAAATATTTTTGAAAACTGAAGGTGAAATGAAGATTTTATCCAGAAAGAAAAAAAACTGGGGGAATTAACTGCCAGCAGATTTGTGTTACAAGACATATTGAAGGAAGCTCTCCAGAAAGGAATGTAACACTAGATGGAAACCTAACTCTCCACAAAGAAATGAGCAACAAAGAAAGCTAAAAATGAAGGAAACATACACATATTTTTCTTTTTTCCTTTTTTTTTTCTTTTGACTGCACCTGCAGCATATGAAGTTCCTGGGCCAGGGATGAAATACAAGCTGCAGCTGTGACCTACACCACAGCTGCAGCAATGCAGAATCCCTAATCCACTGGGCCAGGTTGGGGTCTAACCTGTGCCTCAGCAGTGACCCAAGCCGATGCAGAGACAATGATGAATCCTTAACCCACTGTGACATAGTGGGAACTCCTTTTCTTATTTTTAATCACTCTAATATTTTAACCAAATTTAAAAGTAAGTTGCTGTATTTGTTCACCTGAAGCTTTGTTTAATAAGAGGAGTTAAAGCTACTGTAGATATTTAAAGGTTGTTTGCTTCCACTTCTTAAAAGAGAGCAAAACATTAGTTTTTAAATTTAATTGTGACACCTTCAAGAGCTGTTTTAATATACTGCCTCTCTTAAAGCTTATGGCAATACTGATTATTACTCACTTAAACTAAATTACCCTTTACTAGCTAATTATATAATTTTAAACCATAAATTACAGTACTCATTAAACAGAAAAAGAAGATTCTTAGAAAAACAAGTTTTTAATTTAAAACAATCAGAATATAATTTGCTGTTAAAAAAAAATCAGGTTAAGGCTATTTAAAATAGTTTAAAAATTGCTCTATACTTAAGCCATAGTACTATTTTTCTAAAAGATGCTATTCAATTTGTTCTTCCTCATAAGTGATTACTCAGCTATAAATGTATAAGGATTAAATGTCAAAATCTGAATCTATTATGAAATTCTAACAGAGCAATATACAATAGTTTTAATTGTCTTTACTTGTATGCCCTTAAGCATCTTAAATTATACATGTCCTACCAAAAAAAAGTCAGTATCAACATTTTTTTGTTTGTTTGTTTTTTCCAGGGCCACACCCGCAGCATATGAAGGTTCCCATGCTAGGGTCTGAATTGGAACTGTATCCGCCGGCCTACGTCACAGCCACAGCAACGCCAGATCCAAGACGCGTCTGCAACCTACACCACAGCTCACGGAAACGCAGGATCCTTAACCCACTGAGCGATGCCAGGGATCGAACCCTCAACCTCATGGTTCCTAGTCAGATTCATTAACCACTGAGCAACAACAGGAACTCCTCAACATATCTTTTTGAATCAGTCATTCACCTAAAAAAAAAAATCTTTTCAGTGACTGATAAAATGTTTTACAATCTCATGATACAGTATTTTCAAGGGATATTTACACTGAATCTTGAAAAATGAACTCATTGTACCAATAAGCATAACTTATAACGAAACTCCCAATACAACAAATTCCTAAAATTAAATCTAAATAAGAGATCAAATGAATACCAGATCAGAAATTAAAATCGTGACCAGGAAAAGAAGTCACACACAAGCGCGGTCAGACCAGTCACACCCTGGCTATGATGACAGTAACCATGAGGAAGCAGTTATGCCACATTGGGGTTAAAAAACAAACAAAAACACAGATACTTTCAGAACTAGACAGGATCTTCAGGAATTAAAGCTTCCTAAACCAGAACTTCCTAAACCAAGTTTTAAGAAAGTCTAATTCTAAGATTAGACGTCTAATTCTAAGATTATTAAATGGTGTTCAGAGAACAAAGATTTTCTAGGAACTAAACCTCACCCTACGAATTAGTATGTTAAAGGTCTGAAGCCCCATTTTGAAAAGAAAACTTAATTTTAAAGATATTAAAAAAACCAAATTTATATGCAAATACGTAAATGCTTTTCCTAACTCACATTAAAATCTCTAAACTTTCTTATTAAAAATTTCAGATCAGCTTTCCCTTAACATCAATGTGAAAACTGTCAGCACTGGATCGTCTTGTAGATGAGGAAACCAATGCCTGGTAAATGTGGCCTTTCTAAGTCTAAGAGCTAATTAATACCATTCAAGGATAAACCTCAGTTTCCTGACTCAACTCAAGGATCCTACTGCTTCTTTGGACTCTCTATTTACATAAAGAAATCTAGCAATTTATTCCAGTGGGGAAGTTCTTATTACTGTGCATTATATAAGTATTTATATAAAATATTGTTATTGGTTAGTTCTCCCATACACTTTAGACTACAAATAATTAAACTGTTTAGAATTTTTAAAATACTACCATTTAATAGGATTTTTCTTTATAGCTACTAGCTCATATAAAGAAAACATTTTTAAAAGATAAATTCTAATGTGACCTTCTAATGTTAAAGGAACGTTAAAAAACTGGGTATAGTATCCTCTTGGAAAGAATGAGTCACTACGTACTGAACACTCTGTATTAACATATATCACAACACAGTTTACCATCAATCACAAAAAAAGATTATTTAAAAAAAAATTCAGTGTTCCCAATCCTTGAGCTCTCAGTAATAAAATCACCTTAAGAGCTAGTCAGAAGGGTACCTTCCTAACCTTGTTCTCAAGGATCCTAACTCCACAGCCACGGCCTGGGGCTGGGCACTGTGCTTTTAACCAGCCCTAGGTGATTCTGTAGCAAAATTTGGAAACCACGTTGGGTTACACTAATTCATGGTAGAGGATCAGAGATGGGGAGAATTTTTTAACGAAAACATATTAGCTACACACAGATTTTTAAAAGCAATGTTACGCTTTTTTTTTTTTTTTTTTGGTCTTTTTAGGGCTGCACCCACGGCATATGGAGGTTCCCAGGCTGGGGGTCCAACTGGAGCTATAGCTGCCGGCCTACGCCACAGCCACAGCAACACTAGATCCAAGCTGCGTGTGTGACCTACACCACAGCTCACGGCAACACCAGATCCTCAACCTAATGATCGAGGCCTGGGATCGAACCCACAGCCTCACGGTTCCTAGTCGGATTCGTTTCCGCTGCACCATGACGGGAATCCCTATACTTTTAAATTAACCAAGTCCTAGCAGTATTTCTGAACCATCCTAAAAGCAGATCACCTCTTCTCTAGTGCCATCATCCCATCAACAGGTTCTTTCTTTCTCTACTCTCCACCTCTTCTGTTGTCTTCAAACTCCAATTACCTGGTTCTCCCTTAACTCAACTAGCTACCCACGTACTGCTTAACCTGGTTAGTTAGCATCTCTAGACCAGGAACTCCTTGGACAATGATTGACATTTTCATTTTTATTTATCAGTGTTTACCAGAAAGACTAGCAAATGACTCATGATCAAAAAATACCCAACAAGATTAACCCTTGAAAACGCTAGATGCTGCTTTTTAGTATAATTCTTCTATATACATTTAATAAAACAATAAATTATATGGCCACTTCAATTATAAGTGAGATGCATGCAAAGTGCTTTGCATAGTATTTGACATATAGCAAGCGTTCAGTAAATATAGCTATTATTAGAATTATTCATCTGAATCCAAGGTGAGTTCAATATGCTATACTCTCCAGGCTCTCCTCTTACCTCTCATCATTCTTAATTCCAGTTTCCTTCCTGGTTCCAATTTCTCATCTCTGCCTCATCCTTACTTTTCTGTTTAGGCTTTCTTTCTATAGGAAAAAGACTTCTAGTTATTCTAACTCCTCATCATGAATTATCTTACTTTTCTGGTCCTTCCTTCCAATCACTGAACAAAGAAAAGAGAAAGACATTTGTATTCTGGCAGCTATTTAAGAGTCAAAATCACAGCTTACACAGTCCCAAGACTAATCTGAAAACTTAAGAAATGTCATGTGGACCTTGGACCTGGTACTGCCAGAGGATATGGATGCAAGATTCAAAGATAATGAGAATTAAGAAAGTAAACCTGAAAATAACAGTTCTAATTTTTGAAAAATTACAGTGACTACATTCTTGATAAAATATACAGGTAAGTCTTCCAAATAGCAAAATCCTATAAAGTAAAAATCATACCAGCATTTGGCTCAGTACCATAAAAAAGCAAGGGATTTTTCACATATATTTCTGGCACAAATATTGAAAAGTAGCATGCTATTTTTAAGGCTACATTTACAAAACATAAATATCTGTAAGTGGACATCTGGAATAATTTTATCTACATAAGTTCACCTCCTATAAAAGAACATTTAGGAAGAGGAACTTCACCTCATGGGAACTAGAATAATGGGACATGAGAACATGAGAACACTGAGAGCAGCACACCTGTTTCGGAGTGTCACCAAAGGAAGGTGCTGATGTACCAGTACCAAGTGCAAACAATTCCAGGTATGTATAGTAGGTACCAAGTTTTCCTCCTTTTTTCCTTTTTTTGTTGCTGATAATCACTATTAACACTAACGTGGCAATAATATGTATGTATATAGTAAAAAATAAATGAGAACATACATATTTTATACACACACGTTTGACCTACATTCTAGTTTGAATTCCCAGCTTCCCGATGTTGACATCAACAGAGAGAGGGGAGAGCCCACCCCCACATTTGCTGCTGACACCGAGAGGAGATGCACTTGAAGTCAGCCTTTGCCTTTTTTCCCAGGGACCAATTATTGCTTTTCCAGCACCAGCTCTGTGTTTATCCAGGGGGTTAGGGATCCCACCTCCTTCTAAGTAAAAAATTCTTCTCTAAACTCTTAGCAACCAAATTTAGGTCAGAAAACAAAATTAGGAGTCAAAGTAGTTGAAGAAAATTAAAAAGCAAAAGAATACATTTCATTGTTGATAATATTTTTAAAATAAAGTCAGGTTAGCCATAAAACTGAGAGAATATCCAGTTTATACTGACTCTGTTTTTACGTTGCAGTGGGAAGGAGGGATTCAGGACACATTTAGAGAAAGAAAAACTACCTGAGAAGGAGGGAAGCCACTTATCTCTCTAGCTGAGTGGGCAGAAGAAGCACATAACCTATACACAGTTAAGACAATTTAGGAATCTTGAGAATTACACACTTTGGAAAGTGACAGATACAGAAGAGAACGTGATTATTGGCAATGGCTATTAAGTGACAAAGACAGGGTCTACAGGTGTTAATCTCTACATGGAACCCCCATACTACTGTCTTCCTGGAAGGAAAAAAATAGATTGACTTTGGTAGGACTTCTAAAACTAGATACAGAATAAATATGGATCATTAACTTTTACATAGGCAATGGCAACTCAAAATTTTAGAAAGCATCATCAATATTATCACTATTCAATAATACCTTACATTTTCCAGTATCTTTTATTTCTGGACAAAAACTAGTTCCATTCACACATTCTTGGGCTCATTTGGGGCAAAGAATACAAGGTTATTCTTAAGTGCCTTAAGATTTAGCATCTATCAGACCTGAGTTAAATGATGTGAAGTAAAAGCAAAAGGCACAAAACTGAGAGTCAGTGAACATCAGTTCCAGTCCTGTCTCTGTCATTAAATAACTGTTTGATCTCAGCCATGTGTATATTTCAATCGTGCTAAAATGTGGCAAACTAAGATGTTAAGGTAGTTCTAATTTCTAATTCTCATTATTACTTTTAAAAAATCTATTTCTATCAAAGTAGTATGTACACGAGACTACTTTCTCAAGGTTGGTCTCTAACATAAAAAGGTCAATACAAAAATCCTGCTTCACTTATGGGATAAGATACAGAAAGAAGAATAAATCATATATTAGCTTACATAAAGGAAAAAATAGGAGATGAGAGTACATTCCCCTGCTATTTGCTTTTTAATTAACCAGAATTTCTGTTAACCAGATTTCTGCAAATCCTTCAGTCATTTCTTAAATCTAAATCAGTCTGGTTTTTCACTATGCTTTTTTCTATCACCGGTTTCATTTCCAAGTTTATGATGATGACAAAAATGCCTTCTGACTTAATATGTGTTATCAAAATTTGGAAAAAAGGCATAGTTTTTCACTTACTGGCTTCCAGATCTAAGCAAGTTACTCTCTGCTTCAATGTCTGAATCTGTATAATAAGGATAAACATTAACCCATCTCAGGATGGTTAAAAAGATTAAATAAAATACATGAAAGAATGGGAAACAGCACACAAAAAAGCATCTGTGTGTTTTAGAGCTATGGCAATTGTCTATAAAAGTTGCTTAAACACCTCATGTCCATAATTAGCAGAATATTCACTCCAAAAGATGTAGCTGAAAAATAAGGCAACTAGAACATTTTAATCATGCAATTGTTTTAAAAGTTCAATTAAATAAACATGCTTTGAGCATATACCACGTGCTAGGTACAATATTCTAGGGTTATGATTACAGCAATGACCCCATCTTCGAAAAGCTTACAGTCTAGAAGAGACTAATAAAAATTATAATGTAATTGAAAATATAACAATAAAAGCATTACAGTAAGCAGAAGTAGCAGGGTGAAGCAAGTAATTCACTCAGTTTGAAAAGGATAAAGAAATAGCTAAAGCAGCTTGTTAAGGGAGAACGTATTTTTCAGGCAGAGAAAGACTTGGATTGCTAGGCTTGCTTAGCCATTTCAAACTATATGATGTGGGTCAACTTAATTTACCGTTCTGAACTTTTTTGTAAATCTACTTTGAAGAGTTATTCTGAAGATTAGAAATAACACGACACAGCAGGCATTCAATAACTAGGACTTAACTTGTTTTGGAAGTTGTGTGTTTGTCTTTTAACAGACCAAGTTCTAAATGGCACTGTAGGCAGCATCACCTAACTAATGACTAAGCTACATATGGGATCATGAGGATCGCCAGCATGGAGAGGCCGTAATGATCCACATGGGAATGTTACCACTTACAGACTCCACTTTTTAGAAGGGATGTGGTTCCTAACGTGTGGTACACTCACCTTCTGGTGAAGCATTATTTCCAATCTATTTTTCTCCACTTTTACAGAATGCTACATACTCAGACTCTACTTATTTCCTAGAAGAGGTTCCCATGCTCCTCATTTCTACCTCAGCCCGAGGTTTGCCTTTATAAAATGGCAAAGTCCAATGAGCAACTGATGATTTTTAAGATTATATTGGGAGATAATTAGAACTAACCCTAGGTTGAAACTATTACCGTTACCCTAGTGGTTGATCAATGGGAACTGGAAGCCACGCCAATGATTTAGAACCTTAAAGCAAATGTTTGCAGTACTGTTCAGTCTGACCAGGAGGTGAGCTATCTTTCCATCTACCCCGTGTTTCGCAAAACTAACTTTCTCTAAAGACCCACTGATGAGCCAAGCCAGTCACTACATGATCCAAGTACACAGTCTTAAATCCTTATTTTTCATTTTACTCCAATAAACACAACTGACACAACATTTAAAATATTAATAGTGGATAAATACAAGGAAAGCCATAAGTAAGATAAAGGGGTCTATCTCAGAACTCAACTGAATGAGGAAATAGTCTTTATGTCAATATAGGTTTTAAGAACTAAAAATATGTTCCTGACTTGCAAGCATCATGTAAGGTCAGGTTTGAAACTCCATGTTAAATAACCACAGATTAAAAGTGAGGACACCATGAATCAATGCAGAATCGATGTTAATTTTATAATTTCCACATCCAAGGCAATCAGCATCCTTAAAGTCAACTTGGTGGTATATAATCTCCCCAATTTTTCTCTATGAATATCTGAATTTCATATAATACCAGAATTTATAATATCTCATATCCTATCAAGACAGATTACACTTGTAAAATACTCTTCATATTAACCAGTTTGACATAATGCATTTTGAAATACTAATGTTCTATCAAAACTTGCTATCCTATACTTCTTTTTAAGGTTTTAGGTTTTTTTTTTTCCCACTGAGAAGCAGGCACTGAGGACTCACCAAATTGCAACTGTAATCACTTTCTCGTAGATACTAATATTTAGAGAGTATTTTTTAAATTCAGAACTCTGGATAATCTAAGCATAATACAAGGATCTCTGCATGAATCAAACCAGAAATTTCTTCACAAAGCAGACCTACAAATTTGATTAAAAAGTATGAGTATTATTGTTAACTTTTACAACTAGAAAATGACGCTGTTACGATGTAGTTAAGTCTAATTTCCTTCTGATAGCCTTGACATATGAAGGGAAATACACAAAATTATCAAATGTTACAGAAGCAGCGGCTTGAGGCCAGAGGGAGAGAGAGACAAAAAGAAATGAGAGGGAGCAGATACATGGTTAAAGCAAAAAGTGCTCAGAATGCACTAGACCTGGGTCCAGCCCGTGACCTACTATAATCTACTTGGCGAGTCACTGATAACATCAAAAAAAAAAATTAACAGTTGAAGCCAAATGATCATTGTGAGCAGAGAATTTAAGTCCTACATTCGATTTAAGATTTGCCAGAAAGAGAAAGAGCTAAACCAGAAAAAGATCGAAAGAGCAAGAAGTGGGGGGTGGTGTGTCAGGGTGGAGGGATAAAGGCTAACTGTACTCAAGTCTCAGCACTAAATCAATTCCGCGCGTACTACAGAGGCAGGGCGGCCACGGGCCCTCCCCATGCAGGGAGCGGAGGCGACCGTCGTGGATTCTCCCCCTGGGATTCTAGAGCCTCGGGGGGAAGGGGGACCCTGGTTGGCGTCCCCAGAATAGGCGGATCCAAATAACACCATCCTTGCCAGGACTTAGGACCGCGAACTCGCGAGCAAGAGCACGGAGGTGGGGCGGCGAGGAGCACTTCCCCTCCACCGGAGGGAGAAGGGAGGCAAGGGGCGGCACCGCATCCCGGTCCCCACCCCGGGCGCATCAATTACCCGTAAGGTTCCTCAGCACCGTCCCATGGGCCCAGAGGCTCAGGACCTGCTGCACCGACAGGTTGATCATGGAGTGGTCGCCCCCCTCCGCCTTCATCTTCCCCGGACGGTGCCCGCCGCCCTCTCCTCGGGCACCGGACGGCGGCGGCGGCGGCGGCTGCGAGGCTACGGGGGCGGCGGCGTGTGTGCGGCTCCTCCAGGCCGCCGCCGCCGGGGAAGGCTTCGGGGCTCCGGGCCGGGCGCTGCTGCCGCCGCCGACGGGCCTCCGGGGGGGGGTCGCTCAGCGCGTCTCCCAGGCAGCCCCCTCCCCGCCGGGGAGACATTGAGGACGGCGGACGCGGGAGGGGAGGGGGCCGGGCGCTCTCCCTGCGCGGCCCCCGAGTGAGGACTCGGGGCGGCGGAGGCCGCTGTCGCTCTCTCTCAGGGGCAGCACGGCGCCGCGGGGGCCAGGCTCGTGAGGAGGCCGAGGTCACGCCGGGAGGCCCGGGGTGATGGGCAGCCGGCAGGTGCAAACCCCGACGGAGCCCAGCTCATCACCTCCAGAGGAAGAGAAGATCCGGGACTCCGAGAAGACTGCGGCGGCGGCGGCCGCTGGGGCACCTGCCGCCAGCCTGCCCACCCTCCGTCCGCCGACACTCGAGGAACCGCCCCCTCCACCCGCGGCCGCCGGCGGGCCGCTCGTGCGCGCGCGCACGGGGCCCCACCTCCCCCGCCCTCCCCGGAGCCGCTGCGCATGCTCGCTCGCCCCCTTCCCGCGACCCGTCGCCCTCCGACAGCCGGCCGGCCTCGGAGCCCTCCTCCTCCCCCCGCCTCCCCGCCTCGCGCGCGAGCTCGCGTGGCTGACGGTGCCGAGCGTCGGCCCGCAGTGGGGCGGAGGGAAGCTCGGTCTACGTCACTAGCGCCACCGCCGGGCCTCCCTGCTGATTGGGTGCTCCAAGGGACCCACCTCCACGCCCTCCCTCATGCCCCGCCCCCAGGCCCCGGGCGCGCGCCCTGGGAGCGCGGGGCGTGCCGGTGCAGCGCGTAGCTGGAGCTCGAGGCTGAGGGGCAGTCCTGACGCAACGAGGCGGGGAGCGAGGTGACAAACTCCGTCAGCTGGTTTCTGTGACAGTTCACATCTTTGGCTCCGAATGAAATACTTTGGATAAAAAGGTTTGAGTACAACTTTTTTTTAAAGTGAAATTTCGACCCAACATTTTAGGTTTACCAGTTTGCGAGTGGGATTTTTTTTGGTTTTTGTTTTTTGGGGGTTTTTTTTTGAGTGAGTCAGGAGACCCAGATAGGACAGGTCACTACTTGCGGAATATTTGAAAGCCATTAACACTGAAATAGAGCACGTTCGTCATTCGTCCAGCCCTTCCCACACCGGGAACTTGGGCCTCGCGTCGTTCCAGCATCTGAAATCACCTGTAGACACAGGGCTTGGCAGATGTCCTACACCTCAGTGCCACCCCGGGTCTGGTTCTTGTTTTCGTTGTTCTATCATGTCCGTGAGCCTAGGAGAAGCTTCCCAAAATACTGCAACTCCTCCTTGAAATTTGGAACCTTTTATCTTGAAAAATAAGACCGCAGTCCTGGCAGTAACAAAATATGCACTAGTCAGCCTCCGCCCCTCACCCCCGTCCTTTTCAATCCCTTTAATCTGAAAAAGCCTACAAGGGTACCGAAGTTCATGCTGGAGCGAAATCATCAGGTACATTTGGCAAAACGTAGAAGGGTTGAATCACCTGTAAAACGGTGCTCTTGGCGATGCCTTTAAAAATAATTATATATATGCATTTATACATGTGTGTATTTATATATGTATATATGTCTACTGAAAAAAGTGTGCAATGGGAGTGCCGTGAGTTAGGTTTTATTGGGGCAAAAAAGGCAGACTAGAGCCTGGGAGACAGCCTCTGGGGTGGCTCAGAGCAACTGCTCCCAAGAGGTGAGGGGGGAGGTCAGTAGCTCTGATTTTGCTGGAGGGACTACATGCGCCCCAGCACACATTTTGGCAGAGGGTTACTGCTTGGTCACAAGAAGATTGCTGCTAGTCAGGAGGAGCAGATGTCTTTGTTAATTATTTTAGTGCTTTTCTAGATGCAAGATGCAGCGTGGGGGGGGGGTCATAAAATCTCCTAAAAATATCTAACTGAGGGCCTGTTCTGCCAGTTTTTTACCCAAAGGGCGGAGTGCCTCATTCCTGATCTCTACCCAGAACTCGTTTCAGGGGTGTGTTGTAGGTCAAAGACTGCTGTGGCTAGTGATTTTATTCTTACAGAACCAGATGGCGAGGCGATTTTTGATTGGCACACATATTGTCTGTTTGATGTCACAGCACAAGAGGAGAAGGAAGATTTTGCATCATTAATAGGAATGGAGCCAAAACTCGTAATGTGGTGTTATCTTCTTCTGAGGATTTAGAACTGATTAGATCTTAATTTAAGATTATAAAATATCTGACTTAAAAGAGGCTTTACCATTTCTTTTTCTAATTCATTGTAGTTTGCAGATGAGGGAAACAGATTCTGGGGAATTTAGTGACTTGACAGAGGTGACACCACTTCAGAGCCCAGTTTCTGAATGCCTGTCTATTATTAATTCTTTCTAGCAACCACATCATCTTAAGTCACTACCAACCCCATAGCTTTAAGAAAGGTTCTGGATGGGCAGATGCAGCTTATCTAATCAATACCAATAAGAGATTTGGTGTTATATGATTAGTGGTATTAGAGAATGTGCCTACATTCAATGAAGGGTAAAGCTCTGAGCAGCAACGCATTCAACTTTCACATCAGGAGCTTTTAATTAGTTTACATGGAGTCATTGGGGTTCTTATTATTACACACTGTTACTTAAAACATGGTAGCATACTTTTAAAATATTCAGAACCTGGGACAGTGCCTCGCACGTGGTATTCAACAAATATTTGTTGAATGAATAATTGAATCAACTTCATAGAAAAGTCAGCGTTTTTAGTTTCACATAATTTTTTAATGGAACTTATGTGTTGATTTCAAGAAATGAGAAAGTAAGACACAGCAAGGAAGCCCCAAATCTGTAATGCACTTGATAACCAGACAACTTTTCCCCTGCTTTTCAGTTCAGTTCAATTTACTTATTTGGCATCTGTTATCTGTAATAATGTTCTATGCTAAACCTTATCCTAGGATTTGAAGATTCATAAGGTCTCTACCCTTTAGACTGATACCTTACATTTAACTTGTGTGTGCCCTGGTAAACCTGATGATACCCATCACAGTAAAGCAGAGAAACCTGTGTCTTGTTTTGTCTCCCCAGTAAGATATGGCACACCTAGTTGTGTCAGGCCCCGGTTTTGGGGCTGCTGAGGAATCTAAGCCTGCCCAGAAGAGGGCAGAGAGCTGCTCCATATTGGCAGTGGGATATGACCTCCATTCACAGTCGTGGAGGGTTTGAAATGAAAGGACAGACGAGTACATTTTCCACCTTATTCTGTGCCCTCTCTCCACCCCTGCACACAAACTACCTGCCTTCCAGTTTCTGCTACCTACTGCCTCCACCCCCCGTGTAATTCCTTGTTTATTGTCCAGTCTTAAAAAGAGAGAAAACATGACATCTGAACTCCTAAGCATTTATACTTTGAAGCCTGAATGTGAGTGTGAAGAAAAAGACTCCGTTAAAATCACACACACACACACACACACACACACACACCCTGCATTTGGCAGTTTTGCCCCTAAAAATCATTGTCTAAAAATCACTCTGCATCCAATCTGGTTATATTATGGCTGAAAAGCCAAATGTAAAACACATAAAATAGTGTGTTAATTAAATGCTGCTTGTAGATTCATAATATACAATCCACACTGAATTCAGTTCTTAAAGTATTTAATTGTTGCACTAAAATCATGAAACATTATATGCTAAGAACAAAATGGTAAAAATGGTATTTTCCTGTGTTTTTAGTTGCGATTTTCTGATTTTAAGTGAAGTTGCACATTTTTTTTTTTCATGTGTGTAGGCACATGGATTGCCTTTTGTAGGAAGTTTTTGTCCATTTTTCTTTTAGGTAATTTATCTTTCAAAAATTTAAATGTAGGAGCTTTAAAATATTTAACAAATAAACCATGTTTGATATGCATTGTATAAATCTTTTCTAGTTTGTCAGTAACCTTTTAACTTTAACAAAACTTTTTGGTCATGTAGAAATTTCTATTTATATTGTCCGCCTTTTCTTTTTTGGTTCCAAAACCATGCTTTAAGATGTCTTGCCTTCTCTCAGATTTAATTCTTTTTAAGCCTCATGTAGTTTCCAAACATTTTATGGATTTTTGTTTACACTTTCGGTCCACTTGGAATTTTTTTTAATGTAGAGAGTTTAGTAGAGATCCAATTTTGTTCTTCCAAATGGCAACTGAGTTGTCCCAAAACATTTTCCCACTGACCTAAAATACTGGCTGTATTATCTACAACATTTCTATATATACTTGGATTTATTTCTGTTCCATCTATCTGTTCATGCGTCAGCACTCTCTACTGTTTTTATTTTTCTTTAACTCTACAGTATGCTTCCGTTTCTGCTAAGATAGGTCTCCTTTTTCGGTCATTTTCAGTTTTTTTCATAATTCTAAAAATATTACTGGTTTATTTTCATTGAAATTATTTTACAGTGTAGGGGATATTGAGAAATGCTAATGCCTCATTAAGAAATTTGATTTTGAAAAGTCGTTGAATACATCTGTTTTTCGCCTCTGTGGTTATGACCCTGTGATTCTTCCTTTGGTTCTATGTATATGGATTTATATTAAAATATTTCCTAATGCATTTTCTTTGAGTTCCTAAAGTTAATGTCACTTGGTCATGATCCCTCATTCTTTTAATATGCTTTTTAATTCCACGTCTTTGCCTTTTGTTAGAATTGTGTCATCAATATTGTGAGACAGTACTAATCTGTACTTTTTAGAGTCATGTTTAATTTAGTTTTGTGAGTTTAATTTTTATTTTTTGCTGATTAATGTTGTGTTGGCTTTATACAAAATATTTAGATGCTTTCCTTATTTGGATTTTTATTTTCCTTCAATGTTTGATGAAATTCAACTGTAAAACTGCTGTCCATGCTTTAAGGAAGCAGTTTTTTCTATGTAGCATTTTTTTTCCTTATGGCAGTTGGTCCATTTAGGATTTTTTTTTCTATTCTTGGTTTCTTTTTGTAATTTTTTCATTTGATGCATTTTTATCCGATAGAATTTTTTAAAATAATTTGCTGTGTTAATGCCTCTTGTAAATCTTTTAACATCTCCAACACATTGCTTATTTTGTGAATTTACACATTCTTTAATATCATCTTAATTATATTTGCTAGTCATTTTATATGTTTATCAATTAACTAGCTCTTAGATATATTTATCAGTTCTCCATGTTTCTGTATATAATTCACTCTTTTTCCTTTTATCATTATAAGTTTCTTCTGCTTTTCTTTGGGTTATGTTCTATTCTGTAACTTTTAAGTAGCTGCTTGATTCATTTATTTTTATTTTTCTTATTTCTTAATATAAGTATTTAAGTTTGAATTTTCACTAAGCATTGCTTTAGTTTTATCCTATAGCTTTTGATGTATAGAGTTCTAGTAATATTTTCTGTCATCTGCTAGAAATCCTGCCATTTTAATTTTGATTTTAAGTTATTTAAAAGATTCTTTTTTAACTTTCAGTTTTCAGAGGGAGGAGTTTCTAAGTTTGTTAGCAGTTCGTAGTTTAATTACAGTGTAGTCAAAGAATGTTATCTATACCATTTCCACTTTGGGGGACTTACTCTTTGTGGCCTAGTATATGGTTAATTTGGGGAAGTGAACACACACACAAAAAAAAGAAAGGGTGTTCTTTGTTTTCTGGGTACACTGTGGTATATATAAGATATACCGTACTTATAATGTTACTGAAGGTCTTCTATAATACTATTTTTGTCCATTAGAGCTGCCGTAAGCGCTACATCGGGCCTCACTAACCCATGCCTTATAACAAAAACTTAAAAGCTCATTGGTTTAAACAACAAATCTTATTTCTTGCTGGTGTTGCATGAGATCTGCAGCTCGGTCAAGGTTCCCCTGAGATCTGCCTTGTTGGGCTCAACCCGGCTCCACAGGTCTTCTCACTTCGGATGCAGGGCTGAAGGGGTAGCCACTCTCTGGGTTCATGCTGTTTCATGGTACAGGGCAGGAACCAGCGCCACCAACTGCAGCACTTGCCTGAATGCAAAATTTAAGAGACTCCAAAAAGCTCTGATCAGGATAAATAATATTCTAACGCAGTGTTTTTAAAAATCAAAATTAATACAAAGATTCATTATGAAAAAATAATCAGAAGTTTTCAATAAAAACAGAATCTGACTCTGTGCTACATGACCCTGCCTCAGCCACGTCACCTTGATCCAGGTCCTGGTAGGTACAAGAGCTGCAGGGCCAAACCATGCAGGTGCATTTAAAGTTTATGCTCAGATGTGCTCGATGTCACAAATGCTCACATTCCTTTGGCCAGAGGACATTGCATGGTCAAAACAGGGAAGGCTGGCAAAGGGGAGGTGGGTGGAAGCAACAAATGATTTGAACATGGAATGCAGTCTAACACAAGCTCAGTGAGGTCGGTCTCCTACAAACAGTGTATTTGTGCCTATTTTCCTTTTTTTTGGTCAGTTTATATGGGCTTTAGGAACTTTGATTCTGTATTTTTTGATGAATAGATATTTAAGTATGTTAGATTTCATTAAAATTTTACTTTTTAACTAAAAATGTCTTAGTGTGTATTATCGAATGCTTTTTAAGTTTAATGTTGTCAAATATAAAGGTCGTGACTCTAGAAGAAATATTAACTTTCTTTTGGCTTGCATTTGCCAGGTCTATCTCCGGCCTTTCTTTTTCAGCCTTTCTGGATCACTTCGTTTTAGGGCTTCTCTTGCTGAGTTTAACTTTGTGATCCACTATGAAATTCCTATTTTAGTAGAAGAATTTAGACTTGTTGTTATAATAGGTATATGGTAGCAGTTGTATCAAAGTTATATTATTCCTTTTGTTTTTGTTGCTTCTTTAAAAAAAGTAATTGTCATGGTTTGTGTTTATTTTGCTTTGTTTACACATTCCTTATAATTTAAAAGAGTCGGTTCTGTGTTTATTTTTCAGGATAATCTCTATCACCAACATTGTTATACACTTCATCTTCTGTTTGGAGTGTATATAGACCCACTGTATGTGATCAGAAAAATTATATACCTCCACATCCTCACATCTCCTTTTTGCCATCAGATTCTTCCCCATTAGGTTACAGTAGATTATATGTTTTTTTTTTTAAAACTCTTTATACCTCTATTGCTAAACTACCTAGATCTAATCCCAATTTGACCGCTTTTCCAGATGTAAGCATTTAGCATTAGGCAAACTACTTAAACTCTCTAATCATCAGTTTCCTCATCTGTAAAATGGGAAACATGCATTTCCTATACATAGTATATTTCATTAGACTGCTTCCTTGTGCTAATGTGAGGATAAGTATATAGAATGGCATCTGGAGCTATAAATGCTCAATAAATGCTAGCTTTTATAATCATATCACTTAAATATTAATAGATATTTGAAACTTTTGGGAATGCCAACGTTCTAAAGAATATTTTTTTCTAAATAACAAGCAAAGAGGACTTGTGAAGGATTCTCTTGGTGGTCAGCTACTACCTCTGTTTTCCTACTGATTTTATTTAATGTAATACAGAGACGTGGCTGGAAACTCTCATCATATGATGTGTGTTCAGTAAAAAGCCCTTCCTGCCACCAAGGTTCCCTAGCTGCTGAATGCTCCACAGGCAACCGCCATCATTAGCTTTTATGTAGACTTGGCCTGAATTCTAGCCACTTTAACTGTCTTTTCAACCCCAGCTCAGCATATTTAAACTTCCCCTCCTTCTCCCTTTCCCTCACAGCTTTTGTTAGTTACACAATATTATTTAATCATTGACTTTAAGAATGCCGGTGAAAATTACAGTATATTCCTAAGTCTTTGGTTTTTCCTTTTGCTTTACACCTGAATGAAAGTTTGTGCAAGTATAAAATTAATGTCAGGGTGCAGTTGAAGTAATGAAGTAAACATCCTTCACTGAGTTTCCTGTGGAATGTAGCTACCGCACTTAAAGGGCAGGGGAGACTTTGAAAATTAACGAGTAGCTGATAGATTGGAGAGGATCATGAGGATTTGAAATGCCACAAAACAGGAGTTCCCGTCGTGGCTCGGTGGTTAATGAACCCGACTAATATCCATAAAGACGCAGGTTCAATCCCTGGCCTTGCTCAGTGGGTTAAGGATCCAGCACTGCCGTGAGCTGTGGTGTAGGTCACAGATGCAGCTTGGATCCCGCATTGCTGTGACTGTGGTATAGGCCAGCAGTATAGCTCCGATTGGACCCCTAGCCTGGGAACCTCCATATGCCATGGGTGCGACCCTAAATAGACAAAAGACAAAAAGAAAGAAAGAAAGACCACAAAACAGACCGTGAGTTTCCCGTATTTTTCCCTCTGGCATCCCCTGGCCTAGGCTCAGGATAGCACAGAACCTAGACATGAACCAGTCACTAATAAAGCTTCCTCCAGAGATCCTGTTGTTCTCCGGAGAGCAGGGAGAGAGTCTCCCAACACGCAGAGAGAGTGACAGAAATAATCTGTTTTCTTTTCTGTTTGTGCTCTCAGTCCCCGCCTCCAAGGAATCTTGTAGCTGTGACAGCAGCAACAGCAGTCCATAGAGGTCATCAGGAGGCTCAAAACCTTAGGGTGCTTCTTCTCTGGTTGAAGGAGCTTTGGTCCCAAGAGAATGGACCAACCCCGTTGCCTTTTCCCTCTTTCTTCTGATGTGTGGCAGGTGTAAGCATGGAACGTATGATCGAGAGCAGGTTAATAAAGCTCCATACTTTGGCCAAAGGCTGGGAAAGGGAAGCCCCGGGGAACAAAAAAATAATTGGGGAGATCACAGAGAAGGAAGAGCTCGTGAAAGCAACCATGTTAAGTTGTTAATGAACTTCTAGACCTCTGCTGTGTTGTGCGTTTATGGCTCTGACCCTTAACAGCATGCAGTAGACTTGAAGAACTGAAATACAGGATAGATGCTATGGACTATGCTCTGTCCCCATAAAATTCATATATTAAAGCCCTAATCCCAATGTGATGGCATTTGGAGACAGGGCCTTTGGGAGGTAATTAGGTTATGAGGGTGGAGACTTCATGAATGGAATGAGTGCCCTTATAAGAAAAGGCACAATACAAATGATCTCCCTCAGCCAGGTGAGGACACAGCTAGAAGGTGGTCATCTAACCATGAACCTTAACCACGTACGGGATCTTTTGGGCACCTTGAGCTGGGACTTCGTGGCCTCCAGAACACTGAACTGTTTGTTGTTTAAGGTACCCAGTCCATGATGTTTATTATAGCAGCCCTTGCTACTAAAAATGGACTACTGTCCAGGTAGCAGACTGGCGGCTTGGTGGTATCCATGTGGGAAAGCTCCAAGTAGCACTGCAAAGGACTTCAACTACAATCCACAGAAGGCTGGTCTGAACTTGTGACCTGAACCAGACCACACTGATTGTTTGCTTTTAAAAATGTCAATATTCTCCATAAAATTTAAATGAAGTACAGTCTTACAATATTAAAAATGTCCAGGAAACAATCCAAAATCACTGGATGTATGAGAATCCAGGAAAATTTCAATTTCCATGAGAAAAGACCATCAACAGATGTCAACTCCAAGAAGACACAGATGTTACAATTATCTGACAAAGACTTTCCAGGCAGCTTTTATGACCTGTTCAAGCAACCAATTGGAAACAATCTCAACAAAGAAATGGGAAGTTATAAAAAAAGAGCTAAGTGGAGATTTCAGTAACATTCATCATTTGTAACCAAGGTTCCATTCTGGTGTGGGCTGTTGACACAGGGGGGCAGCGGGGGGGAGACTGTGGTCTCTGGAAGAAAGGAGCATATATCATCTCTGTATTTTCTGCTCAATTTTGCTGTGAACTTAAAACTGCTCTAAAAAATACAGTCTATTAAAAATACATATTCCAAAAATACATTAATCAAAATTAAGAATTCACTGGATTGGTTCAATAGCAGAAATTTTACAGCAAATGGATTCATAAACACTCAAAACTGGAAACAGACGTCTTTCACTAGGTGAATGGATGAACCAATTGTACCGTATAATATGTAGAAACCATATGATCAAATACTACTCAGTAATAAAAAGCAATTAAAAAACTATTGGTACACACAACAATTTGGATGATGCTTAAAGACATTAAGGTAATAATGTGAGTGAAAAAAAAGTTGGTCTCAAAAGCTTCCGTATTGTATGATTCCATGCATAAGAAATTCTTCCAAAGACAAAACTGTGGTGACTGAAAACTGATTTGTTTTCCGGAGTTGGGGTGAAGGGAGGGTTTGACTGAAGAGGGACAGCTCAGGGAATTTTGGAGGGGACTGATAGTATTGTTCTGTATTTTCATTGTGGTGGTGCTTACATGAATCTATATATGTATTAAAATTCATAAGAATTATATATCAAAAAGTTTAACTTGAATGTATCTTAAAATACAATTTCTTAATGAGCTACATTTTTCTTCACTGAGGAGTTTCAGGTATTTCTCTATTGTCCTGGAATCGACTGTGGCTAAGAGCGGTTGACTTTCTTGTTTTTATAGGCACCTAATATTTTTGCTTGGGTGCCCAGAGAATTATTTTCTTATCTGTGTAGTTCAGTAATTTTACCAGGTTGCATCTCAGAGTTGATCATTTTGAATCGGTATTTTCCTAAGACGTGTTGTAAGTGTAAGTTTTTAACTCTGAAAAGGAGGCTTGGCTCTATCATGTCTTGTTCCCTGGACTTACCCCATTCACAGTGTTCCAAGCACGGGATGGCTGGATTTGCCCCTTAGTATGTGTCACTACTTTGCAGAAGCGAGAACTCCTGGCTATATCTGAGCTCTACATCCGCAGACATCATTTTCTATAGTCTTCCCTGCCCTGCTGGAAATTCCCTCCATTGGCTCCTTTAACTCCTATATTAGTGTGCAGAGCTACGGGTTCTCCAGTTCATGCAAAATGAGGTTTGCATTTCTATTTATCAACCTCCTTGCTCCAGGGGGAATTTCAGTAATAACAGAGGGCAGAGCTGTTGTCATTTTACCATCTCCTTTGCTCGGGGAGGCTTTTTGTTCTCTTCAGGCTTTCAACTGATGGGATGAGGCCCACCCATGTTAAGAAGAGCAATCTGTTTTACTCAGTCTACTGAACCAAATATTAGTGTCATCCAGAACACCCTCAGAGAACCATCCAGAATAACATTTGACTAAATATCTCGGCACCCCATGGCCCAGCCAAGTTGACACATAAAATTAGCCATCACAGAAGGGTAACCCAGGAAGTTCAGGAGATTTGAAAACACCATGGTTATATAAAATGCTCAGCAGGAGACATATACCTCAAATTATTTAAAGAGCCTAAAGTGAAAAGTAGAATTGTTATGAACAACTTAAAAGCTATCATTTATTTAATGCTTTCTATCTTCCGTGGACTAGACTGTAACCCTCACAACATCCATTTAAGTTTATGCTGTGAGGAAAATTCTCAAGTGAGGAAACTGTCAAGGCCACCTAGCCTAACGCTGTCAGGCTCCAGATCCCCTGTGCTTAGCTGCAAGTCCCCCTTACTGCCCCCTTGTTTTAGTAAGACTGCTGGGGCTTGAAATTTACGAAGTCAACAGTCAAGTCATATCTGCTTGTTGAATAAATTTTGGGGCAGAGATACCAGCTGTTCACCAGCATCTCCTCTCTCCCTCCTGGACACACGGGCAGATATGTTTCCGAGCCTCCCTTGTTGTTAGATATGACCACGGACTGGGCCCCTATGTGATGTGCACCACTTCAGACCTGGTGTATAAAGAAAGACCTCCCGTAACTGTTCCTTCGTGCTCGCTCACTCTTCTGACCAATCGGGGATAACCAAGTTTCCCGGAATGCTTACACTGAAGGCTTCAAAGCTGCTGTCAGCCAAAGTCAGGGGCCCACTCTGAATTTACTCTGTGTTGAGCTACTGTGTCTGGGGACTTTTGTTTCAGCCCTTTGGCTCATCTAATTAATATTCCAGGACTGCTCTGAGAAGAAAGTATTATTTTGTACTTAGTGTTTCCAGTGAGCCTATTCCCTGGAAGTCTGTTGGCAAATATGTTCAATAATCAAATCTAGGTGTCCAAATTATCTATCAGGCCCAAAGAATTTGAGTGGATCTTGTTTACCCACAAAATCCTGCTAACCAGGCAAAAATTTCCTGGAGAACTCATCCAGACCATCTTCCTTCACTCCTCCTGACCATCTAATATTTTAGGTCACATATAAAATGAGTATTACCTCACTACTCCCTCTTAAAATTCTATCCAATTAAGTTGTTTTAATCAATCTATCATCTATTGACTTCAACTGGAAATTTCTTGTTGCATTAAAAAATAAGATTAAATGTCAATTTTCCCCCTGGCCACTTTTTATGCCATCCTAGATACTCTAACTTCTTCAAGCTCATATAGGAAATATCTGGGGTAACTAGAAATATAATGAGAACGTCTAGCTCATTGTAAAAGTGTGAGTATAAACCGAAGTTTATAATTTTCATGATTTTTCTTTCATTATGCTAATCATATGTGTCAAGAAGCAGAAAACATTCTTCAACAACTTGAAGATCTAGGTTAGAAACAGTAAGAAGACAATAACCTGTGAGAGTATGCACTAACATTATCTAATTACATATACATATATATGTATGTGTGTTGTGTGTATACATGTAATATGTGTTATACATACTTATATGTAATATTATAGTGATATGTATAATAACATAACAAATTGGTATTATATATTATAGGAATATATATTTTATATATTAAATAATATGTTCATGTACTTAGTAAATATATTATTCTATATATACACATGCAATGTAATTGTATATAGACATATATACAACATAGATATATACACACACACCATATATATATATTTCATAAGTGCTGAGGGAATTCTAAGGGAAGGAGAGGATAAATCAGAGCCTTTCTCATAGCCAAGGTTGTGTGACCCAATTCCACGTTTGAGAAAATGTTGTATCAACTAGGGCACTCAGCTCCCTCTCTTAGTTCCCCCATCACTCCCGATGACCAAAGGAGTGGAAGATCATGTCTTAATGTCACATCCTCAGACAGTGATTGAGCAAGGAGTGAGTTGGGCAGTGGTCGAACAGATATCATCTCTCAGCCTTAAGCCAGGAGTTCTGTGTAACCAACAAGTTGCACAAGAAAATGCAACTTCCTCTCTACAACCAGGTTGCATTTCTTGTTTCTCAGAGTCTGGCTTCCAAGGCATCCTCCTCTTTTATTTCAGTCCCTTCATAGTTGTCCTGGATGTCCAAGCTCAGTTAAAGTGCAAGTTAGTATTTCAGTATGAAATGTGATGTGCAAAATATACTAGAAGCAGAGTTCCCATCATGGTGCAGCAGAAACGAATCCGACTAGGAACCATGGGGTTGCAGGTTCGATCCCTGGCCTTGCTCAGTGGGTTAAGGATACGGCGTTGCCCTGAGCTATGGTGTAGGCTGCAGACGCGGCTCCGATCTGGCATTGCTGTGGCTCTGGCATAGGCAGCAGCAACAGCTCCTATTAGACCCCTAGCCTGGGAACCTCCATATGCCGCAGGTGTGGCCCTAAAAAGACAAAAAGCCAAATTATATATATTAGAAAGATGAATAAAGAATTTAGTTCAGGGTGAAGATTAGGTAATGAAAAATTTGTGGTTCATATGTACTAAGAGGCCCACTTAAAAAGACCTCATTTTAAGCAAAGTGACTTTTTGTTGATGATCTTTTTTTTTTCCTGTCTGGAAATTCTGGGAAGGTTAAAGTTAGGACAAATTAAAGATGACCCTTTTTCCCTTCGCTTGTCCTTCTTCCACTCTGAAAATCTGAACATGATGTGAATAGATTAAGCATTTTGAAATCATTGTTTATTCCTTTCTATTCTATTTAAGCTTTTGAAAAACAAGGCCATTTTCTTCTCATGCATGCTGAGATATAAGATATGAGAAGGAAGAAAATAAAGCCGTGTACTTAAATGTACTTATTTAGAAATTGCTGAGTGGACCTTGGTTGGAAGTTTACCAGTAAAAATTCCATCATTGCTTCAGTGAGAACCAGTTAGGGCTTAACTTTTTAAGTGTCTGAGAAAAGACTGATATTTAATATGTACCTTAAAAAGTTTTATTAAAAGGCTTGCCTTGTTTGAATTCATCTGCATTTATGCCAATAAAATTGATATTCTATTTGAAATCAGAATGTTTTCTTTCACACTTGGTATTTAAGACTGCTTTGATAAATATTTGACACACTTTTTAAAAAAATACCATCAATGGTATTTTATAATGCTAAAAATAGCATCAGTGGTGCTAAAGTTTATAATTTAAGGGTGGATTTGACATTTGGAAATAGAAGTTGCTGGTGCCCATGTCAGTTAAGTGACCACCTGATCTTTTGGTCAAAAATGAAGTGTGTCATAAGTAGTGAAACCTTTGTCCGTGTAGTTTGGAACTACCTGGTTTAGAAGAAAATTAGAATATATTTGAAGTAATGACAACGCTATGAGAGTAAGAATAGACCGTCCAGCATGTCTTCTCTGAAGGATGATATCAGTTTGGAATTATGAATAGTAGTAAGTCATTAAAGTCTGGGGTCTCATGCTTTATAGTCATATCTTAAAATCTTTCATTTGCATTGAGTTTGGTCTTTGGCAAAGATAATGTGTCATCTCTAAATTCTTTAGTCTATCCCTTTATCAGAAGATAAATATGCACATATAACTACTGTTTTAAAAGAAACAATGACAACATTTACTTGACCATATGTATGGTTTATCTAGGGCCACTTTTTCCTTTCTTCTACACTGAACTGTTCAAAGAAAAACATAATATATGGCAATATGCAACTGAACTCTTCCAATGGGGCAGACACTGTGCTAAGCATTTTTCATGTCACTCTCCTGTAAGGAAGACTGTTAGTATCCTCACTTTGAAGATGAGGTAACCAAGAATATTAATTTGCTGGAACTACCATAATGAAGTACCCCAAACTTCGTGGCTTAAAACAATAGAAATGTATTTTCTCACAGTTCTGGAGGCTAGAAGTCCAAAATCAAGTTTTCAGCAGGGCTCTACTCTCTCAAGTTTCCAGGTGAGAATTTGTCCTGTGCCTTTCTCCTAACTTCTGCTGTTTCCAGTCCTCCTGAGTTTTCTTCGGCTTGTAGCTGCATGTTAACTCCTGTCTCTGCCTCCATCTTCATGGGGTCATCTTCCCTGTGTGTGTCTCTCTCTGTGCCCTTTCCTCTTCCTATAAGGACATCAGTCATATTAGATTAAGCGCCCACTCCGCTATGGTGTAAACTCATTTTTGCTAGTTACATCTGCAACAATCCTATTTCTAAATAAGGTCACATTCTGAGATTCTGGGAAGGACATGAATCGCGGGGGACGCAGCTCAATCAAGTGCATGAAGACTTAAGGTCAACTTCTGTGTGTTAAGTTGCCCAGTCTGGGTGGAGCCAGGATTCAGGTAGAGTTGCCATCAGAAGTCCTAACCGCTTCATTATTCTGCCTGTGTCCACTGGCTCATCACCTAATGGCTCCTTTCCTCCCTGAGCTACCTGACCTGATGTCTATCCCAGATCACTAGTAACTCTTCCCCTGAGGTCCTCACCCTCTTGCACATTCACCTGCTTCCAGCACTGATGACAGCGTCCTCCTCCTTATCCACTCTGCCACCTTAATTCTCTGGCGGCACTCTGAGTCTCACTTATATCCCAGGCCACGTGTTTCTTCTTGCATGGGCTCATTTTATTAGTCCTATGCCCTAAAAATGGGTGCTTCTCAACTCTCATTTCTCTGTTCTCTCCTTCACATTCCTTCTTTCAGGAACCCCTCCTTCTCTTGGCTTCAGCTGTAATTTCTATGTCACTGAAAGCTAAGTCTGTGTCCGTCTACTTCTCCATACCATCCTCTTCTCTAAGCTCCTGCCTCATACCTCCCAACTCCTTTAGACAGGAAGGTCTACCATCATCTCCAACTCGGCCTCAAGATCAAATAGTTGTCTTTTTTTTTCTTCCTTTTTTTGGCTGAGCCCATGGCATGTGGAAGTTCCCAGGCCAGGGGGTCAAACGCACACCAGAGCAGCAATCCAAAGTGCTGCAGTTTCGATGCCAGGTCCTTAACCCACTGTGCCACCATGGAACTCTTACAGTTGTTTTACTTGAAAAGGTCTTATCTATCATCCCCATTTGCACCAATACCACCTCAGTCCATGCTTCATGGAAGGATCATTACAGCAATGACCTAGTGACCCTGCCAGACTCTAGTCTCCACCCTTCCAATGCTTCTTTCGTAATCTTGCCCAACTAATCTCTCCAAACCCAATTTTCATCCTGTTCTTTCTCTGCTCATGATTCCCTTTGTTCTGCATGTTTAAAATCCTTTGACTTCTCTTTTTCCACCACATTCACCCAGTATTATTTCCTATGGCCTCCAACACTAGTAAGATTGTTCCTCTGCAAAACTGGATGTGTTCTCATTTCCATACATTGACTTAGGTTGTCCACTTAGCCATCACTCCTTTCAAATCCTGTCTCTTCCTTCAAGTCCCAAATCAAATCCCACCTCTCTAAGAACTTTTCTGTGATCATTTCAGCTTCAGTTCATTTCAGTGGCACCCCCAAAAGAGAATGAGATAGAAATGATCAGAAATGCAAGATGTACTCTCCCCTCACCTGTTCTTAGCTTCTTCTACTTTTTCCATTCCTCTCTCCCACATCTCAGAACTTCTAAAAATCAGCAAACACATTGTTCTACATTGTTTTATTTTATAGCTGTTGCTTTATATTTCTTCCCAACTACCAGGCAAAGGAGGGCAAAGGCTACATCTTATTTTTTTCCTACAACATCTGTATCACCTACCACAGTGTTGAATATTTATTGAGTAATTTTTGCTTGATTCACTTAATTTAATGAAGTTTCACAGTAGTTTGAGAGTGTGAAGAAACCAAGTTTCTAAAACCTGATATGTCTTACAGACTGGTTTTCTAAGCTAAAAATATTTCATGCAAGGTTTTACAGAATGTTTTTCTAAGCTAAAAATATTTCACCCAAGATAGACAGAGTCTGTAATATAAATTGTAAGGATAAATTTCTAAATCGTGTGATGAAAAATTATCAGGATGTTTTAGAGTTATGTTAATTCTCTGCTCTCTTCCTTTTTCAAGACGTATCCTCAGAGCTCCACTAACCAATGCAAATTATATTGGTAATACTGGATATTGTTTATTTAGCAATGTGAATGAATTTTGCCTTAGTCACTAAAAACATGTCGTGTAAATTTATGCTTCATCCAAAGCAAATTTATGAAAACAGAACTCACTGACATTCAGAAGCCAAAAAACCCCAAGTGCTTTGTTCTCACAATATTAAAATTATTGACTACCTTGGAAATAATAGTAAGACAAATAAAACTTGATTTCCTTTCTAAGAACAACACACAAAGGGATTAGAATTAAAAATGCTCGGAGTTCCCTTTGTGGCTCAGTGGTTAACGAATCCGACTAAGAACCATGAGGTTGCGGGTTCGATCCCTGGCCTTGCTCAGTGGGTTAAGGATCCGGCGTTGCCGTGAGCTGTGGTGTAGGTTGCAGACGCGGCTCGGATCCCGCGTTGCTGTGGCTGTGGTGTAGGCCAGCAGCTACAGCTCCTGTTAGACCCCTAGCCTGGGAACCTCCATATGCCGTGGGTGCGGCTCTACATAAAGGCAAAAAGACAAAAAAAAAAAAAAAAAAAAGAATTAAAAATGCTCGTCTGAAGGTGTTGCTGAATATTAAATCCTATGCATTTTCTGGCAATGTACTCTCTCAAATCAGGAAAATATACGTAAAAGTTTAACACTGATGTTTTAAAAGAGCACAGACGATCTGGGTAACTCTGCAGTCTCTCACCTTAGTGAGTGATCAGAGAACATTCTAAATTTACAGCTACATGGACCCTCAGATGGAGGGAACAAATCAGAGAAGGGCCTTCATCCATGGACAAAGCCAAAGGAGATATTGATCGTGAATAGGGTTGGTTGTTTATGGGATAAAACTTCCCACGGTCCATATTCATTTTTGTATTATTTGGATCTCTTTTAACAAAAACTTGATTTGACCAAAAAAAAAAAAAGTTACAAGTTGGGTGTTACAGTGACTGAGGGGTTTTACATAACCCAAAGGCAGGAATGCTGTTGCAGTTCTGGAAGGAAGTGAAACCGGCAATAAACAGCTGGCAGAATCCAGGAAGTGCTCTTGGTTCATATCTGCTTCTTCTTTTTCCATTTTCTCCTGTCTTCTTTATCTCCGAAGACTCTATTACTCTGTCTTCAGTCCACAAAGTGGGTCATAATTGCAGGCAAACTTTACTCTGGACATGATTTTGAAATTCCTGGATGAGAGTATTGTTGACCCATTTAGTTCAGGTTACCAGAACTTTAACAATCAGTTGTGGCCTTGGGACAGATTATCTACTATAAATTTGGCTGCCTAGAGATTGCTTCTGTGGTTTTTCTTGTAACAGGATACTTAAATATAATTTTGAAATGCTCAGTTTGGTCACCTGCCCGAAATTTCATCAGGGGCAAGAGAAGAACTAAACATACAAAATAAATTTAAGGTAACAGTCTAAATTTAAAATAAAATTTGTTCCATGATTGCTTCTTTGAGTCACGTTTGGTCAGTAGTACAGTTATATTTTGGACAGGGAATTGTGAAATGGCCAGTTTCCACAGAAGTATAGTCATTTTAAGTTTGGCAGATACTCCAAAAGTAGATGTCTATTGGAAGTGCAGTTTGGATCTAGCTTGTGGTTAAAATATATGTCTTCAGGAAATGAAATTACAGGCATCATAGAAATAGCTTGAAATGAAAACTAATATTGTCATATTACATGCAAACAACAAAATAAAATCTGTCTTAAAAAATAAAACTGCATGCAAAGTAATATTAGGGGAAAATGCATTATACAGTTTTTATAGTACCACATACAGAAGTTAGAAAGACCAACCCAAAAGGTTAGTTTGGGTGATTTCCGGGTTCTGTTACTATGGGTAATTTTTATTTACTTTATACTTTAACATTGGAATTGTCATTAATAAAAATATTGCTTTTATAACTTGAAAGGTTATTTTTATAAAAAGGCATTCCTACAGTAATAATATTATTATAATAGTGGAAACGGTGCTGGGATTAGCTGTACTACATTACTAATGTATAAGTAGAAAAGGTTAACACGTCACATTGGTGTTATGAAACAAGAGCAATGCTGAAGAATCTCCAAATTCCTTTTGGATAGACATTTCCTAATTGAATATCCAGGTATTCCAGTACCTTTCATTGAAAAGATTTTCTTTGATCTCAATATATTGCTTTGATACCTTTGTTTAAAATTAATTGATTGTGTGAGTGTGGATTTATTTCTGGGCTCCCATTCCTGTTACAGTGGTATTGCTCAGTCCTTATGCCAGTACCACACTGTCCTGATTAATGCAGCCTTAGTAAATTTTGAATTCAGAGAGTGTACGTCCTCCAACTTGGTTCTTCTTTTTCAAATTTACTTGAGGCTTCTAATTCAAGAACGTGGTATCTATGTCCATTTATTTGGGTTTTCCGTAATTTCTCTCAGCAGTGTTTTGCAGTTTTTATTGGAGAGGTCTTGCCTGTTTTTGTTTAAATTATTTCTAAGTTATGTTTCTAAAACACAAATATTTTGTTTTAATAGCTATTGTAAGTGAAAATTTTTAAGTTTATTACCATCAAACCAGTAAAATATAACAGTTGACTTTACAGTATTAACAATGTATCCTACAAGACTTTAAAATTTTCTTGTTAGTTCCAGTAGTTACTTATAGTTTGCCTAGAATTTTCATACAAACACATAATGTTCTTTATTTCATTTTCTTGCCCTAGTCCGCTGGCTAGGGCCTCCATTACAATATTAAGAGGACATATCTTTGCCCTGTGGCTTGTTTTAGTGGAGAAACAATTATTCTCTCACCATTGAGCATTATATTAACTACATGGTTTCCATAAAAATACTTTATCAGGTAGAGGAAGTTCCCTTTTATTTCTGGTTTTCCTAGAGTTTTTTTTTTTTTTAAATATCATGAGTGAGTGTTTTTTTTAAATTTGTCGAGTGCTTTTTAAACATATATTGAGAAGATCCTATGGATTTCTTCCTTTAGCCTATCAATATGATGAGTACTGTTGGTTGACTTTTCAGCATGAAACAAACCTTGTATTCCTGGGATAAACTCTATTTTTTCATGGTATATCATTCTATTAATATATTGCTGGATTCATTTGTGGCTTGCTAAGGAGTCTTGAGTCCATGGTCATAAAGGACTTCTTAAAAATTTTCTTTAAAAATAAAATTTATATTCTTATGTAGATTAAAATACATTGTACAAAATGTTTCTCACCAAAATAACAGCAATAATTTCTGTATTACTCCAGAGTTTCCATTGTGGCTCAGTGGGTTATGAACCCGACTAATATCCATGAGGATGCCAGTTCGATCCCTGGCCTCACTCGGTGGATTAAGGATACAGCATTGCCAGGAACTGTGTCTTAGGTCTCAGATGTGTCTTGGATCTGGTGTTGCTGTGGTTGTGGTATAGGCTGGCAGCGGCAGATCCAGTTCGACCCCTAGCCTGGGAACTTCCATATACTGTAGGTGTGGCTGTAAAAAGAAAATAAAATTTAAATATGAGTGAAGGGTAAGGATTTTCAGACATCTAAAGAGAGCAAACCTCCACCAAAGAATATATAGACACAACACACACACAAACAGGAAACAGACTATGCAGGGAAATATAAGCTCCTCATCTGCTTCACAAAAGCTATCATTAAGATCTTCAGAGAAGTAAAAAGATATATGAATAGGATGCTATTTTAAAAAAATTCTGTATCATTCCTGTATGAGCAAAATTTCTATTTTTTCCCAGGTAGTTTTTAATAAATCAAGACAAGACAGTAGATATGATCACAGAAAAATAAAAAAATCAAATAGATAGTGGCCTTGGCCTCATTCTGTCTTGACCATGTTCAGTGTACACCTGCTAGAAAGATTATGCTTGTTGACTATAAATTCAACAAGTGATTGTAAATAACAATTAGAGGTAGAACCACAGTGGATTGCTTTCTATTCGAACTTCAATTTTCTCTTTATGCTCACTCAGTGGAGACGGAATCTACCTGGCCTTGATATTCATTAAACGAACCTTACCAACACTGCTTATTACTCTTCCCCAGGCGTGTCCACCTTATCATCAGTGATAAAGGAAAAGAGATGAGTTTCTCACTTCCCTGTGTCTTTCCCATGGAGCTCTTGCAGGCTCCAGTTCCTGTTTCTGATGTGTTTTCAAAGGGATTGATGTGCCCGCAGCTTATTGTCCGGAAGCACGTTCTTGAAACTGCCTCACCAGTATGTACCCTGCACTCCAGCAGTGCTTGAACATTCCAAGGAGAAAAGATATCTGAGATTTTGTCCGTTTCACGTTAATCCAGACCGTGTGCTTTATAAGACTCAAACTTCAAATAAAGATTTTCGGTTCTCTTTGTTTTCATTCTCTGCGTAGTTTAAGGATAAAATGTCTTCATCTTGTTCTCTGCCTTATTCCTCTGAATTGGAGTTCTGAGTATTGCTGTTGTTTATTTCTGTGATTGCTCACGTTTAGAAGTTTTATCATTTTTTTCCCTCTGTTCTGATTTCATCATCACTCAGTTATTTTAGTCATTTTTCTTGTCTGCCATGTGGGCTGTTCAGACGACTGGTGAAATCAGCTCCTGCTGGCTTAGCATAATCTCAGAGAACTCTCTTATAAGTAGTAGTTCTACAAACCATAGGTTTCTCAAAGTATTTGGCAATAATAGTTGTTTAGCAGATCAGGTGTTTTAGCTTCTAAGTCACATATCTTACATTTCTTTACCCACTCCTGGCTTCTATTTAGATCTTGAAGGAATTTGAAGAAAATCAGTTTGGACTGCATCATCCTCCACATTCAGATGCGGGTTGTTCAAAAGTTTGATATTCTCACCCACTAGTCAGCCAGCCTGCTCTTCCCCTCCCCTCCCCCCAGTTCAGGGAAGCTTGTCTGGCTGTTGGTAGTGGGGAAAGGAAACCAAACTAGGTGGCCAGTTTGACATGACTAGTGTTTTAATTTTCTTTCTTTGAAATGTCTTCGTCAGATTTAGTGTCAGGATCATGCTAGCCTCATAAAACACGTTGTGAAGTGTATCCTCCTCTTAGGTTTTTGAAAGCATTTGTGTAAGATTGATATCTTTTCCTAGCTAAATGTTTAACAGTTTATCAGTGAAACCACTTGAGGTTGTGTTTGAGCAAAGATTCTGATAACAAATTCAATTTATTTAATAGATATAGGGTTAATAAAATTTCCTATTTCATCTTGTGTCTGTTTTAGTAAGTTGTATTGTTCAGGAATTTCATACAGTTGTTGAATTTATTAACAAAGTTGTTTGTTATATCTGTAGCCTCGATAGTATGTTCACACATTTATTCCTAATATTGGTAATTTTTCTTTTTTTATTTTTCTTGATCAGGTAATGTAGGGCTTATCAACTTTGTTATCGTTTCAAAATTTTTATATGTGTTAATTTTTTCTATCATTTATCTGTTTTCTATTTCATTGATTTCTCCTCTTTACAGTTTCCTCCTTTCTCCTTACTTTGGAGTTACGAATCTTCCTCCACTTACAAGAGGGGTATGAACCTATTGTCAGTGGAAAATATCATAGGTCAAAAATGCATTTAATACACCCAGTCTACCAAACAACATAGCCTAGCCTAGCCTACTTTAACTAAGCTCAAAAACTTACATTCACCTACAGTTGAACAAACTCATATAACACAAGCCTATTTTATAATACAGTGTTGAGTATCTTGTGGTTTATTGAATACTGTACTGAAAGTGAAAAACAGAAGAGTTGTAAGTGTATCAGCTGTTTAACCTTTTGATTGTGGGACTGACCAGAAGCTATACTATCATCATGAGAAAATCATAACGCATATCACTAGCCCAGGAAAAGATCAAAATCCCAACTGAATGCACATTGCTTTCACACCCTTACAAATTCGAAAAATGATAAGTTGAACCATTGTAAATCAGAGCCTGTACTCTGCTCTACTTTTTTTGGGTCTTACTGTAGAATCTTAGGTCATTGATTTTATACCTTTATCCTTTCCTTATCTAGGCTTTTAAAAGCTGTGTTTCCCTTTAGCTATATCCCACAAATTTTGATATGCCATGTTTTCATTATAATTCCATTTGAAATGTTATCTAATGTATCTTGTGACTTTTTTCTTTACCCATGGATTATTGGCAAGTGTGTTGTTTAATTTCCAAATACTTAGGTTTTATCCCTCCTACATATCTTATTGTTATTGGTTTCTAATTAATTGCACTGTAGTCAGAATACATGTATTGTTTCAATCCTTTAAATGTATTAAGACTTGTTTTACGGCCCAGCTGTTGGGTTATCTTGGTTAACATGCCATGTGCACTTGAAAAGAATGTTTATCCTGAATCGTTATATATGATGTTCTAAAAATGTCTGTTAGGGAGTTCCCGTCGTGGCTCAGCAGAAACGAATCTGACTAGCATCCATGAGGACGCAGGTTCAATCCCTGGCCTTACTCAGTGGGTTAAGGATCTGGTGTTGCCATGAGCTGTGGTATAAGTCCCAGACGTGGCTTGGATCCCGCTTTGCTGTGGCTGTGGTGTAGGCTGGCAGCTGCAGCTCCGGTTGGCCCCCTAGCCTGGGAACCTCCATATGCCTTGGGTATGGCCCTAAAAAAGACAAAAAGAAAAAAAAAATGTCAATTAGGTGTAGGGAGGATGTACAATTACAGTTGTACTTTGATACTGGAGAGACCTGGATTTGAATCCTTATTCTCTTGCTTTACTAAGTGTGTGTGGCCATGAGCAAGTGACTTACTTCTCTAAGCTCCAGTTTTTTCATCTAAAAATACACTGATAAACTTCATGGGATTTTGTGAAAATTGAATGAAATATAAATAGGAGTGCCTAGAATATGGTAAGCTTCTGGTGAATGTACTCTTTTATCATCATTATCATCATCATCATCATCTTATTTAATTTTCATAATAACCTTAGAAAGTAGCTTTATTATCATCATGTATCTAGAAGTATTAGACTCACCTAGGAGTTCTAGTTGACAAGTGGATAATTCACAGCCAGAATCAAGATGTTTTCATTTCTTTTGAGGGTTCTTTGCGTAAAACTCTTCTGTGGTACTTTCTCAGAGGAGTTAAAAATATTTACTGAGTTAATTATATTCAAAAGAATACATGTTTTCTTTCTTTTTTTTTTTAATAAGAAAAAGAAGAGCAACTGCAGACATGACTTGGAAACAACTGCATAATCAAATTTCAATTCATGTAGCCTATCTCTTTGCCCAACATAGTTAGTGATATTGAGGAAATACCTGTCTGTCAACAGATTTTATTACCCACTGCTTTTAAACAACTGAAAATAATACTTATTTTCAGGTGTCAGAATATCAACCCAAGAACTATAGAAAAGTTCTTTTCCATTAGGTTTTTGGACAGGTAACATATATTTACTTTTAAATATCTTGTTAAAACTGAAGGTCTTAGTATATAAATATAGTGGTAGCAATTTGTACCACCCACGAATTTCAAAGACCACATTAATGAATCAAAGAGTTTTATGTCTTTGTAAAGAGTTTATAAGAACAAAATGATTTATAAGTGTTCCAACTGCTGTCTTTTTTTCCCTTTCATGTCTTGACAATTCTTATCATACATTCCTTAATGGTAATTTAGTAGAAATAGTAAGCAGATTTTAACTTTAGAATTACACAGCTTCCTTATTTAAAGCTGCTGGCTCTTGGTTCCAAGGCCATGCTACTTATTTGGCAAATTTTTATTGATGCCTTTATATATGTGAGATATTGTTTGAAACTGGGGGCCCAAAAATGAAGAGGTATAGTCTCTTTCTTTAATGAATTCACAGTCTGGTGAACATAAAAGAGAAATAATTGCAGTGAGTTTCATAATAGATGTTCAAGTTGCACGTGGAAGCTAGCCTAGGCCGCCTTCAGAGAAGAGGCTCAATTTCAGCGTGATGTTAGGAGCATGTAAACTCTTAAGAGTTTGTTAAATTGAACACTTAAGATTTATGCATTTCAGTGTATTGCAATTTTACCTTTAAAGAAAGTGTAGAGAGATATTGAGCTCTAGTTAATAGGACTGCTTCTTACAGGGGTATAGACTAGCAATTCTGAGAAGTCCTTCTGTGTATTGTAGGCCTAATTTATATGTACTGATCAAGATATGAATATGATTGATTATGATAAACATACTATTGTTTATAAGAAAAAGTCCTCAGAAAAATAATCATTAGCGTATGTAGAGTAAAAGATACAATGACTCTAACCAGTTCTAAAATAATTCATAAGATATACAAATATAGATGTAGCTAGATAAATATATATATATAAAGATATAGGCAGAGAGAGTGATAAAGCAAATGAGGCAAATATAAATAATTGGTGAATCTGGAGTTCCCATCATGGCTCAATGGTTAACGAACCCGACTAGGACCCATGAGGATGCAGGTTCGATCCCTGGTCTTGCTCAGTGGGCTAAGGATCCGGTGTTGCTGTGGTGTAGGTTCCAGATGCAGTTTGGATTTGGAGTTGCTGTGGCTGTGGTGTAGGTCAGCAGCTGTAGCTCTGATTTGATCCCCTGGTGTGGGAACTTCCATATGCTGTTGGCGTGGCCCTAAAAAGACAAAAGACAAAAAAGAAAAAAAAAAGCAAAAATAAATAAATAATTGGTGAATCTGGATAAAGGTTATTTAGGAGTTTCTCTTACTATTTTTGTGACATTTATCTAAATTTTAAATTATAGCAAAATTGAAAATTATGGTAAGTTCCATTTATCCTTCAGATATAGAAAGCTATGTATTTTAGAAAGAAAACATCACTTCCACTATAAGAACAAGAAAATGCAAATAAATTGCTAAATTATAATTCTTTTTGAAGCTATGAGAGAACCACATTTTTTAGGACAGCCAAGAAGTTAGAAATTTAAAGACAACATTTTTAAGGATGTAAGCACATCACACCTGAGTCAAAGCATGAAAGGAAGAGAAGTTAAATGCTGTACAAGCCAAATAAAAGAGGAAAAGTGAGACAGACAATATATGAAGAACTAACAAAAATAACATAATGAAAGACTTCAAAATGCATACCCAAACAGCATAAATGTGAGAAAAAGAAATTCACCTAGACAAATAACATTTAAACTGCTGGAAACCAAAGATAAAGAGAAAATCTTGAAGGCAGTCCAAATAAAATTATAGGAGATTTCTCATTAGAATATATACAACCCAGAAGACCTTGGAGTGACATCTTCGAAATACTGAAAGAGAAAAAAACCTGCCAACTTAGAATTACACATCTTTCAAAAACGAAGTCGAATATTGACTTGAACAAACAAAAGCAATTCATTACCAGAAAACCTGTGCTAAAAACAAAAGTTAAAGAAGTACTTTAGCAGAAGGCCCGTAATACCTAAAACTTACTTATATACAAAGAAATGAAGATCACAGAAATACTAAAAAGTAAGGTTAATTGTGTGTGTTAACTAGACTGAACAAAGGGTTCCAGATTATTTTGGAGTGTGCCTGTGGGGGTGTTTCTGGACGAGATTAACATTTGAGTGGGTGGATTTAGTGAAGGGGGTGTCCCAATGTAGATAGAGACAGAGATGTGTAGACACCTGTGGAGATATGAGGATACAGGTATCTTAATGGTTCTGCTTCCCCGGAGGATACACAGAGGGTAAATATAAAAGACATTATTGAACTGGTAATTGCTCAAAAAATAATTAAATTGACTAAAACAAAAATAGTAATCTTGTGATGTGGCTTATAGAACTATGTAAATTAAAATTTATGGAAACTATAATACAAAAGGTGGAAAGGAGAACTTGGGAATACGTAGGTGTAAGTTGCGAAATCCTTAAACTGCATGTGAAGTGCAATATTATTTGAAGTAGACTGTGAATAGTGTGTGTGTGTATAATCAAATCAAGGCAACCATTAAAAAGTTATAAAAGATATATAAAAATAAGCAACAGTGGAGGTAAAATGGAATCGTAAAAATATGCTCTTAACATAAAAACAGAGAGAAAAAGAAGGGAAAGGCAGATAGGACAGAACAGATATAAAACAATAGTAAGATGGTAGATTTAAGTCCAGCCATATCAATAGTTACATTTAATATAAGTGGTCTAAATATTCCAATTAAAATGCAGAGATTGTCAGATTGATGTTTTTCAAAACAAGACTGAGACTTAACTGGCAGGGGAGACACCATGATCGCATAGGTGGTTTTCCCAGGGTAAGGCTTGCCCGTTGCACTCTGGATGTGCTGTCCCCTGCAGTTTTCCCATATAAGAACCTTGATGACTGTGTAATCTGTGCTAGTGGTGGTTCGTGTTCAGACTTTCCCCATAGGTAAAATATAAAATGAAAGAAGGGGAGGAAGGAAGGCCTGACTATATGCTGTCTATAAAATAAAACAACCATAAATATAAAGGCAGAAACATATTAAAAGAAAAAATATTACAAAGTAATACAAATAATAATTGAAAAAATCTAGAGTGATTTTATTAATATAAGACAAGAGACTTAAGAACAAAGCATAATACCAAGGATAAAAAGTGGAAATTATGGGATTCCTGTTGTGGCTCAGTAGGTTAAGAACTCAACATTGCATCCATGAGGATGTAGGTTCAATCCCTGGCCTCACTCAGTGGGTTAAGGATCCAGTGTTGCCCCAAGCTGTAATGTAGGTCACAGCTGTGGCCCAGACCCTGCATTGCTGTGGCTGTGGCATAGGCCGGCAGCTGCATCTCCTATTTGACTCCTAGCCTAGAAACTTCCATATGCCTCAGGTAAAACCATAAAAAGAAAAAAAAAGAATAGAAATTACATAATAAGGGAGTAAATCCCTAAGACGATATAAGGAGACATAAAAAGCATAGATATGTTATCAAGTAACAACAGAGCTTCAAATTACACAAAGCAAAAATTTCTGGAACTGAGAGAAGCAGACAAATCAACAATTAGACTTAGTTACTTCTACATTCATGTCTTAGCATCAATAAAACAAACAGTCAGAAAATCAATAAGGATATAAAAGACATGAACAACATTATTAATCAGCTTAATGGAACATTATCCCAACGGGACAGTAGAATTTCCACCATTTTCAAATGCACATGAAACATCTACCAAGAAGCACTGTATGTTCATACATAAAAGAAACCTCAAAATTTATATAAAATTAAATCATGTAAAGTATCTAGTCTGATCACAACAGAATTAAACTAGAAATCAGTGACAGAAGGATATCTGGAAAATCCCCAAATATTTGGAAATTAAATAACAAATGGGTCAAAGAAAATGTTAAAATATAAATTAGAAAGCATTTTTAATGGATATATTGAAAAACAGTATATCAACGTTTGTGAGCTGCAGCTAAAGCAGTGCCTAGAAGGAAGTTTGTATTCCTGTTGTACAGACTGCAATGTATCCATATTGGGCAAACCACTTCCTGTTTTACCTCAGGGCTAGGTTAACTTAGTCACCCTCTGTATTAATAAGTACGAAGTGATCTAGATAACCTCAACCCACAGAACATCCAGCTCATCCCTTTTATCAAAGACATCACGTTGATTGGCCAGGAGAACAAGAAATGGCTAATATACATGAAGCTTCGGTACAACATGGGTTCCAGAGAGTGGAAAATGAACTCTAGGAAGATTAAGAGAATAGCCACTTCAGGGAATTTTTTTTGTAGTGCAATATTGCCTATACTCTTGATTCATTCAATGAATATTTGAGTGCCAAGCATGTGCCAAGCCTGTGGAGAGGGAACAACAATAGCCTTATGTCTGTTTTTATAAGTTTAAACATTTGCAATGCTGTTGTCATTTTGTTCCACTCTCAGCTAAGCTGAAGCCAATTCCATTCTTTTAGATGCTTCAGGCAGAGCCAACATAGACAGGGTAGTTCTCTGATACCAGAAATTCCACCCCCGCCCCCGCCCGGAATTTTTCAGGGGTGTAGTTGTCAGCTTCACGCTGGATATACCCACCCTAAAGCTGAAGACAAATGGCTGCATCTTGTATCCCCACCTCAAAGAAGAAAGCACAGGTGGATGACATGATGGCTGCCATCTTTGAGTGGTACCTAAAGCAGGAAAGGGCTCTGTAGCAGATGCCCACTATGATGCAAGTCTGTTACCCTTGAAAGATTGGTGGTCAGGAAGAATACGGTAGAAAGGGTCTTCAACAGCAGTGCTACCCTGCAAAAGTCTCAGCTCCCCCAACGGGCCCTCCAGAGCAACGATTGCCCAGCAGAGGGTTTGTTTCCACCTTGATCGGAAATGGCCAGGCCCTGGTACCTCCACTGGGTTCATTCAGTGGCTCAAGACTGTCTAGGAAAAGAATGGCTTCAACTCAGCTGCTGTGTGGATCCCAGAGGCACTTCGGTCAAGGCTACCTGTGATTTACCTCTCACAGCTCACCTGCTAGTACTTTCTCCGAAGGGAGACCCCAGTAGCACCTCTCCATGATGACCATACCTGCCCTTTGGAAAGAGTTCTCTCTGCTTTCTACCAAGATGGTGGTGCATGTGTGTGTGCAACTGGCAAAGATTTAACTCATTAATAAAGGAACTAGCATGATGACAATGATAGTTCAAAGAAGGAGAAAAAAAACATATTTAGTCAGTGGATAAAAAGAACACTGAAGTACAAATTTGATTGAGACTGATCAGTGCCCTATAAAGCAATAAAACTGCCATCTATACGATTTTTTTTTCTGCTAGGTTGTAATAAATTGCAACATAGAGATCTTCTGTAAGTGAATATTGACTTTATCAAATCTGGCCTAATCAAAAGGAAATAAAGTTACTTCCCCTAAAGCAGTAGTTCTCAGTGGGGGCAAATTTCTGGTCACTACCTCTCCCCACATTTGACAGTGTCTGCAGACATTTTTAGTTATCACAACTGAGGGGAGAGAGGAGATGCTATTGGCATTGAGTGAGGAGAGGCCAGGAGTGCTGCTAAACAGCTTGCAATACACAGGACAGCTCTTACAACAAATGATCACCTGACCCAAAATGTCAGTAGTGCTGAGAGTGAAAACCACCTACAGGTAACACTTTACATGGTTTATTAGGCAATGCTCTAGTATAATATTGAAAGGACACGTGAAGAAAATTTTTAATGTCTCCATCTCATTCCCTTAATTGTGAAATTGGGATAGTGATAATGGCAACCACATGTAATTGGGGCTAGAATTAAGTAAAACAATTGTTGATTTATTTGGACAAAAATGGCCCCCATCCTTTCCTGGGGGGGGGTTGCATTCCCTCCCCTTGAACCTGGGTGGTGCGCTGTAACTGCCTCTTTCAGTGGAGCACAGCAGAGATGATTCTGCATGACTTCTAAGGCTAGGTCATAGAAAACAACACAGCTTTCTCCTGGCTCTTCAGTAGGACACCACGTCGGAAGCAATGACCCAGGCTGAAAGAAGCCTGACGCTTACGGAAAGGCAGCTGAGGAACTCTGAGGACGGGGAGAGGTCCCCAGCTCTTGTTGTTTTACCAGCTCGGCCACCAGACATATGAGCCAACAAGACATTGAGGTTCCCCAGTCACCATCTGACTACAGTCTGGCGAAGAACCTCCAGGCAGAACCATCCAACGGGGCTGCTGCTCAATTCCTGGCTCACAGAAGCCCTGCAGGATAAACAGTTGTTGTTTTAAGCTACTACGTTTGGGGATGTTGCTGTCCCACAGCAGCGGGCGACCAAAGGAACAACGCACGGTGGTCCTTATCTTGGCTCATAGTTAGAGCATAATTCGTCATTTCTCCCCTGTAGTTGTAGTAGTTTGTAGTTTTAGTATTTTTCACGAATATTTAACGTTATTTAATTTGTAGCTTTACCCTACTTCTGTACACTAGAGGGCACTCTTAACCGTTGACAGGGACTCAGACACGAAGGTGCAGTTCTCCAGCCAGGCACCAGGGAGAGCAAGCCCCTAATTTTTCTCCATCCCTTTCCAAAGGTGAACTTTATGAAATGGAAAAAGGCTTCAGGACCAACAAATCAGCAAACATAAGGACGTTTTAGAAAATCCTCCTAAACACATTCTAAGAAAACAGGAAAGCATATTTTGATGAATAACGCTGCTCAAGACTGGATATGCAGATAAAAGACAAGAAACCCAGTCCCCACACCCGCCACACACACTTTTTTTTTCCATCTTAAATGTGATAGAGTAGGTTATATATACTTTTTACTCCCTGAAAAGGAGGAGGTATCTTCAAGCCTATGATTTCTAAGCGGTGTACCTAATCTTCGCCATATCTAGAAACATGGCAAAATCAGTCTTTCTGTCACAGTTAGCTTCTAATAGCTAGAAGGTAGTTCTGAATACTGTTTCACAGTGTCCCAAATAACATTTGTACCACCACTTTAACTTAAAGATTTTAAAGTTCCCATTTTTCCTAGTTCTTTATCTTATATACACAGGATCTGATAGTCTAGGGACTGTGAAAATGGGCTGTGATTATGCTTGCAGGAAATCTGGAAAGCAAAACCCTTAAATTGAATTGCCTGAACCAAATACATTGTGAGCCTCCCCCTTTTCCAACAAATTCAAAGCAGACTTTACCCGTAATCATTCCTAGTAGCCTGAGAAAGTTGACATCCTGCATGGCCAATGACAATCTGCCTGTCTCAAAATAACCCATGAAGGCTGGCCCTACCCTGAGATGGCTTGCGTTTAGCTGGGGCCTGAATGGACCAAGGGTCTTGAGAATAAAGAATGGTTTGTGGTGGGCTTGTCTGATTAAAGCCTCACCCTGGAAGGCTAAGGCTCTGCAGCGTGGTGGAGTGTGATTGAGAGGGGGCTGGGGTGGGAAAAACCGAACTCTGAAGAGCGGACCCTTTGAGAGTGTCCTGTAACTCTTTTGGCCCCAGCCCTAGCTGGCCTACCATCGTGCTAATCAAGCTCGAGGAGACTGATCAATTCCGAAACACGAACATGCATAGATGCACTCCCTGGGCTCCCCCACACCACCCTGTAGACCTGAAGTAGCACACGTGACACACCAACTGCACCGTCTTGAGACCGCATGGCTAGGTTCCCAGGTCACGGATTCTGACAGCTAAGATTCAGGTCACTGCTGAGGTGACCGTTTCTACTTCCCTTCCGTGGCTGCGTCCTCCTTCTGTGCCCTCAGAGCCTGTCAGTACAGTGACGACCGCGCTGAGGGAGGGAAACATCCTTTGTCCCTGCAGATACTGTCCTCCATTCCTAGGCCACCTTTGTAGAGCTCATCTCCAAGAGCTCCTGGTCTTTTCAAGACTGTGTGGGAGCTGATCAGGCATCCCAGAGAAGAGCCACTGATACGTCCCAACTCCTCCCCAAGCGATACGAGACTATATTATGTGACCCAAATCTCACCCCTCTGTCTGGGGTGACTTCCTATATGCCATTCCATCCTCAGGCAAATAAGACCCCACCGTGATCCCCACACTGCTGCTGTGCCCAGATATATCAGACTACAATAGGCAAGAGTGCTTTGGCATCTTAGGTTCACAGGTGAAGGACTCTAAATAATCATCTTTTTTTTTTTTGAAATAGTTTAATCTGAACTGGCTTTGTGTAGGATTTAGAATCTTCAAGCAGTGTAGAACTTTTTCAGATAAGCATGTTCCCAAGGGGTAGAGTCACTGCATGGAGATTTCCAATATGATGGTCCTTCTGGGGTGGAGACAGCCTCCTGAGATTGGAAAGGGACAGGCAAAACAAGGCCAGCTACAAGGTCGGTTAGTTCAGGTCTCTGCGCCTTTCTGTAGCAAAGTAGCGTATTTCACCCGCAGGCCCCTCCCCCATCCCCCCAATGTTAGCGTGTCCTCAAGTGCAGGCCAGCCTGGTGCCTTTCTGTCATCTTGACTTCCACTCAGCTCCCTGAGCTCAATGCCCTTTTCTTATAATTTTGCAAAAAGGAATCTTCCAAAATTATGGCATCAGACATTGAATTTTTTGACATAACAGAGGGTACTGATGAACTGGATCAGACATCGACCCCCTGGAGATAGTCTCCCCAAGGAGCTGCATTCGTCTTTTCCTTGTCTGACCCTTTTTCTCACCTTCTTTCCCTTTCCCTTTAAATGTGTAAAGAGAAAATTTTAAACTTCCCTCGTCAAACTTTGCTTCACTGTGGTTTGGTAAAGCTGGGCATGTGTCTATCATTTTTCATTAAACCTACCCAAGTAGACCTTTCAAATTCTAATGGTGAAAGAAGATTGGCTCTGATGGGGAAGGATACATTTGATATTCACCCTCCTGCCCCTGCTGCTTGAAAGTTCAAATGCTGACAGCCACAGAGGAGGAAAAGCTAAACATGGTAGCATTTCCTAGAAGGATCTATCATCCATGCTTGTAATTATGAAGACATACTGAGGGATTTTCTTTTCCAGGCAGGTGTGCTTGACCTGAACATAGGACAAGCTGTAAATACCCAAGAATAATTATTTTCCCTGGAAGCAGCCCTCTAATAAATAACAGACAAAGCACTGGGAATAAATAACCCCAGTCTGCTGGACCTCGGTTGGGATAATTGTGTTAGACATTGTCCCCCAGTGGGACTGAGCTCCAGTTCCCCACAATAGTAACTGAATTGCTAATACATCGTTTATTAATTTGTTTTCTCCCATTCTCACTACTCCCCACCCCCATTGGTGATTCCTGGCACGCCCCCCCTTCAACTAAACTATTCACCTTGTCCCAGAATCAGCTTTTAGAGGAAGCTTTACCAATTAAAGGCTAAAACATATGCACAGATAACTCTAGGAGAAGTGGTAGTAGATGACACAGAGTGCATCATTTAAAATCCTATGAGAATTCACAGGAAGAGGGAATGGCTTTGAGTTGAGGAACTTTAAAGGACTTCCCAAATGGAGAGTAGGGTTGGGCATACAGTGATGGAGTAAAGGACACTCTGAGTAAGGCTGGGTAAGCTGAGGCATGGAAGGCAGGAAGTGAATAAATATGTTTGGGTAGTTCTGTCTAACTGGAGCATGACATGAAGTAAAGCAGCAGCAGAAGGGTCCAGAAAGGATAGATTTTAAGTCCTAAGTCAAGGTCAGAAGATTTTATCTAGTGATCTAGGACAGCTCTATCCAGTAGAGATTTGTGCAATGATGGGAATGTTCTAAATAGTAGCTGTTTAATATGGTGGCCACTAGACCCATGTGCCCATCAAGCACTTGAAATATGGCTAGTGCAGCTAAGGAACTGAATTTTTAATTTGGTTTAAATTAAGTTAAATAGTCATATGTTTTCTAATGGCTGCCATATCTAGTAGTGCGTTTCCAGGCAGTGGAAAATGACATGATCGGAAGTGTGTTTGCTTTAAATAATCGGAAAGCCAACTATAAAGTAGATTAGAGGGGAAATACTCTGAAATAAAAAGTCTTACCGTGAGACAGAATCAGTATGTAGGCCAGTGTTTAAGTAAAACAAAGTGTTTTCTTCAAAAACAGAACATAACACGTAACTGACCCTGTTTAAATGAGGCAGGAATGAACCCTGTAAGGGGACATACCACTTTCTTGCCTTCTCACCTATAGAAGTCCTAGAAGAATCTCTTTGGGGTTTCCAGGAGCTGCTCAGAACTCGGTTTATTACCCACCAGACCAGGTCAGAGGGAGTGGGTAGTTCTACCACAGCAATAGGGATAAAGAAGAGGAATAAATATGGGCGATATTATGGAGGTGGAATCAGTAGATCTCAGTGTCTACTTGGGTCTAAGAAGTAATGTTTAAGTCAGTACTATACCTCTATTTTTTTCATTCACCTAAATCCAGACAGTGGTGTTATCTGGAATTCCTCCCCATTATTCAGTCATCACAAATGTAGTAGGTACACAAAAAATAAGCGTACTAAACTGAATAGAATTAACACACATAATGCTGCAGAGACGTTGAATATTGGAAAGAGTCAGGAGTCACGTCCAGGTCCACTAATTCCAAGGCTTTTCCTACAGCTCACCATCTACCCTCCACCCCCTGAACAACGCAGTCACAGATGCCAGGGCAAGGGGTGCACATAGAGGTTGTCAGTGATTTTAAGTGCAGCAAGTTTGGGAAGAAAATGACAAATTGATGTTCAAGTTGGAAGGTAATTTCAGTTAGAGTTAAGAGAAGGAAGGTGGACCCAGAAGTCAACAGTACACGGATTTCAGGTATTAGGATAATAGGCAATGAAAGTGAAAGGGTAAAGACAATGAATATAAACTACTCTTTAGCTTCCTGGTCAATGAAAGGGATACATGACTGCTGGCTCTCTTTTTTACTGTTTTGAAATCTTAGACTACTTAAAACCTAATTTCTTTTCAAAGGAAGTCCTTGGCCATTGGTCACCTTCCTGAGAGCCACGTGGCCTCATCATCGGGTTGGTAGGACCAGACACAGACAGTGACAGCCATCACTCAGCTAACCACTGGCGGATGGGCGGTGATAGAGAGGCTCCGTCCAGCAGAGGTAGTGTGTGCTGACTGCCAACTGACCAGTGCACTCATTCTCTGTGTCAAGGAAGGAGAGCTCAAAGACACCGGAGAGACTCGGGAAGCAGCGGGAGCAGAGGTAGAGACAGGAAGGACACTTTGTTCCCGGAAGTCATTTTGAGTGAAGAACAGTGGATATCTTCCCTCAAGAAGTAAGATGTCCAGAACCTTGGAACTTCCTAGCATTGCTAACAATTTTTCATCCTCCACAAAACCTTGCTGGCGGTGGCTGACATCTTATCTTCCTTACTTGCCCTTGTATCCTTAGGAAAAAATAAAATAACTCAACAGATGATGTAAAAGAATCCAAGCACAAATCTGTTTCTTGCAGTCTGAAAGAATATAACCAACACAGATTAAGTCTGAAAGGCAGAGGAGGGAGGAAATGTTGAAATCCTTGCAAAAAGTAATTCAAGAAAATTCTCGTGTTGCCAGGTCCTTAACAGAGTCTCTAGTGGCCATAGGCTCATTGGTCCCATCTTTAGAAGAAGTGCAGAAAATTCATTTTGACCCACCTGCTGTCTGGAATGGCGCCCCCTGCCCTGTAGTGTAGCTTTAACTTCAGTGGACTAAGACTACAGACGGCCTTCAAGTGTAACCTCGGTTCTTTGCTGTCTATGGAATTAGCAGGCTGAATTTCTCCACGTTAGAATAGGGAGGATACGTTGATGAAAAGTCAGTACTTGAGAGAGAAGGGAAATCAGAGAACTCTGGCACTGAAAGGTATCTAGGGGATTGTTATAAGCTGAATTGTGTCCTCCCCAAATTCATATGTTGGAGTCCTAACTCCCACACCTCAGAATGCAGCTGTATTTGGAGACAGGACCTTTAAAGAGGTGATGAAGTTCAAATGAAGTCACATGGGTCGGCCCTGGTCCAGCACGACTGATGTCCTTATAAGAAAAGATTCGGACACAAACAGGTACACAGATGGAAGACGCTGTGAGGACCCAGGGAGAAGACAGCGTTCCCGCAAGCCGTGGGGAAAAACTTCAGAAGAAACCAGACCTGTAAACGCCTGGATCTTGGACTGCCAGCCTCCAGAGCTGTGAGAGCATGCAGTCTGTTGCGTAAGCCACCCATCTGTGGTACTTTGCTACGGCAGCCGTAGCAAACCGTCTGGTCCAACTCCTTTCCTTCTCGCCAAAAGAATATGCGGTCCAGTGTCACACCTGGTGTCAGTAGTAGGTCCAGGCCCCAGGGGTCTTCATTTTCAGCCCAGAGGACTCATACCAACCACACCCCCAACTCCGATGTGTGTGGGGTTTCCAGAAAGGAGAGAGAAGGATGATGGAAAGAGCGAAGACACAAGTCGGAATCTAGTCCAGCTTGTGAAAGGAATGGATGGGAAAATGATTTGCTCAATTAATAGCTTCTTATAAAGTCCTACGACCCTGGGGCTACCTTACCGGTGACTTTTTGTTGTTTCCTGTTCATATTTCCATTCCTAGCTTTGTTCCTAACTGGGAAAAACGATTGGCTGTAGACATTCCAGAGCGACTTCAGCATGATTTTAAATACATGAAACTGTGCTGGACTAATGGGCCTAGACGAACCCAAGGAGGGCTTACTCTTTTCCTTCGGTGTTTACATCTCTGATTTGTTGATTGTCTTCCAGAACCTCCTTTGATGAGAAAAATCTGGGACAGCTGGAGGATTCGTGTTAGAGTTTAGTGATTTGTCATTCAATTTTGTTTTAGTTTCTGTTTTTTTTTTCTTTTTCTTAAAGTATGTATACCTTTTAGTTTTTTTAACTAAATCAGTCAGAATGCAGACTGATTTTCTGTCTCAATCGTGTGCTGGTTTCAGATGACAGGCTTTTAAAGTCACAACTCTGTTAGGTTTAGGGAGCCTTAAGGGTCCTTGTCTTGTAGCCTTCTTGCCCCCTGCTACACCCTTGTTGTTGCCAGATTCCAGGGTGTTCTGAATCTGATTTCCCTCTCAAGTGGTTGTCTCCATTTGTTTTAGTTGCAGATAAGGCAAAGCTTTTGAATCTGAGTGAAGCATGGCTAACTGAGCTTAGTCTGTTGGGAAGTATCTCTGGATAATCCCGGTGTTCAAAAAGGGGGAAATGCCTGTAGGCTACTTCTCAGAAAACCCGTTGTTTCCTCCACACTTCTGTAAGTGAAATTCGAGCTTCCCCACCTGTTCCCACTGATTGGTGTATTGACACAGAGCTGGGCGTTGTGCTGTGATCCTGGTGGCTGATGGCCTGGACTGCCCGTCACAAACACCATCATATGAACCCAAAGCTATCTGCGATTATTCTGCTCCAGGATGCTCCAGATCAGAAGTCGGGTGGCCATGAAAACACATTCATACAAATGGGCAAATGGAGAAGAAATAAAAACAAGCCTCAGTCGTAAGGACCAGTAAGTGACACAAAAGTTAGCACTTCCTTAAAAATGAGATCCAAACAAGCATTCTAGTCAAGGTTTCAGCATTGGCACCATATGGTTTAACTGACAAAAAAAGATGTGTTAGGAAACAAAATTCTAGTTTTAATTGGTAAAATTTTTTTGTTTGCTTTTAACAAACTTTTAGAGCACATTTTAAGGTCTTATTCCTGAAAGTTTTTATTAGTTATGTGGTTACCAGCAAACGATATGTGAATTAGTTAGTACTAGGACCTTCAGATTAGCTTTTTAATAATGATTTAAAAATGCATTTTGTTCCAATTAAAAGTAGAAAGTCTTCATGCTGGATTTCTTTAATAGTAACTAGATTCAGCTGCAAAACCAAACTCTCCCACTTAGTTCCTTATTAATCTACTACTCTCCCCCAAGTAAAGTGAAGTTATAAATTAAAGGGAGAAACTGTCTGCCTTGAGTTTTATTAATTACAGGCCTTTCAGGGGAAGACAGACAGAGTTCTTGTTGCTTCTATTTGTGATCACTTAAACCTCTTTGGAGAAGTTTCTTCAATGTGCGGCTCAACTATTTGGAACTCTGAAGAACTTTCAGGGAAAGAGAGCTCAAGTGATAAATAGTTTGGAAATGAAGATCAAAAAGAAAGCATTGGGGGAACTGGGAATGTTTAGTCTAGAGGAAAGGAGGAGTAGTGGTGCTTTTCCTAACTGTCAAAAGCGGGACAAGAGCCGTTCTTTTTCACCAAAGAGTTAGGAAGAACCAGTGAATATGGGCAGAAGCAAAGGATTTAACTAACATAATTTCTTTTAGTTTTTTTTTTATTTTTATAATAATGGAATTCCTGGGAACTCAGGAAATTACCCTAGAATGGTTGCAGAACGCTATTCTCCAGGTCAATATAGGGATTAAGAATGTAGCAATATCCACCAAGGGGAGTGAGGCATTAATGTTATTCGCATAACAGAGTCAGAAATACTTTCCACTGCTAATTGAAATAATAGTGGTGTTTACTTCCAACAGGGATTTAACATTCTTCACACATTGATCAAATGCCTATTCGGCACCGAGCACCGATGAATTCATCACAGCTAACTCTTCTAGAAGGCTTAGTCTGCAGGTAGTATTCAAAGTGCTCGGCACACAGGACTGAATTTCCACAATAGCCGTGTAAAATTAGTGCTGTTCTTTTTCTCTTTTTGCAAGTGAGGAAATCTTTTTGCAAGTGAGGATTTATTGACGTAAATCACAGCAATATCATTTCGGCCACCCCACTACGTATGGAGCCCGTCGGCTCCCAAACGTTGGCCCCTTTCTCCAGCTGCCAAGCACCAGGGCAGCCAGTGCCACTTCAGGAAGCTTTGAAGGGAAGGTCCTTAGTCCTTACCTGCCAGTTCCTAGCCAGGGCGGGTTAGCCGCAGGCGGCAAGGTTCCTGGCAGACTGACCAAAAGCCGCTGCCAAGTCCAGACTCATTCTGCTCTCAGCAGGAGAGGCCAGTAAATCGGGAAACTAGTTGCTGGGGGCGAGGAATAATGAAAGCTAGCAGACAGAGAGGATGGCAGACCCGTGTCTCAAAGAACTGTCTTCTCGCAGTCTGAATTTACAGCTAATATTTAAATATTTATTCAACACTTACTAAGTACAAGGCATTGTGTTAAGTGCAATAGGGAATACTAAGATCTAAAAGCCTAAACAGGAGTTCTCGTCATGGCTCAGTGGTTAACGAATCCGACTAGGAACCATGAGGTTGAGGGTTCAATCCCTGGCCTTGCTCAGTGGGTTAAGGATCCGGCGTTGTCGTGAGCTGTGGTGTAGGTCACAGATGTGGCGCAAATCCAGAGTTTCTGTGGCTGTGGTGTAGGCCAGCAGCTGTAGCTCCAATTAGACCCCTAGCCTGGGAACCTCCATATACCACAAGTGCAGCCCTAGAAAAGGCAAAAAGAAAAAAAAAAAAAAGGCCTAAACATGCCCATCCAGGGTTTCCCCAATAAGGAAGATGTCGTTAATAAAAACAACCATATATACATGAAGACAAGTAAAAAGTGCCACATGGGACTAGATCTGGTGCTGCGAAAGTTTAGGGATGAGAGAAATTACTTCCTGCCAGAATGATTGGGAAGGGTTTGATGAAGGAAAAAGCAATAGCGCTGCTTTCTCAAATGAAGGTATGAAATTAGAAATTTGAAGCTGTCTTTAAAATATCTATCGATTTGTTCCGCCAACCCTCACCCCAAGCGTTGGTCTTTGGGTGCTGGTAGGAACATATTCCTTAGGTTAGGAAATGGGGTTTAGATCATAAGATAGAGAACGGGGTCTTCTGTGGTGGTGGAAGGTTAGAGAGAGATCAGAAACGGAAACGGAAACTTAACAGTGTGACTGGTTATCCATTTGTTTTTTTGTAGCAGCGTCTAATCTTTTAATGCATTTCAGTCTCCTAATTACACTTAAAGAGAGTGCCAAGTTTTATATCTGCTGTATCCAAGCTACAGCATAAATGTACAACGTTCTGTGAACCGTTTTGTCCCCATACAACACACTTCCTTTTACATATGGTCCTGAGAGCTCAATGGGATTTTTTTCCAGATTCGCCTCTCACTCTTATTAATATGGTGGAATCATGATTTAAAAGTACACTATAGGGAGTTTCCATCGTGATTCAGCGGTTAGCAAACCCGACTAACATCCGTGAGGACACGAGTATGATCCCCGGCCTCACTCAGTGGATTAAGGATCCAGCATTGCCGTGAGCTGTGGTGAAGGTTGCAGATGCAGCTCAGATCCTGCGTTGCTGTGGCTGTGGTGAAGGCCTTCGACTACAGCTCTGATTGGACCCCTAGCTTGGGAACCTCCATCTGCCACGGGTGCGGCCCTTAAAACACAAAAAGATGAAAAAATAAGAAATAAATAAAAGTATGCTATAATTTTTCAGAAGTTGTTCAGTCATTTTCCAAAAATGTAGTCTTTCTAGAAGTTCCCATCGTGGCATAGCGGTTAACGAATTGACTAGGAACCGTGAGGTTGCAGGTTCAATCCCTGGCCTCACTCGGTGGGTTAAGGATCTGGCCTTGCCGTGAGCTTTATCGTGCAGGTCGCAGACGCGGCTCGGATCCTGCGTTGCTGTGGCTCTGGCATAGGTTGGTGGCTACAGCTCCGATTAGACCCCTAGCCTGGGAATCTCTATATGCCGCGGGTGCGGCCCTAAAATGACCAAAGCCAAAAATTAAAAATTAAAAAAATTTTTTTTAAATGTAGTCTTTCTACCTTGCATTTTATTCACTTTTTTTTTTCTTTTTTGTCTGTTTCCTCAGCTAAGTAAGTTCATATTTAGTTATTCTCTAAACTTAGAGCCATTCCATTGGAGAAAATGAAGGTCTTTTATTTTTCGGCCGTTTCCCAGTGCGGGAGGGGTTTGAGGGTCTGGGGATGTTCTTCCACCTTGAAGCTGGATTAAGCTTTGAAAGCGCTTTAGCAAATTTTAGATTCTCGTCTGATTAAAAGCTGTGACAGATAATAAGTGGAGGAAACAAAGACAGAAACTGGACATTAATGACTAGGAACGTTAAAGATTCTTTATATCCCTGCTCTGTGATTTCAGGAATCACAGAAAGCAGATTGAAACCCTTTTACTCAGACTTTATATTTTTATTACAGAAGTTAAAAAATTTGTCTTAGAGTATGTAATTCAGGCCTGAATATTTTCTAGGTGTGGTAGTGCCTGCTTTCACTTGGGTGGGATAGTCAACCCCACCAGTGAGGGCTGGCTTCACTCTCATAAGGACACGCCTTCCCACATCAGCAGCCCTTCTAGATCATTCCCTCCAGAATACTAATCACTTGCTGTCTCTTATTTTAAAACAAAACAAAACATAACATACAAACAAGCAAAAACCCTCCTTTGGCCCCACATCCCCTTTCAGGTTCTACTTCTCCCTTTTCTAGTAAAATTCTCAGCAGAGTCATTTATGGTCTCTGTATCCACTTCCTCACCTTCCTGAGCACTCTTTCTAAGATGTCCCTGTCCCCATCACAGATATCTTCCATGTTGCCAAATGCAAGACTATTCTCAAGGTCCTTCTCTGACCCAGTCCCTCGGTATCTTTTACCTCAGCTAGGATCACTTCATTTCCTGGAACCTCTCACGTCTCCTAGCCTGTATTTACCTGGTTGGCCACATACCTCTTTGGCAGTTCCTTTAATTTTATTTTTTTTATTAAAGTAGAGTTGATTTACAATGCTGTGCCAATATCTGCTGCACAGCGAGGTGACCCAGTCATACATATATATACATTCTCTTTCTTATATTAACTTCCATCAGGGTCTATCCCAAGAGACTGGATGGAGTTCCCTGTGCTGTGCAGCAGGACCTCATTGCTTATCCATTCTAAATGTCATGGTTTTCCTCTACTGACCCCAAACTCCCCGTCCACCCCATCCCTTCTCCCCCACCTTAGCAACTGCAAGTCTGTTCTCTATGTCTGTGAGTCTGTTCTTGTTTGGTAGATAAGTTCATTTGTGTCTGGAAGTTCTTTATATCTTCTCCGGTGGATTCTATTTTTCAGCTTACTCTCTAATATGTTAGAGGAACCCCAGGCCATAGTTTTAGCCTTTCTTCTCTACCTACATTGTCTTTCTATGGGAACAGGCCTACCGTAAGGCTTGAAATGTCACTGACATGCCATGACTCTCAGATTCTCATTTTCATTCCTGACCTCTCCCCCTGAACTCCACTCTTAGATATCCAATTTTGTATTCACTACCTCTCTTTGGCTCGCTAAGAGTCATGGCAAATATAAAGTTAATTTTCTCCTGCCTTCTATCCTGTTACTTCCCAGTCCTCCCAGTCTTGGATAATGGCCTCACTACCCATTTTGGAGTTCAAACCTTGATTTCCTCGTCCATTAGTGAATCTGGTAGCTTTAACTTCAAAATAGATCTAAAAATCCATCCACTTCACCTTATCTTCAGTGCTATCATTTTAATCTGACCCATCATCATCATCATCAATGTGATGACTGCAATTGCCTCTGAATGTCTCCCTCCTTCCACTTCTCTGCCCTGAACAATCCATTCCCACAGAGCAACCAGAGAGGTGTTTTTAAAATATAAATCAGTGTGTGTCATTTCCATGCTGAAAACCATCCAGGTATTTCCTTTTCAAAACCTCTTAGAGTGAAAGGCACCTCTTTTCCCCAGTTTGCAAGACTCCAACTGACTGGCCTTTCCCTACGTCCTCATCACCTTGTACCATTTCTTCCCCTCACTTCCTTCTCCCAGCCATGTTGGCTGTCTTCTTGCTTCTCCAGTATGCCGGGACCCTTTCCCTTTATCCCTTGCTTACTGGCATCTTCTTATTTGTCAGGTCTTAATTTGTGCATTACTGTTAGCTTCTTAGATCAAATCTCCCTGATGACTGTTCAAAGGAAGTGCTTTCTCACAGCACACCCAGTTCACTCCCATTAAAGCCCTTACTACAGGTTGTCATTATAGGCTTGTTTGTTTTGTCATTTGCTGTCATTCATCTCCCACAAGAATGTGAGCTCCGTAAGAGTAAGGACTTCCTCTGTCTTACTCATACCCCCGTTACTGCTGTCTAGAACAATGCCTATCCACAACAGATGTTCAATGAGTATTTGTTGATTGAATGACTCAGTTTTTAGATTTTTCAAGCCATTTGTTTTTCCTTGATTGTCTGCCAGTCTACTCCTTGGTAGAGTATCTGACCATTAGAATGAGGAACGTGTTTCATTTCAACTTCTGTTCAAAGAGGATGTGGAACTTTAATAGATTAGAGGGAGATCCTAACTTAAGTCTTATCTTTTAAGCAGTATATCCCCAAACGATGGTAAAAAATCAAAGATTAAGTTAGAAGAGAGAGCTATTAGACTTTCACTAGGAAAATGTAGTTTTCTGTACTTTCTGTTCCTTTTGTGAATTTTATTTTATCTGAATTTAGAATGTGAACATAGCTATGGAAACTGTTGCTCGTATGTGATTTTCAATTATTGAAATCCTAAAAACGCTACACAATTAATGTTTTTATTTATTTTGAGTACACTGATCCCAAGATTATGTGATACTAACTCTTCTTCTCAAGAATTACAAAATAAGGACATTCCCGTTGTGAATGCAGCTAGGAACCATGAGGTTGCGAGTTCGATCCCTGGCCTCGCTCAGTGGGTTAGGAATCTGGCATTGCCATGAGCTGTGGTGTAGGTCACAGATGCAGCTTGGATCTGGCATTGCTATGGCTGTGGCATAGGCCAGCAGCTGTAGCTCCAATTAGACCCCTAGCCTGGGAACCTCCGTATGCCACGAGTGTGGCCCTAAAAGGCAAAAAAAAAAAAAAAAAAAAAGGGAATTACAAAATAAAGCTGCTTATATGGAATTCATTGCAGCAATACCTTGGGATATGAATTTGTATTTATAAAACACTGATGTAATGCTATGAGCTCATAATATAAATGGATGCTAAACCATCTCTGTTTTGTGACACATTGTATCATCAAAATTTTTGTGTATAATTCTAAAATAAAAAATTTGCAGCTAACAGGTGTGCTGCTTCAAAGATAACAATTCAGCAGTTCTAAATCCTGACTTGAAACAATGCCTGCAAAAGCCGAAGATGAGGTGAAGATATTACATTTAATACTCTTGAAAAATGTCGAAATACCTCTAAAAACGTATTAGGAAAAAATGATAAATTTAATACAAGACGTTGCAGATCAGGATGAAAGAGTCAATATAAAACACTTTGTTACTGGAAGAAAAGGAGGGAAGAAGGAAGCGCAAGGAAGGGAGTCAGAGCTTGCTGAGAGAGGCTGTTCCTGAGCTGGTTAAACCACTTAAACTCCGCCTCTTGGACCATGCAATTAAGAAAATGATGGTTAGTTATCACTGAACTTGGAAACATAAAAAAAAGTAAAGAAAGAAAGAAGGAAAAGAAAATGATGGTCAGTATTTACCGATGTGTGCTTGGTATAGCCATATTTTGCAATGTGTCTCAGCCCCGAAAAGTATGAAACCATGAAGAGGACTATTATCAGGGCAATCAGAGCAGCAAGAAAGAGGCTAAAGGTCAGCGTGGGCTGGAGAAGCCAGGAATCACTCTTCGGACAGGGTTGGACTTCAGCTAAATATTGGTGGTTGCACTGGATTTTGACAGAGAAAGACATGAGCACCAGGGAGAGAGTGTGAATAGAGACACGTATACCGACCGCCCCCCCCCCAAAGTTAGGAAAAATGTTAGACTTCTCTATCCTTAGGAAAAAGTTTAAAAGGGTACCCTGGTTGAAATGGAAACATTTAGAAGTCATAGGAAATGAATGGAATGAAACTGCTATTAGTTTTAAATTCCAGGGTGTAGGGGGAGAAGTCAGTAAGAAGCTGGTGAAAACCTCAAGTAAAGGCACTGAAGGAAGTGATGTTTTATTCAGGGAAAGGCTTTACAGCATCAGGCAAGATGGGTTGCAAGCAAGTAAGCTTGAGGTCATAACGCAGTGCCATTTCTGCAATAAGGGTGTAAAGTGTAATAGATTAAAGGAGTTCCTGTCGTGGCTCAGTGGTTAACAAACCCGACTAGTATCCACGAGGACATGGGTTTGATCCCTGGCCTTGCTCGGTGGGTTAAGGATCCAGTGTTGCCATGAGCTGTGGTGTAGGTCGCAGACACTCCTCGGATCCCTCATTGCTGTGGCTGTGGTATAGCCAGTAGCTACAGCTCCAATTCATCCCCTAGCCTAGGAACCTGCATATGCCGAGGGTGTTGCCCTAAAAAGAAATAGTGTAATAGATTAAAAATCTGCACTCTGATGGTGGGAATTTTAATAGAGATACAAGAGTAATTCCAAGAGGCAGTTTGAGGGGAACAGAAATAGACATTTATCAAGGGTTACATGCACTATAGTTTACATACATTACTTAATTCTCATTAACAACCCTTCCAAATAGGTATTATTTCAATTTAGAGATGACTGAGTCCCCGTTACTTATTAAATAACAAAGTCAAACAGTGGAACCAGGGTTGAGAACCAGGAGATTGCATGAGTGGTGGATTAAGATGAATCAAAACATTTTCATGTGTTTGTTTTATAGAGCTATATTTCTACCTTTTTTTTTTTTTCCTCCTAAGCCTGGGAGCCTAGCATTCATTTGTGTTTGATTGTATATCGAAGACAATGTTGAATGGGTGATGCCCAAAGCAGAAAGTGATGGTCAAATTTTTTGGGTTTTGTTTCTTCATCCTTAATACTGGCATTTGGCTTTAGATGAGTGAAAGATGAGCTCCTGATAATAAAAGCCTAATAAAGATTTATAATGAGGGCTTACCGGCCGATCGAGGCAAGCAGGGTTCACTAGAGTGCTGTGAGTGAGTTCCTTTGGTAGCTGTGACCCTGGGTTGGAGAGGAGCCATAAAGCAGAGGTCTCTGGTTAAGGGCGGCCAGCCTGTGTGTGTCCCAAGCAATATCCTGGTGTGAGTGGGCAATTCAGAAGCAACATAAAATAAACTTAGAACACCTGGGCCAGAGAGTAAGATGGGCTGAGAATGGAGGCTGTATCTCAAATTTTAGATTCAGATTTTTAAACCTGGGAAAACTCTCTTTTTAAAGAAAAACAGAAGTTTGCAGTCTCTTTTGATTACCCACACGGTGCTTTTGAGCCATGAACTTTCCCCTACTTCGGAAACTTCTCTGGAAAATTCATTTCATGCTTGTCTACTCCAGTAAAACCCTTGACTGAATCGTCACAAAACAGGAGACTTGGCCGGGGGAGTGTGAGAAGGCAGCCGGCTCGGCAGAGCCAGTTGGCGTCCTTGAGAGCCCTGTGTGCCTCCCACCTCTGGTTTACCTGTCGTCTTGGACTGTGACCTTCTCCCGGCAGAGGGGGCGTTCTGGTTGTTCCTGTGCCAGGTGACTAGGAGGAGGCGGTCACAGCACATGCATCACATTCTTTGACTCCCTGAAGAGCCTCTCAGGATGGTGAGGGGCTGCGGCTGTCCTGACCTTGGGGCCCTGCACTCACCAGCGCGTGAGAGGAAGTTTCTGGAGACTTCTTAGCAACTATTGAGTCTCTCCAAAAGCCTCACCTTGGATTTTTTCTCTTCCTAGGGTGTACCTGCTTCATTACCTTATTGCTGCTAATGCTGTTCTTCCACTAATGTGATAAAACATTCCTGTCTCTTCTAGTGCAGACTTTTACTTTTACCCAACATTCCTTATATGGATCCTTAGCCAGCCACCTTCCCATTCTCCAGCATGGTTGTTTCTGAACTTAACTTCTTTTCTCAAGTTCTCACTCTGTTCTTACCGCTTCACTCTCAGAACGTGATCTTAGTTCTTTCCTCAAGAAAAGGGATTATTTTCAACAAGAATTCACTGGGCACCTGCTATGAAGCAGGAATCATGCTAAGTTTTTAGAACATAAAGACAAATAGGGCACGATACACAGATAGTTAGGAAAACAAGTAGTGGCAGTCAGACCATGTTGGTGAATTAATGGATAGGTGTACTGGGTACAGGGAGCATAGGAGAGGAGGCCTTAATTCTTATAGATTCTTCAGTGACCCACTGAGGAGGTCAGGTCACTTTTCTTGTTGATCCCTTCCTTTCTGTAGCTCTTCTCCCTTGACTCCGTTTGTTGTCCATTCTTGAAGTTATTTTACCTACTGCACTGATGACTCTTTCCTCCTCCAACTCTATGTTAATTTCTCCCCTCTGCCCACTCTATAGGCCGGCAGTTCCAGGGTCTTACCCCACCCAGTTTCTCTTCACCCAGCCCAGACTCTCCTTGGGCCCTTCCTATGGCTTCACGTAGTCTCTGGGACTTTCAGACCTGCATCTCCACCCTAGACTTTTTGCCTGAACCTCAGCCCCACTTGTACCTTACTACCTGGCATCCTTACCCTGGCCACCTCCAACTCAGCAACTACAAGCTGTATTCCTCTTCTTATTCCTTAGTTTGGTCAAAAGTGTTACAACCCATTTCATCCACTGGCCGGGAAAATGGACACCATCTTCATTTCCTCCTTCCTCCTTAGTCATGTAAATTCTTCCTGCAAAGTGTATCTCAAATCAGTCACTCATTCTCACTGCCAGTTTTTAAAATCATGCCCTTTGCACACACCACACGTGTGTGTACGGGGATGTGCAATTCCTACCACAACGGCTGGCCTGATGACAGCCTGGGCCTAAAAGAAACACTGACTTATGGTTGTGACTTAAGGTTGTGGTGTTCTTTTTCTTTTAAATCACGGTTCTACTGTTGAATCCAAAACTCAAACAAATGTGATGTCAGGGATAGCCACAGCAGGGTGGTTTGCGGAGATTAGATTTCTTTAAATTATGAAAACAGTGAGAGCAGGAGGTCCTTAAAAATCAACATTTTATAACCTGAGTCATGCTCGTGTTTTTGGTCCCTTGCTTAGAAAAACAATATCTCAGAGTTGGCCTAAAACCTGACCAGCCATGCATGGCTCAGCTGGAGAGAGTGTGCAAACACTAAGTAGCATCTAAGGAAGGAGACTCCTACCCTTTGGATCCGTGCCAAGACTGAAGTTGAGTCTCTGGAGAAGAATCCTTTTCTTTACTCATAGAAAAACATTTAAATAATAACAGTGTATTAAATAATATTTTTATTTAAAGGTTTATTTTACAGTTCGCTGTTCAACCCTAAAAATGAGCATAGATGAATAGACCTGCCACCAACGCCCTGCAGGCAAAATTGTCTCTTAACTACCTGAAGTTCAGTTGAATACAGTGGTTCTCAAAACGTGTCCCCAGACCAGCAGCGGCAGCATCACTGCAGACAGAACTTGTTAGAAAAATAAATTTTCAGGCTTGCAGAGTCAGAAACTCTGAGGGGTAAGACCCAGAAATGGGTGATTTCACCAGCCATCTGGGTGAGTCGATGCAGGCTGAAGTTGAGGGCCACTGGCTTCATACAGTTCATGCTGTGAAAGACCAACATGTGTTGAGTATTAGCTGAGCATATGGCATTGCTTACTGATAACACAGACAAACCAATAGGATCTCTAGAGCACCTGAGCCTATTCCTAAAATGTTTCTCATGTCACAGAGAAAGGGTAATGCAGGGATGATGAAAAAATATTTTAAAAAATTAAAGTATAGTTCACTTACAGTGTTGTGTTAGTTTCAGGTATATAGCACAGTAATTTAGCATATATATTTGTGTGTGTGTGTATATATACACACACACACACACACACACACACACATATATATTCTTTTTTAGATTCTTTTCCCTTATAGATTATAATAAAACATTGAATACAGTTCCCTGTGCTATACAGTAGTTATATAAACTACTGTTGGTTATATAAATTATATATAGTTGTCTGCATATATTAATACCGTCCTCCTAATTTATCCCTCCCCCACTGTGGGTCTGTGGGAAGAATTTTTTTTTTAGTCAGGTCTCATTGATGTAAAAAAGTGAAAAATTAATTCTCACATAAAGGTACAAAAAACACACCCACTTGGATTATTGTTTTGTTCCTTCCAATAAGAAATAGAACATATTCAGTTTTCTTTGTTTCCCCAGTTAACTATGAGGAACACAAGACAAAAATCAGGAAAAATAACTGTTTTCTTTTATGGTTATTGAAAGGAGAGATGACAGATTCCACAGAAGAGCTTATTTTTTTGAAGGGCAAAGGCTTTCCCTATATTTCTTTAAGTACCTAGCCCACTCCTTAGTCTGAAATCAGTATCTAATAAATATTCATTCAAACTGAGGGGAAAGGTAAATAGAGGAAACGGAAAAGAAGTAAAAAGAGAAACACAGAAAAACACCACAGGGGGAAATAAAAACCTGAGAGAAAAGAGAACAATATTGAAACATATTCAAGAGAAGGAAGACACCAGGCGGAAAATAGAAGAAAATGACAGAGGTAAAAAGCGAGGAGATGATACCCTGAGAAAGCGAGAACTAACCTGATTTGTCAGTTATCCAAATAAAGTGCATGAACTTCAAACGCAGTGACCTAACTACTCAGGCACACAAAATTTCCCCTTTTAAACATTACTCCTTGGAGTTCCTGATGTGGCTCAGGGTAATGAACCCGGCTAGTCACCGTGAGGACATGGGTTTGATTCCTGGCCCCGCTCAGTGGGTTAAAGATCCAGCATTGCCATGAGCTGTGGTGTAGGATGCAGACATGGCTCGGATCCAGCATTGCCGTGGCTGTGGTGTAGACCGGCAGCTGCAGCACCTGGGAATGTCCATATGCTCTGGGTGCGACCCTAAAAAAACAAAAAATAAGTCAATATAAATAAATAAAAAATATTTCAAAAACTCTTGGTCCCAAAATGCTGGCCAAATTTCACGGACCAAGAATCAGGCTCTGACGGACGCACGGCTCTACCTAAAGAAGGAATACTTTTTGTCAAGAAGAGATTCTTGGATCTGAGATGAGTTGACCGTGAGGCAGCAAGCACTCTGCCCAAGGTATTCAAGCCAAGGAAGACAGGTAGCTGTGAGGAATGTGACAGATTCTGTATCAGAAGAAGGGGGGAGGGTCTTTTAAAATCTTCAGCTTTACTGAGAATATTTCTCAGAGTTTCAGCTCACAGCTGCTGCTTCATAGATATGTAAGCATGGGAAACATGGCTCAGTGGACCAAAACCTGTGAATTCTCACCTTGAACCAAAATTCACCTTAACCTCCTAACCAGTCACTACCCTATCTCACGCTTGGTTTCATCTCTTCGATGAGACTATGCCCTAATATCCGACAGTGCAGACAGCTAAGAGAAGCGGTCCTGAGAACTTAAAAATGCAAATACTCAGTGATTACCCTTTAAAATGTGTGAATAGTACCTTAGAGCAGTAACTGAATCGTTCAGGAATAGTTGTAAGCAGACACGGTTTGCCTTGGTGTTGGCAGGAGACTTTCCATCCACTCTTAAGGAGGGACCTACTTGTTCGAGAAAAGACACCAGAAGTTATGAACTACCCACGCAAAAACAGAGCTGGTGGACATGTATTAAAAGTCAGAGATGAGGATCCAGCCCTGGGAAATGGTAGTTTTGCCAGGTAATTCTTCCATTCAGGAAAGCACCAGCCCTCCATACAGCTTAACTGGATACTGAACTTTCAACTTTTCATCTTGGGTCATAAACAAGAGAGAGCGACAAGGAAAAACAGCCCACAGTTCCATTGTCATTAGATGTTATACATTCATGTCATTATACACTTGTGCAAATCCATAGAATGTACACCAAAAGTGAAGCCCAGTGCAAACCTTGGTCCTTGGGTGGTAATGATGAGTCAGTGTACGTTCTCAGCTGTAACAGACGTAGCACTGTGGTGGAGGCTATTGACAGTGGAAGGGGGGTGTCTGTGCCCATGTAAGTTATATGGGAAACCTCTGCACCTTCCTCTCAGTTTTGCTGTGAACTTTAAACTGCTCTAAAATACTAGCCTTGAAAAAAAATGCCTGGCTTATTAACTCAATCAGATGTTTTTATCTATCAGTAGGCTGGAACCTCCAGTGATGTGATGAGATGTTTATTGCACAAATGGGAGAATAGAATCTATTTTACAGACCGTTTCAGAATTTCTTATGGTTGCTCAAACTTGCCATCCATTTGGCCTTTGACTTAATGGCAGTCAATCCCTAGTAATTACGCAATGAAAACAAATTGAGGAGTTAAAACATTTTACTCAAGAAAAAACGTTAAAAGAAAAGATATAGTGAATCCACATGAAATATGTATTTGTTCTGTGTGTGTCTGTGAAGATGCAAGTACGTTCACGCTATCTTTCAGTCTCTATGAAGAAACTCCTTCTCTGCTATCAAGAAAGTCTTCTTTTGAGAGTGGCAAGCCTAGGTATGTGTCTCACTGGTCCCCGTGCTGCCTCACTGCATGTCTTCAAAGCAAAGCACACTGAAGCAATTTGAAGAAATCCTTGCATGACATTATCCTACTAAGTATGATCATTCTTGATTCAACTGAGCTCAAAAGAATCATCCTTGAATCAACTGAGCCAACTGGACAAACAATATCTTGGCTTCCATGGAAATATTGTTTTATTGATAAAATAGATTTATAGCAGTTTCTATTAATCAAATTGTTACACCACGCAAGACTGATTATATGGCTGTGAAGACATTATTACACAGCAATGGCTTTGGGTCAAGACTGGGAGGCCACACTTTCTGTGCTGGCACTGAAGGCTGATTTATGATAAGTGCTGAAAGTCATGGTGTTCTGGAGCAAAGGGAAGGAGGATACAGGTACAGCCCGTTAACAGTGCCCTTGATCCTGGCATTTGGGGCTCTATCACAACTTGTAGAAAAAACAGGGTTGACTTTTATCAGGACTTGCTGTTAGGTATCCAACACAGCATGCCTCCTGTATTTCTGAACAGACTCTGGTAGAAGGCAAAAGAGGTTGGAGGCATCTTAATTCTTACATTCCTTCATGCAAAAAAAAAAAAAAAGTGTTACCGAATATGCTTATACAATGCATGTTATAATGAAAACACATTTCTCTTTTTTGAGGTCACATTTTTCTATTGCCTGTTGAGAGTTAAGAGAACTTGCATTTATTGAGTATCTCCTGGGATCTAAGTATCTTACAGACACCATTTCCTTAAATGTTTACAACTAAGTCAAGTAGATATTATATTATTTCCATTTTCAGATGAGGAAACTGAAGCCAAGAGAAGAGTGGTCACAGAACAGCTGATGGATTCAACTAGGATTCAAAGTTGTGTTCCGTTAGAAAATCAGAGTACTTGCTATCATAATGTTGTTGCACCATTTTCTAGAAATACCAGTTTGGAGTCTAATGCATCTTCTCTCATTGCTGATTGTCAAAAAACAGCAATTATGTACACCCCCACAGGCATACATCTATCCGTATATGTGAAAAAATCAGATATGGTGTGGCGGTAAAAGTCATGAGTTCTGGAGCAGAACTGCTGGGGTTCAAATCCCTGGCTAGCTGTGTACCCCCGAGGAGGTGCTTTGCCTCTCTTTGACTCATCTCCATTTGTACCTCGGGTCTAATGATAAGTGTAATAGCTAAGAATGGTGTCTGGAACCTTTTAAGCACTTTGCAAGTATTAGCCAAGACTGTTACATTAATAAGAGTAGAACTCTTGAGTAACATTTCTCATTCAGTGTATTTTGGCTTGAAAAATGAAAATTTAGTGTTAAGGAGGTAAAGATTAAAACTGACCAACGAGCTTCATTTCTGCTCCATGCCCATAGATTTCTTAACCCCCACTGAGCCATATCAGTGAGAATCATAGGTCAATGGGCTTCCTGCAATAGAATAATTTTATACTCTCTACAAAACACATCCCCTTGAAGATCAGAAAGTAAGTTAGTCTTGAAATGGCATGTGAGTCTTTTAACTATTGTAATTAAAAATACTAATTTCGGACTTCCCTTCGTGGCTCAGTGAAAACAAATCTAACTAACATCCGTAAGGACATGGGTTCGATCCCTGGCCTCGCTCAGTGGGTTAAGGATCTGGCATTGCTGTAAGTTGTGGTGAAGGTCACAGACATGGCTCAGATCTGAGTTTGCTGTGGCTGTAATGTAGGCCATCGGATACAGCTCTGATTCGACCCCTAGCCTGGGAACCTCCATGTGCTACAGGTGCAGCCCTAAAAAGACAAAAAAAATGCTAATTTCATAACCCATGTTTATAGCAGTATTATTCACAACAGCCAAAAGATGGAAGCAATCCAGATGTTCATTGGCAGATGAACGAACAGACAAGATGTGGTATATACATGAATGGAATACTATGCAGTCTTTAAAAAGAAGGAAATTCTAACACATACTATACCCTAGATGAACCTTGAGGACATTGTGCTAAGTGAAATAAGCCAATCACAGAGGAAAAACACTGTATGATTCCACTTATGTAAGATAGTAGAGTAGTAGTTTTCAGAGACAGAAAGTAGAATGGTGCTTTGGAGGGGCTGGTGCGAAGAGGACATGCAGAGTTATTTTTTAATAGGTACAGAGTTTCAGTTTTGCAAAGTGAAGAGAGTTCTGGAGATTGTTTTCACAACAATATGAGTGGACTTAAAACTACTGAACAGTGTACTTAAAAATGATTACGACGGTAAATTTTATTGAACATGTATGTTACCATATTTAAGAAACGTTTTAAAATACTTCAATCAAAGCAACTGTAGCTACCATAGTGGCCGCCAGTTTGAGGAAGGGTGTTCTGTTGTTACTGATCTGTAAGATCTGATGAAATTACCAGTGCTTTTTCCTGTCAGCAGCCAATTTCTGTGATAGGCTGCAGCTGCCATCTGTGCTCTTCAGTCCAAACAAGAGTCTCAGTCACTCACCCTTGGCCTTTGCTTCTTTCCTAGGGGAGCTACAAATATGTCTCTTGAGTTACAATGTATGTGTGGGAAAAATGCATGTGTGCACCCCTAGGTGGTCACCTGTTGAGCCCCTTTACATATGAGAGAATAACAGGCAGTGCTTAAATCTTCCATGCAGGTCAGCAGTGTTAGATCACACAGTTGTCAGATGTAATGTTTGTGTTTCTGATACCACGTTGGAGCTCTGTGCAACATCCCAGGGTCCCTGTATTTGAACCTGTGTGTTTGCACAGTGTATGAATAGCAAGGCTGCCATTTGGAACTTGGGGCTCTTCCCCGCAAGCAAGCAATGCTTGGGTTCCTTCATTAATTAGAACCGTTTAGATTTCTGTGATCGGCGGTGTCAGTAGGTCTTTTAGATTAGATTTTCTGCCTACTGATTCTTTTAAAATTTTGAACTTCTCAAGTACATGTGAATTGTGTATCTTTTATTTTCCCTAGTTGGAAGGTATGAGGAGGAAGGACAAACATTTTGTTTTTCAACACAAATAGCCATTTTCAAGTCCAGCATGTTAATTAATGAACAGATGATTATCCTTCACAATAGTAGTATAGTATAAATAGAATCTTTTTTATTTTACCCATAATTATAACAAATCTTTTATGCTTCCCTCTCTTACTGCCTACACATGTGTGTAAGGGTGTGTGAGACAGGGTATTTGTGTCGCACATCTATTGCATGGCATCCTGAAATGTAATTTGAAACAAAGGCAACTCACAATACTGAAAGAGCAGAGACCTTGTTTCTGAGACCTATGACACCTGCTCCTACAGGCTTATTTCCAAAAGCCAGATGTCAAATAGCTTATAGAAAATAAGCTTTACAGAAAATTTAAAAAAGCAGTATGATAGTGTTTTACCCTGAATGTTTCGATTCAAATCTCTTGAAAAGCAGAGGCCAAGTGACACCTGTTACTGAAAAGGGGCCACAGGTGACCTCTGACCGGACTGCCACCAGGAAGGTTTGACCACATCTGTGATTGCCATCAGCATCCACCTTCTTTGGTCCATAAAGAGACTGAGGCAGAACTCTGTTAAGGAAGGCAAGTTGCTTTCAAAAGACTGAGATGAAGGAACCACTGTAATCAAGTGGTTGTTACAATGATTGGTTCTTTTCTGCACAGTCCTAAGAAGTGACCTGTCCTTGGCCTTCCAAAATGTTGCTTCCAGAACAGCGACCTATCAGGACCCTGGAGGGAAGCCACAGCAAAGGGTGAGAACACTGGATGTAATCAGTGGGTTTTCATAGCAAAAAATAAAGTGACTCTTTCTCTCTTTCAGCCCCCAGAGTCTCAGCTCTGGGAGGACATTGTCAAGAGTGAGCCTCTTCCCTGAGAAAACTTGGACAGCCTGACTTAGAAACTGAATGTGGCCCTGGCAGGACCTATTTTAGCAGGGATCACAGACTTTTAAAAGGGGAAGCAGGAGCTTTAAACCAAGTTTCCCTTTTGTGATCCACCAAGAACAGGTGTTTTCTTTGCTCAAAGAAAGATTTCACAGGGTGATTTCATGCGTAGCTAAGAGAAGTAGTGGGATTATTCGGCTGTCATAGCTGGGACTGACTCACATCATCAGGGCGTTATCACTCTAGTGGCTTTCTGTGAATATGATATTAAACGCGCACGCGCGCATGTGTGCATGTGTATGTGTGTGTGTTTACCTGAATCAGATAAAACCACCACCCACCACTATCTCAGCATTCTTGGGTTTATTTGTATTATTAGGGCAGCTCTCTTCCTGTGGTTATAGTAACACAAGTACTCTCTTCAAAACACCGCCTTTAATTTTCATCACAAAGCTATGAGATAAACATTATGTCTCCACTCTATAGATGGGAGGACTGATTGATGCTTAAAGAGATTGAAGAACGTGCTAAGGTGGCACAGCCAGGCAGTGGCAGAGGTGGGATTTGGGGTGAGGAAGTCCAGAGCTTTGCTCTCAATCGTGCTCCCACAAGATAAGTTGCACACATTGTATCAGCTTCACAGAGTCACTGAAGAATCCGAGTGAGGAGTTCGGACTGTGGCGTAATGGGATTGGCAGCACCAGGAGGATGCAGGTTTGATCCCCCTGGCTCTGCACAGTGGGTAAAGAGGATCTGGTGTTGCTGCAGCTGCAGCATAGCCAGGAACTCCATAAGCCATGGGGCGGCCAAAAAAAAAAGAATCCCGGGTGACCATCTGCAAAGGCCATTCATTAATATTCCTCTTCTTTGCAGAGCTGACCCACAAGCATGAAGTGTGGCATTGCCTCTCCCACCCCCTCTCCTGGTGTGTCTCTGCTTGTGCTGCTTTCGGTCTTTCCAAGATTAATGTTTAACTCAAGCCCAGCTTCTTTCCACGGCCCCGATGACCAGCCCTCCCAACGGTGTGTCCTGAACAACAGAATCTGGTGAAAAGACCTCTCCCTTCTTTCCAGTGGAATGGCTGTTCCCCTGTGGACTTCTGAAGAGGCACCATTTGCGCAGCCATAACTAACCTCCCAGTCTCCTCTTTAACTGGAGTTCCCAGAGTTCCCATAGTGGCTCAGTGGTAACGAACCCGACTGGGATCCATGAGGATGTGGGTTTGATCCCTGTCCTCACTCAGTGGGCTAAGGATCTGGCATTGCCGTGAGCTGTGGTGTAGGTTGCAGGCGTGGCTCGGATCCCACATTGCTATGGCTGTGGTGTAGGCTGGCAGCTGCAGCTCCGATTTGACAGCTAGCCTGGGAACTTCCATCTGCCATGGGTGTGGCCCTCTAAAGACAAAAAACAAAGCAAAACAATATCAAATCCTTTCAACAGCTACATAGGAAGGAGAAAGAATTCAGTTTAGCTTGTGATCATCAATTTCCTCTTTCTACTGTCTCCCAGATCTCTTTATCCTTTCCCTTCTAACTCTTCAGTTGTCTAGATTCTTTAAGAAGCTTCTCTGTATTGCTGTGTTCGTGGTAGACTGGATGGATAGCAGAGAGATAAATAGATTAGTGGGTGGGTGGATGGGTACCTAGGGAGATGGGTGGTAGGTAGATAGATGATAGTTAGGATCAGTCAGCTACAGCAGGGTATGGATATGTATTGTATATGCATGTATGTTATTGATTTGGGTTCCCCCAGAAGCAGACCCTGAGATAAAGATCCACATGCCGGTAGGAAACACCAGGAGAAGAATGACGACCTGAGAAACAGAGATGGGAAGAAAACTAAAGGAAAATAAACAAGCTGTTTCTCATTGAAGGCAAAGGGAACTTAATTCCTTTGGGGAATTCTGGGAGACGCTAAAACTTCCTACTCAAAGTGGATTATCACGATTATCACCCATTCCCTCAAGCTCCACCCCAAATCTATTGAATCAGAATGTGAATTTTTAACGGTATCCCCAGTGATAAAATTTATAGAGTACTGGAACAAAACTAACCTAAGGCGTAAGAAAGTTGTGAGATTTATCCCTCATCTCCCCACTTGACTCTGGTTGTGAGCTAATTTCTGAGGGTTTTAATTCTCTGAGACTTGTGGCTTAGCCTTTGTGTAGGCAGAACGTTCATACTCCAGTGGCCAGAAAGAAAGTCCTGAGACAGAAAATTAAAGGTATAGCAGTAAGCAGACTTTCGCACATGCAGCTATTACAAATTCAGCTATGATTCAGCTATAAATACACATGACATTAAAGCTGAGATTGAAAAAAAAAAAAAGGAGTTCCTGTTGTGCGCAGCGGAAATGAAACAAATCTGGCTAGGAACCATGAGGTTAGGGGTTCAATCCCTGGCCTTACTCAGCGGGTTAAGGATCTGGCGTTGCTTTGAGCTGTGGTGTAGGTCGCAGATGGTAACTATCACAACTTTAATGCCGATTCAGTGTTAACAATGAAGTAAGCAGGGTTTCATCTGGGCTTTTATTCTAAATAAAGCTTTTAATTTATCTCACAGAGAAATGCCATTATCACAATTAACCTTAGAAGCATTAATATAAATAAATATATATGTGTTTTTTTCTCAGTAGTTATTTCGGGGTCTCTCAAGTAAGCCACAAGAAAGGTCAGGAAAGGGACTCCATATTTCATTTACTTATTCCAGTTACTAATATTTACTGTCAGGAGGGGTTGGGACCCACAGAACCAATGTTCTTCATTGCAGCATCAAACAGTGTACCACACATATTCTGGAGTATGTTCAAGAGCTGAAATTAAGGTGGAAAAAAAAGACTTCTATTGTGACATTAAACGCTGGTAAAGACATTTGGATAACATCCAGAAAAATCCATCACTGCTCCCAGACACAAAAGAGTTACTACAATAAAGTAATTTCAAGGAAGATGTTAGTTCTGTTCCCATCCCTTGCATTTTAAAGAGGTATTAAGGTATTCCATATCACACAAGGAAAAAAGTCCAAAACAATTCAGGATGCATCAAAAGTTGCTAAATCTGTGTGGGAAAAAAAAATTACAGCATAGTAACCTCTTAGAAATATCAAACATGAAACAAAAATCCTAAATCAGATTTTTTCATTTAAATAATAGGATTATAGAAAGATGTGAATCCAAAATTTTTGTGCATGACAGGATATATTAATTATGAGCTGAAATTTGTTCAACTCAAACTTCATTAAGTAATACCTTACAATAAAAATGATTGAGCTGTATATCTTTTTCAACACTTTTTGCTCAACACAACACCAAATGAATTATAAAAGTGTTGTAAAATTACACTTATTATTCTTTTACTGACCAAATACCAAAATAGAAAAACCTTTCACTTAGAAAATTAACAGTTAATGCGTGTAGTATATTCTTAACATTATTAAGTAATAAAATCCTGCGAAATATATTCTTTTGACCCCTTTTGTCCCCTCTGTCTCCTCTCTCTCTGCCCCTTGGCTTCCAGCAACAAAACCAATTTTATATCTATTAGGATAAGTCTCTCCTAAATGCACTGAGCACAGCGTTTTCTGTGCACTTCCTCAAACTACGAATTAACTGCCTTATTTAGAATAATGTCTAGTGAAATCCTGCTTTTGCTGACATCTTCTTTTTCTCTTTATGAGCAGTTCCTGCTCCAGTCAGGACACTGAGGAAGACATCATGACTTTAAATCATATATTTATTTATAGCACTGTTGACAGGCTCGTTGGTATTAGAATGGAATGTTCTTCCTGATTTGACAATTTACTCCTTACTCTAAATTTCAGTTTAAAAAAAAAAAAGAAAGGCACCACAGTTTGGAATGTCAATTTGGATTGAGGAGGGGGCATTTTCTTCAAAGAAATAAAGTAATTTCCCCTTTCCCTGAAGTTTGTGTAGGAGGCAATTTACGGAGGGGTTGAGGTGAGTGTGCTGCGGGTATTCTGGGCTCACTCATCATCAAAGGACTCACCTCTGAGACTAGAGTTGAGAGAGGGCAGATTGTGATGAGTCTTTGGGATGAGAACAGATCTGAGAACAACAAAGGTCCAAAGCTAAATGAGTTTGTATCAAAAATTAACCAGGTTCTGGGCCAATGCTTTCTAATACAGATGTCAGCAAGCCACATACATGATTCTAAGGGGTCTGTAGACCCATTAGAAAAAAGTAGAGAGAAACATATAAAGTGCATTTAAATAATATATTTTAACTCAATATGTACAAAAAGCTATTGTTACGAAAATTGGCGAGATATGTAATCGTCTTCAAAATCGAGTGTGAATATTACACCTACAGCACATTTTAAGGGCCCCAAAGCCACCTGTGCCTAGTTGCCACTGTGATAGCAAGCCTAAGTCCAGACAATATGAGCCCAATTACTTCTAAAATTCTTGCAGGATCTTTAAGAGCCAGATCAAAATCACTAGCTGAAATCATGAAGCCTAACGGCATCTCATTATAGTGAGGTCTGAACTCTTTCATTTATACTTAGAACTCCAACTACCTAGGAGACTTTTCTCTAAGGATTATTTTGTCATCCAACTCAATTTCATTCACTCTAAACACACCCCCTCCCCCACCACAGCTAACCCTGCAATATCTTATCCTCTAACCTCTGGAAATCACTTTGAATTAGGAAAGTACTTTAATTATGATTTGCTTTATAGTACAAAAAGCCGTGTCAGTATGTTTTGCTTAAAGATGTGATCTGCCTAAGGTTCAAAAAAACCCTTGTGTCAAAGCTTCATGTAGGTTTTTGTGCCGCCAGAGGAAGGACATCAAGAAGCAAACTGTTCTGTTGTTTGAAAAAGTTATATATACTCAGGCTCATTTTTAATGTGCTGTGGGCCTCTAGTCAATTTGTGGAATTAGGAAGGAGACCAAGGCCAGCCTGTCACTTCAGTGCCCGTAATGTAGATTACCATCCAACTCGGGGGAGAGATCTGAGCACACTCTACGTAATGAGAAAAATGTGTCTCATCCTTAACCTGGATCTTGATTGTGACATTCCTGAGACTTCATGTCTCTTCTGAGACAAGAGCTCCTTCTGAGACGACTGAGACAGGATAAGGCACATTTGCACATTATACCAGGGAAATCTCAAAGAGCACTGAACGTGGAGAGCCAGCATTTATCCCGGACTGTCTTCAGGGAGCGTTCACCTCCCAGTGAGCATCCGGCCACCCTGAGGAATGTCTTGCTGTGAGGTGTGGGAGTGGGACGAAGGGAATTCAAGCACATAACTGCTACCGGTGGGCGGGAGACAGGTTCCTCCAAAGGGAGATGAAGAGTCACACTCAGATGGTTTGAAGAAGGAAGCCCTCCTTATAGAGAGGGAAGACCTGAGGGTCGGGGGCCAGGCCTCGGCACACTGTGTTTCTGTTAAGGGTTTAACCTTCAGAGTGGTTTTCTCTTGTACTACTGGAACGGTTTTCTGAAGAATACACTATTAATTCCTCCTCTTATATTCTGTTACAGCTTTTTGATAAAATTTTTGTGTGATAGAATAAGCAGAAGTAGCTACATAATTGCAGGGCAAGTACAAGGGTTTGAACAGGAACCCTTGTTAAAAATTTATTAAGGATTTCAACAAAATGTGGTATACACTTATAATGGAATATTATTCAGTCTTAAAAAAGGAAGGAAATTCTGGCACATGGTCAGTAGCAAGCAGCAAGTTACTAAAGACAAAAGAAAAATTTTAAGTCCATCAGAATAAAAAGTAAATTACTTACAAAGGAGCAAAATGTGACTAACAGTAAGGTTCTCCTTAGCATTACTAAAGGCCAGAAAACAGTAGAATGATGGCTTTAAGTGTTAGAAGAAAATAGTTGTCACCCTGAAAGGTTCTATCCAGCTAAATTATTATTCAAAAGTAAAAGTGAAGTGCATATTGTGGCTCAGTGGGTTAAGAACCCAACATAGGATGTGTATGAGGATGTAGGTTTGATTTCCTGATCTTGATCAGTGGGTTAAGGATCCGTCGTTGCTGCAAGCTGTGGTGTAGGTTGCAGATGCAGCTCCAGTTCCACTCTTAGCCAGGGAACATCCATATGTGGCAGGTGTGGCTGTTAAAAAGAAAAAAGTGAAAAGGTGAAATAAAGCCAATATCAAACAAATGGAGCCTGAGAGAGTTTATATCTCGTGGCCTTTCCATCACTGAAAAAGCCACAAAAGAATGTACATCAGTAGGAAGAAAACTAAACCTAGGAGGAACAACTAGCACACAAGAAGTGCTTTGTAGTTTCTTATTCTATTCCCACATCTCTTAAAACTTTTCGTATTTTCTATTTATTTTTAAATCTGTGCTGCATTCTGAATACTTTCTTCAAGTTATTCTAATTTCCTAATTCTCTGTTGAGTTGCTAATAATTTTGTGTGATTGCTAGGATTAAATGCAGGTAAATGAGTAGAAAAATCCAAGATAGCCATAGCTTTAAAAAAAAATGAGAAATTAAGTTTTCGGTCAAGCTAGAGTAACAGGTTGCTTCTTATTCCTTGGGGGAAAAAAGAGCAAATATAAGAAGCAACCATTTTCAAGACACAACATGGGGTAACAGAGGATAGTGATCCTGAGGAGAAACAAGTCCTACAAGTGCTCAAGCTAGCCGCTTTTCGTTTGCAGGCTGTGTCACTGGGAAAAGGAACACAAGTGGAGCCTGCTCATCTCCTTGAGTTGAAGAGATGGAGCTGAGAGTCTTAGAAGAGCAAGGCAGGTGCAGTTCACTGGACAGAATCCTGAGGAGAGCTGCACAGAGAGAGAGCCAGAGAGCTGCAGAAGGGACTCCAGCAGTAATCAGTGAGTAATCATCCGTGTTTGTGTGTACGGAAACTCTCCGAAACTAGGGAACGCTATCCCAAAATGATTAGTGGAAATAGGACCTGAACTCACACAGGGCCAGGAATCGTGCCCATTCTTTTGCTGGTGGACACTTAGGCTGTTTCCATGTCTTGTCTGTTATAAACAAAGCTACGATGAACATGGGGGTGCAGATATCTTTTCAAATCAGTGTTTTCATTTTTCTGTGGATAAATACCCAAAGTGGGATTGCTGGATCATATGGTAGTTCTATTTTTAATTTTTTTAAGAACTGCCATGCTGTTTTCCTTAGAGGCTGCACCAATTTACATCCCCACCAACAGTGCACAAGAGTTTTCTCTTCTCTACATCCTTGCCAACACGTTATTTCTTGTCTTTTTGAGAGTAGCCATTCTGACAGGTGTGAGGTGGTATCTCGTTGTGGCTTTGATGTGCATTTCCCTGATGATTAGTGATGCTGATCACCTTTTCATGTACCTTTTGGCCATCTTTATGGCTTCTTTGGAAAAATGTCTATTCAGATGCTCTGCCCATTTTTTTCAATTGGATTGTTTTTTGTTTGTTTTCCTTTTGCTGTGGAGTTGTATGAATTCTTCCTCTTCCTCTTCCTCTCCTTCTCCTTGTCCTTCTTCTCCTTCTCCTTCTTCTTTTTGCTTTTTCGGGCTGCACCTGTGGCATATGGAGGTTCCCAGCCTAGGGGTCGAATCTGAACTGCTGCTGGCAGCCACAGCAACGCCAGATCTGAGCCACATCTGCAACCTACACCACAGCTCATGGTAATGCTGGATATCCTTAACCCAGTGAGCAAGGCTAGGGATTGAACCCACATCCTCATGCACACTAGTGGGGTCTGTTACCTCTGAGCCATAACAGGAACTCCTGAATTCTTTATATATTGGATATTAGCCCCTTATCAGATATATATATATATATATATTTATAAATATTTTCTCTCATTTAGTGGGTTTCCTTTTCATTTTGTCAATGATTTCCTCTTCTCTGTGGAAGCTTTTTAGTTTGATGTAGTCCCATTTTGTTTCCTTTGCTTTTGGTATCAAATCCAAAAAATCATCACAAGACTTATGTCAAGAAGCTTATTGTCTATATATTTTCTTCTAGTAATTTTGGTTTTGGATCTTACGTTCATGTCTTTAATCCATTTTGAGTGAACTTTTGTGTATGGTGTAAAATAAGGACATGTGGCTGTCCAGTTTTCCCAACACCATTTATTGAAGACCCACCTACTTCTTTCAAAGAGTTAAAGTAGCCTGTAATTACCTAGGAAAACAGCCAAAGACTTATTACCTGACATATATATTTTTTATACCCCTGTGTATTTCCCCAGTTTTCAGAGATTATTAAGTGACTTATACTCTACAGTACTAAATAATGGGGAAAGAAACCATAGATCTTATATATGGTTTCCACTGTCTAGACTTGCTTATTTTAGATCCATCTCATGCATGAAGGATAATGGGACATTTTCCAAGGCTAAGAAGAACAACATGTAAGTGGAGCTGACGTCATAGTCCTTCTTGTGTTAGGAAATTTCCCATCATTGTTCCAAGAAAGCAAACACTTGGGAACCACACTGCAGGAAATGAATAGTTTCATATAAATGGTCATTTGCCACGCAGTCTGCAGTATCATAAAATGTCTTATAATGGTGGCTTCTCCTACTTGTTATCTTCCCCTGCCTGAGGAAAGTTTGATTCTTTCTAGAGAATAAATTGGTGACTGGGGATTTACATTTCCTCTTAGAGAGTTTTTCTCCATGTTTGTGAAAAAACTGTACTAAAAATAAATGATGCTTAACATTAAGCATTAGGTTGATATTTCCAGCACTCTACTGCTTTTGATAGGACTCACGAAGGTCTTATAGGGGTAATGAAGTTGCTGTATGTTGGGGGGAGCAGGTTCTGAGTCCATGAACCTTAAGTATGCTCCTTTGGGATAGTGAAAAGGACTTTAGATTTAAATTTTTATAGTAATAAAGGAGACAAACAGCATGCATTTTCATCCAAATGAGCAAAACAAGTATTCCCCCCTTTTTTTTTCAGAATCAGGATTTTGGAAAATTAAGGGCTGCCCGCATTTGAATTCTGTTCTCATTTTTATGCTGCCTATAATGAATGGCCTTTCTACTTACAGAAAACATTCCTTTTCGCTTCCATATCAACTATATTTCAAATCCCCTTAGCTGTTTCCCCAGGACCTTCATGATCTGGTTCTTGCTTGCCTCTCCAGCTCCATTTTTTATCCTCCAGAATCACGCACATATACACATATTAACTTCCCTCCACCACCTTTACCCCACCCTCCCTGAAAGGCCCCACACTCACACACTGCAAGGCAGCCATATAGAAATTATTTCAGCTTCATATATGGCTGAGGTTCCCACCAGATTCTAGGCCTCTGCCCATAGTTATTATTACTATTATTATTATTATTTTAAATAAGCTTTTTTAAAATTATAGTTGCTTTACAGTGCTGTGCTATCTGATGTATAGCATAGTAACCTGATCTTATATATATTCTTTTTCTCATACTATCTTCTGTCATGTTCTAGCCCAAGGGACTGAATATAGTTCCCTGTGCTGTACATCATTGGACCTCACTGCTTACCCATTCTAATAGCTGTTTTATTTGCTTAAAATACTGTTTCACACATAGTTTGTTGCAGACTGCATATTTCAACGGCCCCCAAATTCATATGTTTAAACTCTAACCCCCAAATGGGTGGGATTAGGAGATAGGCCTCTAGAAGGTGATTAGGTTATGAGGGCAGAGCCTCGATATGTAAGCAAAGAATGCCAGCCAAGAAAGTGAAGACTCCTTCACATAATCCCAGCCCCCAGCCTTGAAGTCACCTTCAACCATGAGTCTACTCCACTGAGCCCAGACAGCGTGGAATCCTGTACCCTCTTCAAATCCCTAAGCTGCAGAGCCAGGATCATAATCAAGTGGTTGGTTTAAGCTGCTAGATTTGGGGTTAATTTGTTATGCAGTGCTAGTAACTGAAACATTATTTTGTAAATGGATGTTCACTTATCTAGGCTACAGGAGCCCACACCAGATTTTATAAGCATGAGGACCAGGTCTGTATCTGATTTGTTAGCCATTATAACCTCAAATTTTAGCTAAATGCCTGGCACAAAATAGCTGTTTAGTAAATAATCTTAACTATATACATAGATGAATGGTGGGTGCTTTCTTTTTCTAGCTTTGTGTTTATACACCTCTTTCTCAAACTTTAAGTTTGTTTGGTGATCTAGTTACAGACAGTGAGGTTGCCCAAGCTACTGTTTTTCTTGTCTGTCAAGTTCTGTAGCATTAATTTCTCTTGACCATTTCTTGTCCCGGTGTTTGGAATAGTGAAGCAGCCACGTGAAAGGCCTTGCACCATGTGGCTCACCACCAAGTCAGCACAAAGCAATTCCTGGCTCCCTGTCCCAGCCTCTCTCTGGCTTTCTTCTATCACCTGGAGGCCTCGTCACAGCCAGAAGAGAGCCTTCATGCTCCCCATCTGTCTTCAGAATGAAAGAGCCTGAACGCAGGAAGAACGGGCTCTCAGATCTCTGCTCCATTCCAGTTTAGTGGAATCTTGGTCTGGAATATTCACCCCGGCCCTTTGCAGGCCATCGGACTGGCCCAATAATGATCAGTGGCTGTTCTGGGAACATAAAAAAGAAGCAGCAGCTGTCCTGGTTTCAGCCAGACCCCAAGCCTTTATCAGCCCATGCACAGTTCAGACCACATGCACTTAGGCATCTATAATATTTTGGCAAAAACTTCTGGGTGGCCCTACTTTCCCCAGAAGAGGACTGGAGTGGAGTGAAGAATGACTGGAGGCCAGCAACCCCTGTCTGTGAACCTGAGAGTGGTCTTTGTGAGGGTGCAGGACCAGCCTTTAGAAAGATACTGCCTCTCTCTTTCCCCATCTTTCCCAGGGCATGGGGATTGGAGAGATTACAGAGTTAGCAGTCATATCAAAACAGCAGGTCGTCAGCTCTGGCTCCAGGAGTGTGAGCTGTGAAGGAGAGGACTTGGGGATTCAGACTCTGGGTTGTATGAGATAATATCTTTACCTTTAAAATTCTGTCACCTTCCTCCTCCACCCCAAGCCCTTTCTCTGCTCTTACACAAACATGAGCGTGCGCACACACACACACACACTCACACACACACACACGGCCAGGAGGAAGCTGAGCATCCTGAATCATACCTGGCTCAGTGCGGGAGGAGTGCTGTGTATTTGCTCCATTTATAAAAACGGAATAAAAAATAATAAAAGGAAAAAAACAGGAAGAATAGGAAGAGGAAGGGGAGGGGAAGAAGGGCTGTCTTTTTTTTGGTATTTGCTATATGCTATGAATTGTAATGAGAATTTTTTTGATATGGTCTCATTTAGTCTGAATAACAACTCACAAAATAGGTATAATTTCTAATTTGTAGCTGCAGAAACCAGTCCTCAAAGAGTTTAAGTAATTTACTCAAGATCATATAGTAAATGTTGGAGCCAGAATTTTTAAGTTACATCTGGCTGCCTCTAAATTTCATGTTCTTTCTGTCAAACTAGGCCATAGGGGGTTCTGCTATCACCTAAAAGTATCCAAATAGCCCACAGGGAGCAGTGTTCAAGCAGGATCATGACGTGGGGGTCACTTTGATTCTGACTCTGCACAGACTCAGACACCCCTTTATAACACGTGTTTGACTTCTGTCTCTCACACGACTACCTGGATGTCTCAGCACAACCAGGAATTCCTAAGTGACCTTGAGCAGAGTGTTCTGGCCATGCCTAGAGGATCAAGAATTCAGACTGTGGCATTCCAGCACGTGCACTGCCCCCGAGAGAAGACAGTTGAGAAGTCCAGTTGATGGCCTTAAGCCATACAATGATTTATGCCCAAGAATGCATTTATGTTTCTGGCAAAAGAAAATGACTCTCTGAGATCCATTCTGGCTGACCACTTTAGCTATTCTGATCATAACTGCCACTGTGAATTGAGTTGGTTTTCTCAAACCCCCACTATACAGTGCATATACATGCTCTGTTTGCTAAGGCAACACAGAATCAGTAATTTCTTCAGAGTTTACAGAAAGTGATCAGAAAATGAAAGACCAGAGTCAAATGCTTACGCTCTGGATCAAGTTACTTGAAGATTACAAGGAATTCCCCCAAATTCAAGGAAAGTAGAAAAGAAAAGTTTGTTCCAACAGGCAGCTGCAGATTTGATTTTGATCAAGGGTTTACTCCTTTAATTTGATTCAGTTTGACCTTTAAAGCCTTATTGTGAACTAGACATTAAACTACAGAGCAGAAATAAATGGTCCCATATCCTGAATTTTAACTAGCTCACTATACCTAGTGATTATAGAAAAGAAGTTATATTTGTCATTTACTACTCTTGGGTGGGTCAGAATGTATGCATGCTGATTTTTGGTTCTTGAAGTCAGAATACATGGTCCAATATGTAATTATAATAGATGATAACTTACATATGCATTTTGGTGCCAGTAAGTGGTTTGTAGACCCTTCAGTTTTAATACACTTCACATGACCACTTTCTCCTACATTGGGGAAAAAAATAGAGAGCTTCTATCTACCAATGCTGCTTTTGAGAATAGGATTAAGAAGTTGAATTTTACCCCCAGAGCTGCTTGGCTAAGTGGCATTTATCCTCAAGACGGAAAACTCCAGACTTCCCATTGGTGATGGTTTACATTAACTCCAGAAGAAAAAAGAAGGGATGGGGAGGGAAGAGTTAGAGCAAGTGAAAAAAAAATAAACAAAAGAAAACAAAACTTTAGCTCCAGAAGAAAAAACAGGAAGTTCAGGAATTTAGAAAGAGGAAAGAAGGCAAAAGAAAAGATAGACCAAACACTATTAGGGAATTTTTTTTTTTTATCTGAACAGCAGGCTGATTTACTATAGTCCATCATTTCTTTGCTTATATACCCAAAGTAAGATTTAGTTTAGTTTCAAGTAAATGACATCAAACACAAAAAGCAAGAAATGACTCATAACTTAGAAAATCAATTGAATGAGCTATAAAAATAGATCCAAGTTTATTTTTAGAATTTAATAGAGCAGTTTCGTTTCTCTCTAATAACATGTCAGTATATATACAGTGGCATTCTCTAGGGTCTAAAAAAATAGGTCTAAAAAATATATTTAAAGACATTGACAATTTTGTTTTAACATATTACTCTCCTCTCTTGCTTTTTTTTTTGTTGTTGTTGTTAAGTGTGTAGAACATTGCAATAGCTCTCACAAAGCCATCTAACCATGGTGCTTGAAAAAGAGGAATGAGGAATGATTGTGTACGATAGTAGAATGAATTTCAAAATTGGAGCAATAAAAATGGAATTGGAGATAGTGCTTCTCACTTTGGTATCTTAGTAGTTACTCAGTCTTCAAGAGTTCATTGTCGGAGTTCCCGTCGTGGCGCAGTGGTTAACGAATCCGACTAGGAACCATGAGGTTGCGGGTTCGATCCCTGCCCTTGCTCAGTGGGTTAACGATCCGGCGTTGCCGTGAGCTGTGGTGTAGGTTGCAGACGAGGCTCGGATCCTGCGTTGCTGTGGCTGCGGCGCAGGCCAGTGGCCACAGCTCTGATTAGATCCCTAGCCTGGGAACCTCCACATGCCGCGGGTGCGGCCATAAACCCACAGCCATAAAATGACAAAAGGCAAAAAAAAAAAAAAAGAGTTCATTGTCAACACCCCCAGTGGCGGTCTTCTGTAATGCTGGTCACATTCTTAAGTGGGCCTTATTTTATTGAGTCTGTTTTATTTCTCCATCAGTGCCTTTCTCACTTGACGTTTAGTTTGTAGTCATTTACCACATAAAAATACCAAAACTAATAAGATGATTGGATGAAAATGCAGAATAATAACCGTGTAATATGAAATATGCCATAAATGTGGTGTACGCATATTATATATTATGGCAAAACCTTGGTAATTGCCCTCCTGGCTTAATTTTCAGCTGAGTAAAGGGAAAAAATTCTGAGGTTGTGCTATCTTTTGCTGTATTATTATTATTACAAATATCTATATTGGTCAAGGAACCGCATAAATCCATCACTCCAGTTTTATAGTTTTCAAAGTTTCTGAATTTGGAAGCTAACGTAAGGTAAAACATTTACCCCAAGCACAGCTTTCCAGAGTTTTCTTACTTTTCTCATCAGAAATGAATTTCAAGTTAACCTTTAAATAATGAGAAACAAGAGTTCCCTATGCAATTGTGGGGTAGCTAAACCCCAGGGTAGGAATTGGGGCAGGACACAGGGCGAGGACATCATGTTCTCATTCATCCTTGTTAGCAGATGGCTTTAAACACAAATGGGCTTCTTGGATCCTGGAGTCTTTCTGGGGTCTCTGGACAGAGAAGGAGGTGTCATGATTTGGGGGTGGGGGATGGGCAGTGAGAATGAAAGCTTGGACAAAATTCTGCTGTGTGACAGTTCTAGCCTCTCATTTTTCTATCCTTTCAGCCTCTCTCCCCCAACTTTAAGTCTAAGAAAAGCTTGCCTTGGAGGGCACTTCAAGCCTCTGTCATGGCAAATTAATACCTAGATTTATGCAAACATCTAGCCAGTACGCCAGGTGCTTAGAGACTCCAGTATTAATAACTCCAAGCTCTCATCTACAAGTAATGCAGAATCTGATGGAGGAGTTTGTGTACTAGCTTCATAGGACTGTCATTAACAAAGTACCACAGCCTGGGTGACTTCAAAAGCAGAAATTTATTTTCCCAGTTCTAGAGGCTGGAACACTGAGATCACGGTGTCACGGGGCGGGGGGGTGGTCCTTCTGAGGGCAGGAAGAGAGCGTCTGTTCCATTATCTTCTACTAGCGTCTGGCAGCCTCTGGCATTCCTTGGCTTGCTGATAGCATTCTCCCCATGTCTTCACATCATCTCCTTTATATGTATCTGTCCCTGGATCCAAATTTTCCCTTTTTATAAGGACACCAGTTGGGCCCAACATAATGACCTCATCTTAACTTGATCATCTGCAAAGACCCTCTTTCTAAATAAGATCATATTCACAGGCACTAGGGGTTAGGACTTAACATCTTTTGAGGGGACACAGTTTAACCACAGCAGCTGCCGTTCAAAGGGGTACAAATTCTGCAGTCTCTGACCCTCCATGCTGACTCCATCCCTTCCTGAGATACTGCATTCTGGGCTTCTATAATCCAGTTTCATTACAGACTCCTCTGTTACTTCACTGACTTTGTGTCAACGATCCCAGCAATGGCGGAGGCCCCATTTGGACTTGTGAACCCACACTAAATCCCAGGCTGCTCCCTAGCCTTTGCCCGGCATGGCTCTCTGCACCCCCTGCGTATTCACCCCACTTTGTATCAACAACTTCGATCTCTGTTCCAAGGGTTTCGCTGGAAAACATCTTCCACTCAGCCAGCATGTTCTGTGCCTACTGCTCTAGGTTCTACTCCTGGAGCTCAGCACATGCTCTTCCTTCAGTGAGAAGGCCGGTCTAGAGACGGACAGTCAAATAAAACACAGAGTAACGGAGGTTTCGGTAGGAGCCACCACGGGCTGCTGTGGGAGTGTGTAGAATCAGCCCTGAGTCCCGCCTGGGGATGAAAGAGAGAAAGGCAGAGATGGCTTCATGTAGGAGACCCACCTGAGCTGAGACTTGACATTCATGCAGTAGGATTAATCGAGATAATGATGTAAAAGCAGAAAAGATCGGCCAAGTGGTGGAAGAGGATGTTGGGACAGGTAAAAAGATAAAAGGAGAGTATATGAGAGGATACAAATTAAACGTTACAATTGTTAAGTGGGTAAAGAGAAAAGAGGAATACAAAGAATGGGTATGAGCAATTTTCTTTTCAACAAGCACAAACAACTTGTCTTAGTGTGGGCCACTGTAGCAAAATAATACAGACCAGGAAGCTTAAACAATAGATGTTTATTTCTCACAGTTCTGGTGGCTAGGAAAGTCTAGATCAAGGTGCTGGCAGATTTGGTGCCCGGTGGGGCTGTCCTCCCCTGGGCTCTGCTGGGCATTCTCACAGCACCTTCATATGACAGAGAAATAGCTTCTTCCTGTAAGGGCATTAATCCCATGAAGGGCTCCACTCTCATGACCTCATCTCAACCCGATCGCTACTTAAGGTCCCGCCTCCAAATACCATCACTTTGGGGAGCAGAGATTCAACATACGAATCTGGAGGCACACAAACATTTAGCCCATAGCACAGCCCTTGCTGATGTTGAGAGGAGAAAGGAATGCGTGGTGCAGAAGAACTGAGTCATAGGTTCTTCTGGCCCATCCCCAATATCCATGGACTTGATCGCTGTAAACAGTGAGCTCCTCTTTAGTCAGTCAAACCTATGATCAGTTAGCAAGGCTCTAATAATGGTTCACACAGTATAAAGATGGTCTTTTATTATTTAGCCATATAAACAGAAGCTTCTCCAGAAACCCACATGTTTGCCCAGGGCAGGGCTTTTTCTCAGCCTGGACATTAACTATCTCAGCTAGACAGGAGTTTTGTTCAGTTTCCTCCCCAGCCATCATGTGATTCATGGGCCGCTATTGCTCCATCACTCTGGTCACCTGATGTCATGGCATCCCCAGAAGCCTATGATCTAATGCTGATTTAAGATAGGAAGCCTAGGAGTTCCCGTCGTGACGCAGCGGAAATGAATCTGACTAGGAACCATCAAGTTGCGGGTTCGATCCCTGGCATTGCTCAGTGGGTCAGCGATCTGGTATTGCCATGAGGTATGGTGTAGGCTAAAGACATGGCTCGAATCTGGCATTGCTGTGGCTCTGATGCAGGCTGGCGGCTACAGCTCCGATTAGACCCCTAGCCTGGGAACCTCCATATGCCGCGGGTGTGGCCCTAAAAAGACAAAAAGAAAAAAGAAAAAATAGGAAGCCTGTTCTGTGTAGCCTCCCTCATGTCAGCATAGGTATCCTCGTGTCCTGACACCTTAAGATTAACAACTAACAGTGTCAAATAAACCACAATGCCTAAGGGAAATTACATGAGGCTGAAAAATTTAATTGAGTCCATAGTAAAATGTGGTGAGAATAGAGATCACATTGGTTGCATGATCATCAGTGTATTTTTATAAACAAAACCTCAGTGTTCCTTTAAAGTTGTCTAGTTATCAGGAAAGAAATAGCTGACGTCATTTGTTTTTCTTTTAAAGTATCAGGAGTCTTGACTTTGTCTCAAGCTGTAGAAAATTGCCAGTGTACGTGCCTGTTGCCATCTTTTAGTATAAACTGCGTTGGTGGAAAGGAGGGACCTGTTAGAAATGGACACGTGTGCACATGAGAATATATGTATCAGGAACAAGGTCAGTGATGAAGCAATGTGTCTAAACATAATTTGGCTTCTAGGATCCTGATTTTAGGTCACTGAGCAGTCATGTTCCTTTCCCCTGAGTCCTGTCTCACTTTTATCAACCCCTCTGCTAGTGGTTTGTGGGCTGAGCCGACTCTCCATCTTTACTAGGCATCTCCCAGAGGGTCTAAACACACACATACCTTCTGGGCTCAGCTTCCATCCTGGGAAGGGAGAAGAGAACTGGTTATTTCCCAGGTCAGGCTCTGGAATTCCACAGTCTATGAGTAGGAAGAGGACTTGTTTACAGCTGCTGTCTGCCCTGGGGGCCGGGGCATTTCTCTGAGATGTATTTGATAAAACAGGAATTTTACATTTGCTACAGAAAACAATCACACGATGTTTTTAATAAGAATGAAATGTATTCCTCTTCTTTCCACATTCGGCTCTGGTTATTTAGAGGGGTCATTTATAGTGTTGACTCAAATTCCGCATGCCATAGCGCGAAAGAAAGAATGACGGCAGTAGTTAATCAGTTCAGTAAATGCGACTGAATTCTTACTTCCTTCTGCGGGGTACAAAGAAGTGTCAGACCCAGTCTTCCCCTACAAAGAACTTACAAGCAGTCTGGGGACCAGTGACGGGAAAGAAAGCTTTGTGTTTCGTTCAGCGCTGTATCTCCCACGCGGCGTGCGGTGTTTATTTAGCACATACTAGCTGTTCAACAAATATTTGTCAGGTAAATGAGTGAGATCAGCACCACTTGAGGACAGTGAGTCCTGTCCAAGCTGAGAAGTGAGCGGTCTTGGCTCAGGTGATAGGGCAGGCTTCGTGATGAAGAAAGAATCTCAGCAGTGCTTTCCGGAAGGGGTAGGGCTCAATGCAGCAGGTGGAGGGGTGACAGGAAGAGGCTACTCTTTCGGGTGAGGGGACAAAGGTGAGGCAAGCCAGGAGACTGGGAGGCCCGGAGCCTTTTCAGGAGGGGAAATGGCTGAAGTGCCAGAGGCTGGGCAGTGGGAGAAAAGCCTGAGGAAAATGGGTTAGAGTCGGGGCAGGCGAGAGCGTGGGGGCCAGCAGGGCTTCATCTGAAGTCGCCTCCGCGCTGGCTCCCCATGGGGTGGAGAAAGGTGACCAGGGATAAACTGGGAATTGTGGCGAGGGACAGACTCGCAGACAGCCATCCCAGCGGAGCCCAGGGGAGGACGCTCTGCTCCTTCCTGCCTTAATTTTATTTTTTTTAAAGTGTAAAAGTGTAGCAGACTCACAGGCGTACGGCACAGTGGATCCATTATACCTGCCGTTACAGACCGTCGCGCAGGGTTCCCTGTGATAAACAGTACGTTCTTGTTCATTGTTTTGAGGATGAGAATAATATATACACACTTCCTGCCTTCATTTTAACCTTTAGAAAAAGAAATTTAAAAAAAAAAGTTGACTTCCTATATACTTTCCAATTGAGTCATAAGGATTATTATGTTCCTAGTCAATTTTGACGTAAAGATACGAATAGAAATAAGGACAGATCTCAGAAACCCCCAGGACGCTGCTCTTGGCCATAAAATGTTTTAGAGGGGAGAAACAGCCAGCCAGTGTCCCCCTCCCCACGGTTGTGTTATGGGTGATGTGTGTGTGTGTGTGTGTGTGTGTGTGTGGTGTGTATCTGTGCGTGAAGCTGAGTATGTATGTGGTGTGCTATTTGGGGTGTGTGTGAACATATTGATGTGTGTGTATGTGTCCGGCGTGTGCAGGGATGTCTGGGCACTGAAAGGGTTTGGGGAAGAAGAAAAGTGACATGGGGCTTCTGCTCTGCCCAGTCTCTTCTGAGCAGGCCCTGTGTATGGCAACCTCAATAACAGTCTCTCACACACACATACACACACACACACACACCAGAAAAACAAATTAGCCAGAAAAGGGACAAAACTAAAAAAAACTCATGAGATTAGATTTCTCAATAAAATAGTTACAGGAAATTGTTTATACTCCAGGAGAGAGGAATTTTTTCTATAATTAGCTTTCGCATCCGTGCTGCAATCATGTTATTCATCTAAATTGGAGCTATCAGCCACCACCACCCCCGCCCCCACCCCACACTGTGCACCCGGTGCCTTCTTTATCTCCTCCGGCTTCCTGGCAGCCTGTGACCTCCTGGGTGGTGGGAACTGACTCATTTTCACAGAATGCTACTTGGCACAGAAGAGGTGCTCAATGAATTTTTTGCCTACACGGCATTTGGGAGGCACTTTGCTTTTTGTTTGTTTGTTTGTTTTTGTTTTTTTTTTTGCCTTTTCTAGGGCCGCACCTGCGGCATATGGAGGTTCCCAGGCTAGGGGTCCAATCAGAGCTGTAGCCACGAGTCTACACCACAGCCACAGCAATGCAGGGTCCGAGCCGCGTCTGCAATCTACGCCATAGCTCACAGTAACGCCAGATCCTTAACCCACTGAGCGAAGCCAGGGATTGAACCCACAACCTCATGGTTCCTAGTCGGATTCTTTAACCACCGCGCCACAATGGGAACTCCGATTTGGGAGAGACTTTGAAGGCCAGTCTCCTCGGGGGTCTCTGGTGTGGGCCACAGAAGGATCACCCCCCCCCCACAAACACACACACACACACACTCACATCCTCCAGAAACAACCTCTCTTAAAGAGAAAACATGGGCCCACTTCAACATCCAGGAACAAGCATGCTTTCTGAATGTAGCACAGTGTCACCCCATCCTGTGGAGCTCGTGCTTTACATCAGCGTGCTGTGACCTGTCAGGTGTCATCGCTCCTCCTCCCCGCCCTCAAGGCTGCTCTCCTTCAGAGGGACTCCGGGCTGCCCTCTGGACCCCTGACCCCTGTTTAAGAAACCCTGGACCCGTCCAGACCGACGAATCACAGACGGCTGCAGGAAGCCCTGCAGAAGCTCTGAAAGGCTGCTTTTCGGTCCAGCAGGTCATGTCCCAGCCCTAGGGAGGCCCCTCAGAGAACTTCCATCAGAGGAGGAGGGCGTGTGAGGATTTCTGACCCTTGGGCAAGAACCACCCCCTGCAGCCCCTACCTTGTTGGGGGTGGGAAGCAGGGAGGCGAGTATCCTGAAGGGATTGGTTCGTTCTGCACTTCCAGTTACGAAAACAGACTTCTGGTTATAAAAATGGGGTAGCACATACATGTCACAGACATTTAGAGGGAGGAGAGTGCAGATTACTATGCAATGCCTGGGAAGAGCCGTCCAGGTGCTGGCACTGGAGCCCGTGATTGGGTGGGTGGGATGGCCTGGGGGCCGGAGGGAGGGCATTCCCAGCATCCTGCCTGGAGAGTCAGCTGAGACCGCAGCCGGGAGAGGGCAGTCTGTAGGGTCAGGGATCCGCCTGACCACTCTGTGTCCGGGAGTCCAGAGGGAATGAGAGCTTTGCGTAGGCAGTGTGCATGCACACGTGTGCAAGCACGCCCGTGCATGCACAGATGTGTTTTAATAGAAATCTTCATTTGCACGCCCACCCTGTTTCTGAAGGCTTTTACCTCCCTTTCCTTAATCTGAAAAATATAGCTGTAGTATCAGTAATGATAACATGGCTCACATATGCAGAAAAGTCCAGACCACTTCAAAGTGGCTTTTCACATCCTTATCTCATTTATTACATTATTAGCTTGTTTGAAGTGATCCTGGAGATTTCAGGAATGCTTATCAGCTTAATTTTGCATTCTTGCAGTGCCACTTATTTTCAACGACTGGTAAAGTGTTTCTTTCTGTGCTTTGAAAAGCAGATAAGATTAGGCACTTGACACCCACTAGCTTTCAGAGGTATACCTCGTCCAGGCGGGCCCGGGGGAGAAGCAGGAGTGCCAGGCCATCTCTTTTTCCAAAGATGAGAAGTGGAGCTATGGGTCCACTGCTGCCTCCTCTGAGTGCTGTTTCAGCACTAGGGCTGGAAGAAGCTTCTAATCAGGAGTCTAGGAAGGCCCTCACCCCGGACTTTCTGCCCCCTAGCCCGCACCCATCCTGTCGAAATAAGGGCAAAGTACCTTTCAACAAAGCCAACTTGATAAACCCCAGCCAGAGGGGGGCCGAACTAAAATTTTCGCTTTCTGTTTGTTGCAAGCTACCTGCTGTGGGGTGTTATGAGCCCCTCCCCTTCTTAGCACCTGTTTGAACTGGGCTTTGGTATGAAGCCAGCCTGTGGCCCCCGTGTGCGGGACAAGATATTCTGGGAGACTGCGAAGATTTGCTGGAAAACTTCTAAGCATGTTATGCTGCCCTGGAGGCCCTGGAACCCGTGACAGGTCCAGCCCTTGCCTTGATCCTTGAAGGAATGTGACTCAGCCCCGAGGCTTAAACCTCTGTGGTCGAAGTGAGGGTTCTGAGCTGTAACAGTTTTCCAGGTGAGCAACCCCTGGAATAGCAATGCGCATTTTCCAAATAGCCACCCTTTGTTGTGTGCTTGCTGCAGGTCAAGTCCTGGGCTTGGCTGAGCATTTGACATCATCTAATCCTCAGTTAACCTATAATGTACATACCCTCGCTCCATTTCATACCCAAGACACCTGAAAGCCAGAGAACTTGCTCAAGATCTCACAGCTCACAGACCACAGTGCTGTGATTCGATCTAGGCTTCCCAGCTCCATTTAACTATTTGAAAGAAGGCACAGTTCTTGCATATAAATTTGTTCTTTCGGTCAATAAAGATGTACTGAGGACCTTCCATCATGGCTCAGTGGAAATAAATCTGACTAGCATCTGTGAGAAGGCAGGTTCTATCCCTGGCCTTGCTTAGTGGGTTAAGGATCTGGCGTTGCTGTGGACTATGGTGCAGGTCGCAGACACGGCTCAGATCCCTTGTTTCTGTGGCTGTGGTGTAGGCCTGCAGCTGCATCTTCAATTCAACCTGTAGCCTGGGAACCTCCATATGCTGTGGGTGCGACCCTAAAAAACTAAAAAAAAAAAAAAAAAAAAAAATTTACTGAGCTCCTATTACATGCCTAGGGCCGGAAACATACCTGTGAACAAAACAGCCAAAGCTAGGGATTTCATGGAGGTTACATGTTAGTGGATAGAGGCAGAAAATTAACAAGTATATAAGATGTATGCAGTGATATGTGCCATGGGGAACAATAAGCCGTGGCAACTAAGATAGAAAGAGCTGGAGGTGGGGCAGCGCTACGTACTACTAACGTAGGAAATGACGCATTCGTGATGCTCATAAAAAATGCTTCCCACCCTGTCAAGAACAATTTCTAAATTCCTGGAACCTGTCATGTCCAGCTGTGATGACAGCATGACGGTTCCCCAGCCAGCATAAGAGGAATCCCTGCCAAATAGGTGCATTTCAGCCCATCGGAACATTTGGTCAGGATGGAAGTGTTACAGCACAGATGGACTGAATGACATGGTCCCATCTTGAGCCTCACTCCCCACCACCTTGACTGGGAACTAATCCCCTCCCCTTCTTGCTTCACCAGGAGCTTTTGAAAACTGACCCTCCATCAGTCTGGAAACCATTTGGAGATCCCAGAGAGGAAAGGGCTGTGTAACAATGTGATTACTGGTATTGTTCTTATTAAATATGACATGATTAGGAATTACTGGGGAAAACCACTCCTGAAGAAGGAAGGGGTTTCGAAAGATGTGACAAATTAGCATGTCATAAAATCAGGAGGTTGATGAGCTATCAATGTTTCTAAGCTGTAAAAATAAACAGTTTTATAAAGGAGTGTGCTTAGACGTCTTGAGAGAAGGCGGTCCCATGACTTTGAAAACAAGTGACTGAACAGTGTAACCAAGTACTTTGGAAGGATTACTTTCCCTGGAAGTAGCAAGGTTTGTTAGTACCCACGTAGAGAACAAGGAGTTCCTACATCCAAATAGATCTACCTGCTGCCTGAGATTCCTGGGGTATCAGACTCGAAACAACAGCCTATCAAAATCATTTTTAGGGGAGTTCCCATTGTGGCTCAGCAGTTACAAACCCAACTAGTATCCATGAGGATGTGAGTTTGATCCCTGGCCCCGCTCAGTGGGTTAAGGATCCGGTGTTGCCATGAGCTGCAGTGTAGGTGGCAGACACAGCTCTGATCTGGTGATCCAGCGTTGCTGTGGCTGTGGTGTAGGCCGTCAGCTGCAGCTCCAATTCAACCCCTAGCCTGGGAACTTCCATATGCCATAGGTGTGGCCCTAAAAAGGCAAAAGGCGGGAAAAAAGATATTCTTTGTCTGGGGGAAATTAAAAATTAATCTTAACTGAAAAAAAAAACCATATAAGCTCATAAAACTCCATCATACTCTACATTTCTGACTCTTTTCTCGTTCTTACCAGCACTTTCAAATGCTAAATTTTTGGTAGAAAGTAGAGTTCAACCTAATTAATTCCTTAGGTAATTAATGTAATGACCATTTCAAAACTTATGTCCATTTTATGTCACTCAGAAAAAAATAACCTTGATTTTTCAGAAACTAGTTTTTCAAGATTGAAAGCTGAAATGGTCTTGTTTCTATTATGAATTTGTACACCTAAGGCTTTTCACTATCTTCCCTCAGTTTAGAAAAAGAAGCAAAGACGAGTTCTCCAGATCTACTAACAGCATGATGACAAGTGTAACACAGAGGACCATACAGCTTTTGAGGCCATCTAAATTTTTCTCTGTGTGCCTTAATTACTTAACGAAATTCTTGGAACAAAAAAGTTTTAAAAATCCAAAGTGTTGGTGATTAGATTTATAATTATTTTGCAAATGCTATAAATTTGCACCATCCAGTGTGCAAGCCACTAGCCATATGTGGCTATTGAGCATTTGAAACAGCTCTTGTAAGTATAAAATACACACTAGATTTCAAAGAATAAGTATGAAAAGACTAACGATATCTTAGTAATTTTTATTAATTTTATTTTAAAATCATAATGTGTAGTATATATTGGGTTAACCAAAATATATTATGAGAGTTCATTTTACCTTTTGTTTTGTTTTTTTGTTTATTTTGTTTATTTTTTAGGGTCACAGCTGCAGCGTATGAAAGTTCCCAGGCTAGGTGTCAAATTGGAGCTGCAGGCTAGGGGTCAGATCAGCCTACACCACAGCCATAGCAACGGAGGATCGAAGCCTCATCAGTGAACTACACCACAGCTCAGGGCAATGCCAGATCTTTAACCCACTAGGCAAGGGCCAGGGATCAAACTCGCATTCTCATGGATACCAGTCGGGTTTGTAACCTGCTGAGCCACAATGAGAACTCCCATTTTACCTGTTTTTGAAAAATATTTTAGTGTGGCTGCTAGAAAATATGTGACTTGCATTATTGCTATTGGACAACACTGCTCTAAAATTTAAGAAAGCGTTAAGCAAGTATCTATTTCAGTTGGCCTCAAAGTATTTTTAAATGAATTTGGAAATTGTATTTAAGCAGGAATCACCCAAAGGAGGCATTTAGATTTTATTAGTAAGTGCACGTTTTTTATACACAACTGCCCCCACTTCAAATAAGTACAAAGATAGACAAAGTATAAACAAATAAGTAAAACTATATAAACAGGTTCAAAACCAATAAACATTTACATGGAACAGGTTTGCCACCTGGAAAAGCAAGGCAATCAGTAGCATAAGGCACAAAGATCTGGGCCAGCTTCTGGGACAGGAAGCAAGCAAAGACATTTGGGAGTTTCATTCATCTGAGTTTATAGCAGTTAAAATTATTCTATATGAAGTGGCAATGGGACTCTAGGTGGAGAATGGGATAGAACTTCCCCCTTATTAAAAAAAATAATAGTAGTGGGAGTTCCCATTGTGGTACAGTGGAAATGAATCTGACTAGTTAGTATCCATGAGGATGTGGGTTTGATCCCTGGCCTAGCTCAGTGGGTTGATCCAGCATTGCCATGAGCTGCAGTGTAGTTTGCAGTTGAAACTGAGATCTGGCATTGCTGTGGCTGTGGTGTAGACCAACAGCTGTAGCTCTGATTCCACCCCAGGCCTGGGAACTTCCATATGCCACAAGTGTAGCACTAAAAAAAAAAAAAAAAAAAAAATTGTAGTAATAAAGGCTGAGAAAAGCTCTGCTAATTGTTATCTGGGAATATTGCCTCTTTGAATTGGTAGGACATAAAAATAGCCTCATCTCCAGGAACCAGAAGGAGCTAACTGCTGGCTCTGTGACTGACTGGCCATAAACTTTAATCCTTGAGGCCATAATCCTTAAGGCATGTGAGCTCCAAACCTGTAACATAAGACTTGTTTGGTCAGCAAGCCCTAAGAAGCCAGATGGAGGCAATCAGAAAAACAACTAGAGAGAGGATAAGCAAAGAAGGGAAAAAAACAAAAATAAAACTTAATTCCTTCTCAAAATGAATCTATATACCATGATACCAAAATAAAAGAATGCTAAGACAGTCAATATAAATTAACATAAGGAAAAATGTATATTTAGCCAAATAAAATTGAAGTATAAGGATAGCCAGATAGCACTTTTTAAGGTGATAAAGAAGATAAATGAAAGAACAATGTCCACTAAAAATAGAACACGAAATTGGCAAACAAAAGCAGGAAGAAATTAAACAAAATAGGTAGATAAAAAAGAAACAATTAAAATTTTTAGGTATGAAAAATGTATTTATTGAAAAATGTTTTGATAGACAATTGGACCATACAGAACTAAATAATTGGAAGATGTCTCTGAGGATTTTACTAGACTGCATCATAAAAAGACAAAACAAATGGCAAAAGTTAAGCGTCTTGGAGGATAAATGGTAATGTCTAATTTATTTGTTTAATAGAATTTTCCGGAAAGATAGAAAAGCAATAATTGATGATATATCTACTACTGTTTTTCCAGAACTGAAGAGTGAAATGAGTCCTCAGAGAAAAAAACTAAGTCTAAGGACATAGAGGGATAAATAAATATTAATTACTGTAAGGTAACAAATGTGGTGAGACCACAAATCATCCAGAATAGAGAGTAGTAAACATCTTTTAAATGACTGGAGTGAAAAGGTTACTTACAAAGGACTGACAAACTGACAGTAGATACCAGAAGACAAAAGAATAATATCCGGAAAATGCTAAGAGAAATTATCTCAGTCTAGACTTTTATACCCAAACACACTATCATTAAAAAGCCAGAAAGAGGAGAAATATAGCTATTTTTAGATTCATAAAGAAAGAGTAAGAGAGTTTACCATCAGTTGATACTTATGAGAACAAATATTAAAAGATGTATTTAAGTTACAAAAAATAAGTACCCAGAGGGAGAGCATGGACTACAAGAAAGAGTGGTAAACATAATATTAGCAAAACATGTTGATTACTTTAATATCATGTCAACAATTTGGGGGGAATTTTAAAAGCTTCAGGAAGTGGTTGTTTAATGAGTAGGTTAATATGCATGGGGAGTTTGTAACATTCCAAAACTTCTTGGATAAATTTAGACTTTGGAAAAAATATTGTAGTCAAAGATTAGAGATAGCAATGAAAATAATAGAAATAATAAAATTAAAATAATAGAAATGCTTCCAAACCAACAGTGTAGATAGAAGAGACATGTGGAGAGTATTTAAGCAATAGTAACAAAAACAAAAGCACAACAATTTTATTCAAAAAGAACATGGAGGAGTTCCCATTGTGGCTCAGTGGTTAATGAATCCGACTAGGAACCATGAGGTTGGGGGTTCGACCCCTGGCCTTGCTCAGTGGGTTAAGGATCTGGCGTTGTCATGAGCTGTGGTGTAGGTTGCAGACACGGCTTGGATCCCG
>PVHT021183524.1:27208612-27246340 GCA_004024745.2 Catagonus wagneri
AAGATTGAAAGTTATGGGGAAAGTGGTATCATTCAATTAATAACTGAGGAAATGTGTGTAACAATATCAATATTAGACAAATTAGAATTTCAGGCACAACACACTAATAAAAATAAATTTGGGTACTACATAATAATAAAAATAAAAAGCTACCAAAAGATAGTAAACACAAACACGTACTTAAAACACTTTTACACAGAGTTCCCATTGTGGCTCAATGGTAATGAACCTTACTAGCATCCATGAGGACTTGGTTTGATCCCTGGCCCCGCTCATTGGGTTAAGGGACTAGCATTGCAGTGAGCTGTGGTGTATGTCATAGATGAGGCTCAGACCTGGCCATTGCTTTGGCTGTGGTGCAGGCCGGCAGCTACTGCTCTGATTCGACCCCTAGCCCGGGAACTTACATATGCTGAGGGTGCTGCCCTAAAAAGACAAAACAAAACAAAACAAAAAAAAACGCTTTTCCATGTACTCCTGAATAATTTGTGGGGAAAAACAAAAATCACAATAGACACTGCGAAATATTCATATATTTTATGTGTTTGGAAAATACAGTTTTAGCAACACAGAAATGTATGGTAGTTACAAAATACAACAGATTAAAAATATTACTTTAAAATTCTTAGATGTAGCTAAAATGTTTTAAAAGTTATAACTTTAAACTAATTTAAAAAATGAAAATGAATGAAGTAAATTTACAACTTAAGCTAGAAAAAAAAGGGCAAACCTAAAGAAATTTAAGAGAAGGAAAAATGACAGAAATTAATAATATACTGAAAATAGAGTAGAGATGATTAATGTAATCAATACCTGGTTTTGAATTTTTTAATTAAAAATTTTTTTTAATTTTATTGGAGTATAGTTGATTTATAATATTGTATTCGTTTCAGGTGTACAGCAAAGTGAATCAGTTATACTTATATATATATATATCCATTCTTTTTTCCTGCATAAGATTTTACAGAGCACTGTGTAAGCTATACAGTAGGTCCTTGTTAGTTTTCTGTTTTGTAAATAGTAGTGAGTATGTGTTAATCCATCCTCCCACCACAGTTTCCCCTTTGGTAACCATAAGTTTGATTTTGAAATCTCTGGGTTTGTTTCTGTTTTATAAATAAATCCTTTTGTATCATTTTTATTAGATGCCACATATAAGTGATATCATGTGATATTTGTCTTTGTCTGACTTACTTGGTATTATTCTAAGTGAAGCAAGTCAATACTTGTTTTTTAAACAGCTTTACTAAAATATAAATCACATACGGTAGAGTTCACTTAAAGTGAGCAATTCAGTGTTTTTGATATATTCACACAGTTGTGCAACCATCACCACAATCTAATCTTAGAATATTTTCATCTCTCTAAAAAAAGAAACCCTCAGCCCGTTAGCTGTTACCAGGCAATCAGCCACTACCTGGTGGTCATCAGAAAACCACTAATCTACTTTCTTTCTCTACAATGTAGTAATCGAAAAACTTTCCAGAAAGAAAAACCCAGGTCTAGTGGTATCACTGGTGCATGCTACCAAACATTTAAGGATCCCTATCTTTCATAAACTTTCCCCAAAAAAGAAAAGAGAAGGGGACACTTTCCAACTCATTGCACTAAAGCCTAATATTACCCTGATAAGAAAGCCGGACAAGACATCTTAAGCAAAGAAAACTCTACATGCAAACTCTATAGTTTGACAGGAAATTTTTGCATCACTCTGTCTCCAAAATGAAATACAAATACCTAAGGTTTCTGAAAAGAAGTCCTTTCTCTTTGCCCACGTGGACAGAGACTGATGATGCCCACAGACGGAGGCCTCCAGAGAAGGGAGCAGACCCCAGACTCCAGGACCCTGTATATGCCACTCCCAGTCCCCAAAGACGTGCTCACAGCTGGGAAGCTCCTCCTTTTGAAGGAACTGCACGAGTTCCGTGGCTGAGAGCAAGACCATCCCATATGCACAACTGTGCTGAATTAAGCAAGGTCCAGGATTGATTTATTTCCACTCTCGTCATACCTTTCCTCATTATCACGCAACAGCAACTCAGTAACACCAGCTCTCCTCTTCATTCAGAGTTACAGTCTCTCAGAGTCTTCATTTACATTCAAGTCAAAATGAAAGATAACAATACAAGGAACGATTTGGGAGCTCCTGTTGTGGCTCAGCAGGTTACAAACCTGACTAGGATCCACGATGATGCAAATTTGATCCCACCCATTGGGTTAAGGATCCGGTGTTGCCCTGAGCTGTGGTGTAGGTCACAGACAAGGCTTGGATCCAGAGCTGCTATGGCTGTGGTGCAGGCCAGCAGCTGCAGTTCTGATTCGCTCCCTAGCCTGGAAACTTCCATATGCCCCAGGTGCGGCTCTAAAAAGAAAAAAAGTTTCCACCAGACTTGTGTGCATTTTATCAGAGATTTGCACTTATACTTGAATACTGGAAAGTTATTGTCTCTGTCATCAGACTGTTTTATAGGGAATAATTTAAGGAGCAAGATCATGCGAGTGCAGAGGGCCTCTGGATTTTCCTAGCCCTTAAAAGCAAGAATCTATTTTAACTATTATGCCCAACTCTAGGCTGATAGGAACATAAAGAACGAAGCACTGTAAGTACGCCTGTTTGCAAAGAGTTTCTGAAATCTGTCCAAGATATACATGGGTAGAGGTTCTGTAGGCAAAGTAGACAGGATTCGCTAAGGAAACATATCCATATCCATGTTGTGCTTCCTAGAATAAATGCGTCTCCTTCCGATGACCTGTAAGTCCAAGATTATCAAAAACCTCTGTAGATGCAGCCTCAGAAATAGAATAAATGACTGTAAAACTCTTTAATTTCAATAACATCAAGCAGCCCTTTAAATCCTTTAATGATTTAGAAGATGTTTCCAGTATCTAATAACTAGTCACTTGAAATCATGAGTATTTGGTACTATAATCATCAGGGGAATGTGTGGCCAGGCCTCAGAGAGCCCTGTTACCCTCATTTACCTCTGAGATTAAGAGCATCCAGAAGACAGGCATTGTGTTTGCTCTGGGACCATGCCGTCCTTTAATTCCCATTGGCACCATCTGGATGAATTCCATTTTAAGACCCAAGTAGGTGAGGTCTTCTAATCACTGGCAGATCTCTTATCACAGAGCCAGATCTCCGAAACTACCAGGGGCTTAATCTTCCCCTTACAATGCCATATAAAGTGTTAGTCCCCAACTTTTTCATTAGGAAAGGAGCAGAGGGCTGAAGTGCAGGAAATCTGATGAATCATTAGGGTGAGCTCATGGGTGAAAAATGGGGACAACTAAAATACTAAATGAATGATGGAAAGAACTTAAATTTCTATTAATGTCTTTAGGTTACAAAAGTAAGGCATATTAAAAAAAAGGGGAGGAGGCTCATATGAAGGGAAACATGAAGGTGGAAGCAGATAAAAAGAAATTTCAATTGAAGAATGCTTCCAAGAGACGGCACTGGGAGACGGCTCATTTTATTTTATTGTGTAATAAAAAGGGAAAATGGAGGTTTGTTTTTTTTAAAGGATCAGGCCAAAGGAGTTTTTAGCATGTGTTATGAACTCATTCACAGAGGCACCAACATATTTTAGGGCAAAGTTGTCTAAAAATAACTTGCTTCATCCGTTTGGGACATTTTTTCAGTCTTTTGCCAAGAATCCAATTAATGTGTGTCTTTTTTTTTTCTCTTTCAGGCAACTTTATATGGATTTTATATCTCATACTCTTCTATAAAGAAAATTCATACACCCAAGTGGATGTGAATAATATGATATGTGAGTATCTAAGATCCTAAGGCTCATAATGCAATTACTTGATTCCCTCTGGCCCAGGATATTTATAAAGATCCATTAACTCAGTTAAGCTACTCTTAAAGCTCCCTTCCTCTTTATCCCCAGGTTCCATCATATTTCACTTGTGCAAAGAGCTGGCGCTCAGAGTCTCTACTTCTATGAAGCTGGCAGTGAGTGGGCAAGGGAGAAAAGTCTAGGAAATCAAAGCCAGACAGGAACATTCTGCCTTGCTTGGAGCTTATGCAGGTAACTATGTGGAAATATTTAAATCTAAAGGGTGAAGCTGGCCTATCTTCCTGGGGTGTCAGTAAATAATAACACACTTTAGTAGTAATCATGTCAAATATATTAAGGAATAGGATGCATGTGAACTTTTAAGGTAAAACACAATAGACTTCAAAGATATTTCTTTTTTTTTTTTTTTTCCTAAGTGGACCACTTTAGTCTGAGCCTCCACCCTCCGGGAAAGCTCACACTATAAAGCATAATTTTAGGAAAAAGCTGTGGTGGGATATTCACTGGGGGGACGTATTGCTAGCATTCTAACAAAACATTTAAGACAAAATCGCCATTAGCTATGGATTTTACTATTGGAATAGACTTAATCTGACCTAACCAATTATTTTAAAGACAAAACTGAAAACAAAGATAGAGAAAGTCTTGGATGGGTTTTCCTTCTTTCTAACAGGGTTCAGAACTGAAATTTTCCATACACTGAGCTGTTGACCCTTTTCCAAACACACCGTTGTGTGTTGGCCTTGAGCTCCTTTTGCAGGTAGTGCCTTCTTCCTTTGGAAAAGTTTTACTCTTTCTTTAAGACCGAGCTCAACATTATCTCCTTGCGGAAAACTTTTTCTGCTTACCCAGACTGATCTGCTTTCTTCTCTGTGCTCTAATAGATCTTTAAATATAATTTTGTTTTTAGTGCTTCTCGTCTTAAAAAAAAAGGAAAGGTAAACAATATCTTTCTCTGACATCGCTCTCCAATGCCATCCTACCCATTTCTTCCTCTTTATAGCTAGGAATCTCAAAAGAATTGTTTCCAAACTCAGACTTTTATTTACTTCCTCATCTCCATTTCCTTCTCAATCCACACCACCCGGCTTCTGACCTCTCCACTTCACCGAAATTATTCTCGGTAAAGGCACCAGTGACATTTATGCTGCCCAATCCCATGACTGTTTGTTTTTTTATTCTGCAGAAACTGTTTTTCCTTCCTCTACCTCAGTTCCTGGCTGATATCAGCTATGAAATGAATATGAATATGAATGAGTAAATTAATTAGTTAATGGATACTCTGAAGTTGATCAAAGGCTGTTTCCTGTTTCTTGTCACTGTTTCTAATTCTTTGTACTTGGAATGACCCAAAGGCTCATAGCAGAGAAAAATGGGCCACAAACCATGGGCTTTCTGGCTGGCCGTAAGCTGGACCAAACATAGTAATCATCCATGAGGCAGAAGTGAGGGGAGACCATGGTGGGATATTGGCACAAGGGAGGAAGGAAAGTCTGGATACATGGCAACTGGGAGCTGAAGCAGAAAGGATCGGAGAAAAAAAATGACAATGTCAGTGGAGTAATAAAGGAAGAGGAATGGAAAAGACCAATGGGAAATGAGGAGTGCCCGTCGTGGCTCAGTGGTTAACGAATCCGACTAGAAACCATGAGGTTGCGGGTTCGATCCCTGACCTTCCTCAGTGGGTTAAGGATCCGGCGTTGCCGTGAGCTGTGGTGTAGGTTGCAGATGCGGCTCGGATCTGGCATTGCTATGGCTGTGGCATAGGCCCGAAGCTGTAGCTCTGATTAGACCCCTAGCCTGGGAACCTCCATATGCCGCGAGTGCGGCCCTAAAATGACAAAAATAGACCAAAAAAAAGGGAAATGAAATCTGCCCATTTTTCACTGACGTTTCTTATTTAATATCTGTCTTCTACTCTGCATCGTGAGCTCTGTGGCAACAAGAACAATGTCTGTCTTGGTCATCAGAGTGCCCCTGGTGCCAGTCGAAGCAACCATGTCTACTTGAGTGAATGAATGAATGAATGCTCAGGCAGATGATGCTAGCCTCGACGTCTCAGAATCACAGCCCCCAAAGCTGAGGAGGCCAGGACGCTTGTTTCTGCCCCTCACCTAACCCAGAGCTCCGATTTTCCCCGACTGGTTCTGGAGCTCAGCCTCTCCAGACAAGCAGGAAACCCTTGAGAGGAAGTTCTTACATCTGGATATTCCAGCCAGTTACCAGCCCAAGACATCGTAAAACCAGAGCTGACAGACAAATGGATCTTTTATCCCTGAGTTGATAGCTGAAAATTCTCAAAAAAAACCCTTCTTTATAGTTAGAGATAAAAGTCCAAAAATGCATTGATGCCTTGAAGGCATAGGTGGGTATGAATGAACAAATTACATTGGGTAATTTTTTCCAGAAAACAGGGGGTAGTGTTAATGAGGTATAGAGTATCGGAGGGCCACAGGTACCTTAAGTGAAGAGAGATGACTTTAGGGATTAAAAAAAGAGGCAAAAATTAAGGCACATGATGACCTCAGACACTAACTTAGAGGGAAGTTATATTCAGAGCAGGGGTAATTTTTGTGCCGTTCCTGTCTCAGTAAAAGGTGAAATCCCATAATGTCTAAACCGGTGATTTTAAGAATCCAGTGGCCTAAGTTTGAATCATGTCACCATTGATTCTGGACAAGTGACTTAGAATCTCTAGCTATTTGATCTGGAAGTGAGTGTGTGAATGAGAACCATCTCCTAAGGTCTTGAGACTACTGTAGGCAGGAATCCCCGTAAGGCCCCTGGCATGCATTATATGCCTGATAGATCTTAGTTATCACTAGCACCTCATAAATGACTTGGCAGGAGGTGTGTTCACCACTTGGGCTGGTCTCTAACACTGGAGATTGCCAGGAGAACCAGAGGAAATGAGGAGCCCCTGAGAGAAACTTCACGAGATATGTCGAAGCAGACCTGGGCATAATACAGTTGTCATTTAATAAGTGATGACTTCCCTTCCTTCCACTTTTGTCTTCTTAGTTCTGTGAAATTGAATGTCAAGTGCACAGTTCTCCCTGCCCTATCTCGTAGCTCCCTCTGCCCCTGAAACCTTCTCTGGTTTGGAAATGGCTGAACACAGCCCCACAGCAGCGACACCAAAGGAAAGTGGTCAACATGCAGATTAGAGTTTCCCTTTGAGAGAAATGCAGATTTTAAGGTAACCCTCCAGAGGCATGGTTCACACAAGAATCTAATCAAGCATGGATCATGCAAAGTTATAAAACCAGATTTTCTTTTCTTCTTCATTGAGCATCTTAGGAGCCTGGGGCTCAGGAAGGGGGTGGCTGGTTGTTTCCTGGCTCCCTGCAGCCATGCAAAGGAAGTGAAGTTGAGTGCCCTCGTGCCACCTCCTCCCCCTTTCCCCCTCCCCACTCTGCTCCCCAAGCTTTTTACCCCCAAACCCTGGGCCCAGAACCGTCCACAGTTTCTCAGCCAAAAATTTCTCTCAAGAAGGATCTGAAACTCATTTATGTTAAAACACAAATGAGGATTGCAGCTGAAAGCATCACGTCAAGGTTTGCCTTTACCTGAACACCCCAGCAAGATTTCACACCAGCTCCATCAAGAAGCGAGCCTCTTCATTAGCAGTCTCCAAAATCTTGCTCATAGGTATTTTCAAGGTAGATTCATCCTAGAATCCTGACATCTCACTACTTAGGCTGTCATTTAACAGCAGAGTTTAAAGAAAAGCACGAAGGGTTGGGGAGAGCACTTGCCACTTTAAAAATGTTAAGCATCTTCATTCCTTTGGACAGGGGGTTAGAGACACAGTAAGCCAGCCCTGAATATAAAGTCACCTGAGGCATTTATGTATGGGTAACTAGATGCCCTTGGCTCTCTCTTTCAACGGGCCTAGGTTAGAACGTCAGAAACCGATCTCTGTAACCAGCACTGTGGGGCTGCAGAGAGGATTAAATGAGGGTGTCAAAGACAAAGTCCTGGCTTAAAGAGTGCTGAGTACTATTTGAATCTGTCATCTCTCTTCCTGCAACCTCATTCGGAAGCGCAAGTCTGATTTCCCCAGTTCATGCTCTCCTCAGCTGCCAACTGCACACATTTCTGAAGAGCTCTCCCTTCTCTGAGCTATTTCATGCGTGGCTGACAGATTCATCTTCCTAAAGTACAGTTCCGAGCACGTCCCAAGGAATCCACGCTCCACCTGGCCTCACAAAGGTACTGACCGTACAGTCTTCACACAGCAGTAAAAGTTATCTTCTGGAAATTGTATCATTTCATTCTCACCTTAAAATGAAAGGCAAATCCTTTCTCGCGACTCTCAGAGCCTGTTCGTGCCTGGGCCCCTTTCATCTCCCTGCCTGGGCCCCGTTCATCTCCCTGCCCCGTCTTAGGTCATTTGCCTCCGCTCACTAGGCTCCGGTTGCTGGATTGATCACCCTGCCTCACCCCTGCCTCACCCCTGCCTCAAGGCCACCGCCCTGCTGTTCCCTCTGCCCAGAATGCTGTCCCCCCGGATCCTTGCAGGACTGGCTGCACTGCATGGTTAGCTCTTAACAGCTACTCCCGCTGGAGCAGTCCCCTCAGGCTCAATCACATGAATCATCTTATTTTCTTTATAGCATGTCTGCAATCTAAAATGTCCTTGTTTATGCATTTGTTTGCTTACTGTGAGCTGTCTAACCCCTTCGGGATGTAAGCTCCCTGAGAGCAGGTCCCTGGTTTCCCTGTGGACTGGTCACTGTGTGATCTCCTCTTGACGCATGGCTGACTTTTCAAGAAGCATCTCGCAGTGGAACCGTGTGGTCCTCTGTTCAGATTCTTTCATGGTTCTACATACTTCTCAGAATCAACAACACATTCCTTGGCCTGGCAGTGAGCAATCTCCATGGTTTTGACTTAATCCACATGCTAAACTATGTTCAGGTAGTTCCCTTATTGTTATAACAATTAACATATGAAATTGAAATGGTAAGCATGGGTTTCTGTCTCCTAACCTTTGCTCCTTGAAGTGAGGTTTGTGAACCTGTATTGTTGGCATCATCTGGACGTTTTTAGAACAGACTCTGGAGCTTAGCATTAAAGCTCCTGAATCACTATCTAGTCTAACAAGACCACCCGGTTAACAGTGTGCACATCAGACTATATGCACACCTCCTAATTACTAAAGGAATAATCAGTCACCCACCCAGATACACATTGGGTATCTAAACTACTCACCATTCCCAGATGGATCTCTCACAGATAACTTGAGTTGATAATGTTTGAACTGATAACGGTCCTTCCAAAATGTGGTTCTTCTCCAGTGTTCTCAACCTCAGAAAATAAGAAATAATGTGGTACACTAGTTTATGAGCTATTCAAAGTCTTTATTACCCTGCTGTGGAAAACTGGGGGCATGGGAGTGACAGTCACTGAAATAAGGAGCAGAGGAGGGTTGGCTGGAGGCGGGTAGAGAGAGAATGGCTTTAATTTTCTCATGAGAAAGCCAGGGGATAGATATCAGGTCGCAGCTGGATGTGAGTTTGGTCGTAGCAGGAGAGCTATCGGGGTTCAGAAATAGGCTCTGCAGCCAACTAGCCACAGCCGGTGCAGATTCCGTGACCCTATCACTTTTCCCTAATCCATTCACTCTTCAAGCTCCTTTCTCCTTAACCCTCCACCCCCTCCTCCCCAGCTTCAGTCTTGGCTGGTGACCTTGTTTTCCATTCCACAGAAGAAACACAGGAGTCAGGAGAGGCCATGCACCCACTCACCCCCGATTCCTGCAATCTGCCCTTTCTCGTCACAAGAAGCTATTACTGACGTTGTTAAATTACCATTGGTGGAGAGAAGCACACGGTGTGGGATGGTGACTAAGGTTCAACAAAAGACCACAAGAAAAATTGAAATAGGTTCATTACTCACTGGTACTGGAGGAAGTACAGGGCATGCAGCCAGGGGCGCTGAGAGCAGGGCAAGGCAGGTGCAGACTGCGAGTGACAGGACGCGGGGCACGTGCCTTTATTAGAGTTATGGGCGGAGTGCCTTGAAGTTCCCAGGCTAAGGCCAGATTGGTCAGTTCAGACCAGAATGAGTGTGGTTTTAGTCATCTTCACCAAAACCTATCAAAGGGTCCTATCTGAGGGGTGCGCGAGGAGTTCCCATTGTGGCTCAGTGGTTAATGAACCTGGCTAGTATCCATGGAGACACAAGTTCAATCCCTGGCCTCGCCAATGCGTTAAGGGTCAGGCGTTGCCATGAGCTGTGGTGTAGGTTGCAGACACGGCTCAGATCCTGCGCTGCTGTGGCTGTAGTGTAAACCGGCAGCTACAGCTCCAATTCAACCCCTAGCCTGGGAACCTCCATGTGCCATGGGTGCGGCCCTTAAAAAAAAAAAAAAGACAAAAGCTAAGGGACGCACAAGGGGAAGGCCCGGGGAGACGGGGGAGCCTGTTGGTCACAAGGGCTGCTGGAGAAGTCAGGTCAGGAGCTTGCCTTTGCTTATGACTCTGCGGGCTGCTCGCTAGGGCAAGTGCTTGTATGAGGGGCTAGTGTCCATTTGAGGCCCTTGCCGGCCACTTGGCAAACCACCTGAATGTTGGGGCAGCAATGCCATGGAGTAGTTTAACTGAACTCTTAACAGGGGCCATCCTCTCCACTATTTCCTGTGCCCCAGGACCTTACTCTCTTTCTAGGAACCTAATCCAGCAATCCACTCTTCTCTCCTCATGTGATAAAAATTTTCCCATTAGATTGTCAACTCTGAGGCACATTAAATCTCCTATCTTAAAAACAAACAAACAGAAGAGACCTCTCTGACTCTGTACCCTCCTGCCATGTCACCCACTCTTCTGCTTTACAGCAAAGCCCATGAAGAAATTGTCCACACTGCAGCCTCCAACTTCTCCTCCCATCCCTCCCACCCACAGCTAAAACTGCTTTGTCAAGGTCACCAGGGGACCTCTGCTTCCCCGAGACCGTGGGGCAGTTCTCAGCTCTCACTGTACGTCCCCTTTCCGCAGCTGACACAGGTCACATCCCCCTGGACACTCTTTGATGGCCTCTCAGGACACCACACACTCGCCCGGCACTGGTCCTTCCCCTCTCCCTCCTTTCTGAGGAGGTCCCTTCCTTCTCAGTCTCCCTGGCTGGTGACCGACCTCTCCCAGCCTCTTCATGTCACATGCCCAGCAGTCCCTTGTCAGTCTGCTTCCCTTTTCGTGCACATTCCCTTGGTGACCTCACCAGGGTCACGGTTTCAGATGTCATCCTACGTGCTGGTGCCTCCTAAGGACCTGTCTCTAGGCCTCTCCCCTGACTTCCACATCCGTGTAGCCAACTGCCTTCTCAGCAGATACACTCAGTGTCTAAGCACCACGGAGGATGTGACCTGCCTCAGATCTCACTCTCTGTTCCATCCCCATCGGCTCCCCCACAGCCTTCCTCCTCTCTGACGATGACAACTCCTTCTTACACTTGTCAGAGCCAAAATCTTTGCGCTTAACCTTGATTTCTTTCTTTCACTCCCCACGGCCAACAGGAAATCCTATTGACCTCGTCTCAAATTAGAACCAAAATTCATCCATTTCTCACCACTGCCTTGCTACCACCCTGATCCAAGCCCTCATCAGCTCTTGCTTTGGTTATTGCCGTTGTCTCCTAACAGAGATTCCTGCCTCTGCTCTGGCCTCTGTGGTCTCTTCTTAACACAAGCACCAAAGTGGTCCTCCAGGAGTGTGAGTCAGATCCTAACCCTCTTCTCCTTAAAACCCTGTGGCTCACCATTTCCCTCAAAGCAGAGGCCAAACACCTAGCATTGCCCAGGAGGCCCTCCCGGACCTGCTCCCCCTGCCCCTCGGCTGCTCCCCATCCATCTCCTTCCTCTTTCTCCTGCATCACTTTGTCCCAGCTCCTTGAGGATTTCTTGAAGGTACCGAGTGTGATCCCACCGCAGGGCACTTGTGTTCTCTGTTCCTGCTGCCAGGCCTCGTGTCTTCTCCCTTCACTCCTTACACACAGGTCTCTGTGTAAATGTGTCATTGAAGGGGCCTTCCTAGGTCCCCCGGGAAGGAGCTGTCCCTTTCTCGTGTCCTCCCTTTCCTATTTGCCCAGCGTGATATTTTCCACAGCACCAACTCCATCTCTCACAGGAAATGTGTCCTTGTTCGTTGTCTGTCTCTTCACTAGTGTGTAAGTTCAGAAGGGCAGGGATTGCTCTGTTTTACGTATTGCTAGATTCCCAGCCTGAAGAACAGTACCAGGCATATTGTAAGCATTCAATAAATACTTGTGGAATGCATGATTACCTAAAAATGGATTAAAGAAGTGGATATTGAATGTCTACTACATGTTGTAGATATAGAACCAGGAATTGAAGGTATAAGCAAGGACAAAATCTCACCTCGGGAACTGACAGGTGAGCTTGTAGAAGAGGTGGAGAACAAAGCTCTGGGGAAGGCCTTAAAGAGAACCTTGCAAGAGAGCATGGAGAGAAGTTGCTGGAGAGGTAGGAGGTAAACCAAGATAAAATCGTCACAGAACACAAGGGAAGACAGAGTTCCAAAAGGAAGGGGGTTGACAAGAGTATCAGTGCTGCAGAAGGATAAAGTAATAAGCGAAAAAAGTGGAAAGCACCCATTGGCTGTGGCAAGAGTGTTTTGAGGACCTTAATGGTCCCTAGCAACCATGATATTAACACCTCCGCACGAGCTGGTGGACTTATCAGTTACCCAGCCTTGCAGACTTGAGCGGCCTGAAGGGTCTGAGGAGAGAAATGGCATTTATCAGGTAGTTCCTGTGGGCCAGGCACAGTGTATTCATGAATTAGTTTGCAGATACCAATATATTTGATCCTCACGGCAACACAATGAGATAGGTATGATTTCCCATTTTGCATATGCAGAAGCTGAGGTTCCAAGAGGTAACCCAAGATCCTGTAAGTACTAAGCAGCAAAGCAGCTACTGGAGCCTCTCTGTCTTGTGGACTCCTTGCGAAAAATGTGTATGTTGGGGAGTGTTTTCCCGTTCCTCGCCTGTTGTCTGGAAGTTCCACACTGAGGCCGACTTGCTGGCTTCTTGTCCAGTGGCTCATCTTTTCTTCCTGCCCACAGGACCAGGCTGTCTTTGTGAATGGGCCATCTTGTGCTTCAGCAGAGACTGAGCCCTTTCCTAATCCCTGGAGGCAAAACACGACTAGTGTAAGTCAACTATGACCATTTCATTCGCCTCGCTGTTGGTCAGCTCTGGAGCAGGCTTGTGATGCAACTCTGCCTGCTAAGACTTGAGAGTGTTTTGCTGGGGAGTGAGCCCCCAAAAGGGGAATGTCTTCATTTTGGCTTTCGTTTATTAATCTATTTATTTGCATTTGGATGTTGTTGAGATTGTACTGCCTAGAGTTATTGTAGCCACTTTGCAATTATGAAGGAACGACCACCTGAGAATAAAACAGACCTGAAGATATTTATTGATCTACCCCCAGAATTCTTGCTTGATGAGGCAACGAGTGTTTATTGTTCAAGCCACTTTAAGTTCTATTTTTGCATTATTTGTAGCCAAAGCGTGCAGTGGAAACGATATGCTGTGTATGTTTTTATTCACTGGTTTATCCCCAGCTCCTAACACATGGCTGATTGCTCAAAAAATGTTTTGATTGCCTGCATGAAGACCATTGTGTATTTCAGAGTAAAGATGAATGAATTCAATGAATTATTACAAGGTACAGAAAATTGAGGTGACAACATGCCATTGGCATTCTCTCTAAAAAAGCACAAGAGGAGAAGGAAAAAGAGCAGACCACAGAGAAAAAGCCATGGTTGTGTATAAGGCATGACAGCATCCCAGCCCACCACCAGGGAAAAATATTTATGCTCAGGCCTCTGTCTATCAGACGGCCATTTCCTCCCATGTAATTAATTGAAATTTGACATCAATTTTTGTCACTGATGACCAAGGTCCAGACTGAAAAACAGCCTAGATTGAGTTCTCAGTTAGGAGGTGGCTGTGTTTAAGATCTGTGTGAGCATCTATGAGCTGTGACCACAGCACACATTTTTGTGGGAAGTATCAAATGAAACTTTTACGGCAGCATTCTTCCATGAGGAAGGGGGGTGGTGGAGGGTTCAGCATGCCCAAGAGTTTTTCTCCTTCTGAAGCTTGTTTAGACTCATTCTTTCCAAATTAATGAGTCCACTTTCCCCTTTCAGAGCAAATATGGATGGAGAAACAAATGGGTAAAAATTTAGAAACACCAGGGTCCCCTTTCCAAAGTCTTATTTCACAAGGCCCCATGTGGTTTGTGGGAGCAGCTTGAGGTCCTGGTTACCGATAAATATGATATAATTTTAGAACTTTCATAAGCCTGTGTGGCCTCTGTTACAGATCAGCAATTAGGGCCTGAAAGTACTGAAAACAATTACCTAAACCGTTTTCAGAATGTCCATATTCAGTATTGGTTCTGGGCACTGTTCTCCTCCTCTTGTTTAGCCCCTGCTTACACTTTTTCATTCAGCCAGATTATTCCAGTTGTGGTTTCCCGACATGGTTCAGCAGCAGTGTATGCAGGGGTGTGTTGGGAAGACATTCTGGCCCAGGCTTTGGAGAAGAGTCTCTTTGCACCCCCTTGCTTGTGGCCCTGTTTTGAGGGAAGTGACCCTAAATGATTTCATATGTAGAGATCGTCACATTTGACACCCTGATCCTGGCTGATGGAACCAGGAAGGGTGGGGAAGGGGTTGTTTTTGTTTTTTCTTTTTCTTTTTACAGTTTCTTGGTGGCAGGCGGGAGAGGGGTGCTTTAAGAAAATATTTTGTGTGTGCCAGGATTCCAGGTGAAAACTGTACAGTGAGCTGTTCATTTATTTTGCTTTTTGGGGCCATACCCGCAGCATATGGAAGTTCCCAGGCTAGAGGTTGAATCAGAGCTGCAGCTGTCGGCCTACACCACAGCTCACAGCAACACCAGATCCTTAACCCACTGAGCAAGGCCAGTGATTGAACCCACATCCTCCAGATGGTCAGGTTCGTAACCTACTGAGCCACCATGGGAACTCCTTTTTATTGTTTTCATTTTTAAAAGTTGCATTGAAGTATAGTTGACTTACAATGTTGTGATAATTTCTGCTGTACAGCAAAGTGATCCAGTTATACATATACACACATCCATTCTTTTTTGGGTTCTTTTCCCATATAGGTCATCACGGAATATTGGGTAGAGTTCCCTGCGCTATACAGCAGGGGCAGTTGTTTTTGAAGATGGCCATGCAAGAGCTGACCAGCAGCCAATGAAATAACCCAGTGGGAGTCTTCAATAGGATGGGGTGTGCAGTGATTAATGGACTCTCTCATAGCCTTTCTCTCAGGAAACATGACGTTGACACAGAGAGAGAAATACAAGTGACAGGAGGAGACTTGTGGAGAGGAGGCAGTGGGAAAAAGCCATGAATTTAAAATTGTGGGTAGAATTTAAGTTCGAGAAGCTAAGCAGGACATTGATGGGAGCTAGAAAGGTTATGAGATGTGTCAAGAGGGGCACGGAAACAGGCAGTGGTCTCATCGGGTGCCACGGGTGGTCGCTGCTGAGAGACCAGCAGGATCGTGGTATCTGTAGCCTGAGGAGGAGGTGCCAGTGCCTGAGAGGCTTGGTCCCACATTCATCCAGACTCTTGGCAGTTCTTCCTTACATCCCTTTATCATGAGTCTCCACTAGCTGAGGATCTGATTGTGTCACACTCTTGGCAACCTGAAAAAATTTAACTACTCCTTTCAGTATTTCTGAGCTTTGTGATCTTGGGCAAGTCACCTAACCTCTGTGAACATTAGATGTTCAGTTTCTGTATGTGATAGGCAGATTCGCGGCCGTCAACATGTCCATGTCCTAATTTTAGGAACCTAAGCATATGTTACTGTACATGGCGAAAGGGGTTTTCCAAGTGTGAGGTTGGAGATCTTGAGTCGGGCTCCATGAGGATGCAATCTAATCCCACAGTCCTTAAAATCAAGTAGGAGAACTTTTCCCAGCTGCGGCTGGGGAGATGTAACCATAGACGAACAGTCGTAGAGATTAGACCATTACTGACTTTGAGATGGATGAAGGGGCAAGGAGCAAAGGAGAAGGCAAGGAAATAGATCCTCCCCTCCAGATGAATGCAGCCCTGCCTCCGTGCTAACTGGCCTGGAGGACCTGTGTGGGACTTAAACTGAGGAACTGTAAGATAATCAGTGTGTTTTGTTTTAAACAGTTAATTTTGTGGGGATTTGTTCCTTGTGCAGTAAAGAAATGATGGAAGCATTAAAGGGTGAATGATAGGTACTAAAATTCATTAGACAACCTCTAAGGCTCAGCCCAACTGTATTATTTGAACTATCTAGGAGATGGCTCCATTCTCAGCCTGTGCCTTGCCTCTTCTTGGGATAAGTAGCCAGGTCTCAATTCCTCCACAAAAAAACTGCCACCTTCAAATCACTCCTGAGACCCTTCTTTTCTTTTCCACCTTTAGGGTACATATGTTGATATTCAACAACCTAATGGTATTGATGTGTTTCTACACTTTTCTTCTAGGTACTTTTGAAAAGATTTAGTTATTTGATAAACAGTAATAAATCCAACAAACATTTGTTAAAGGTATTTTGTGTAGTCTTGAGGTCATTTAGATAATGTGTATTTTTTAGTCTTTGTTAAGCCTGGTGTGGTGCCTTGGACAGACCTCAAGGTCATGTTGATAGAGCTCAAATCTACTGAAGAAATTTTAAAAGGACATTTTAGAGACCTTATGGCTTCACAGGTCCATCAGCCCCACCTAAAGTCTAAAAACAGGCCATTCACAATTCGGCCAGTGTCAACAGAGAGGATTATTAACTAATATCAGAGTTACCAGTACTGGTGATAAGCACAGCAAATGAGAAAGTGAGACTCCTTTGAAGGTACCTGTGAACCACTTAAGCTTGAGAACTTGGCTTTGTGAGTTAAAAATGCAGGGCTTGCCCAAAATACCAGTTCTCACTTGAGCAAGAATTTCTTAGTCCTTATCAGGGCCAACCATCTTCAGGGCTTTGAATGGCCCTAAACCTAATTTGGCATTTAGACAGGACAATAGGTGCTTGCATGACCTTCTTAGAGACTAATGCAAAGCTGTTCCCCATTAGGTCGCTTTGATCCCTGGCTGAGCCAAATTCCCTGGACTTGAATCTAGCCAAAATATTCCCCGAGGAATGAAGGAAATAGAGCAGATGTTCAGGAGTAGAGATCTTAGCACTTTTCATCATGTCTTTATTCATCAAATATTTGCTGGCTATTGTAACTGTGTTCCCAAACGCTCACGCGCAAGAATTACCTGGGAGGGTTCCACTCCCTAGAGAAACTGATTCAGCAGTTCAAGGGTGGGGCCTGGGAAATCTATAACCTAACCAAACTCTTGATTTTGATGCAAGACCTCTATAGACCTCTTCGTAAAATGTTTAGTTTGGTCTCCAAAATGAATAAGCGAACAATGCCTTGCCATCAGGACCCTTGAAGTCCAAAGAATGCAGACACACTGTTATGACACTATGTGATCAATCCAATAATAGAAGCTTTGGTGGCAGTGAAAGGGGGGAAGATACTCTGTCCAGGGTAGTGAGGACTTGACAAAAGAAGAAAAGAAGGAAGGACCTTCTGGGAAGGAGAACAGCCTTTGCAATCCAATAATCATGAAAAGACATGAAATACTAGGGACGAGTGAGCAGTCAGGGGTGATGGGAAGATGAGGGACACTCTAGGCGCGGATAAATGGGAGAGAATCTAATAGGTTAGCATGGATCTTGCTTCACCACCTTAGTCATTTCACTTTATTTTGTAGGCATCAGGGAGTTGGTGGAAGTTTTTAAGCAGTGGCATGAGGAGATTTGGGATTTTTCTGTGAGACTGTCTGGCACTGTGGAGATGCTCATTCAGCTAATAGCTCCTGAGGACCCTCCCCGTGTCTTGTCTCTATTAGAAATTACTGTGACAGTTAAAGCAGTGGAAGTATACATTAAGGTAGTAGCAACAGGTGTGTACTGAATTGGTCAACAAGATTTATGATTTAATATTTTAAATAGCAAGATTTAGTGACAGGTTAGATTTGAGAAGAAAGGAAAAGGTTTGTAATGTTTTAGTCCAAAGGGACTGCTATGGACTAAACATTCATGTCTTCCCCAGCCCCTGTCCAAACTCATATGATGAAGCTTAATCCCCAGTGTGTAATGGTGTTAGGAGACAGGACTTTGGGGATGTAATTTGGTCATGAGGACGGAGCCTTCATGAATGGGATTGCTGTCCTTCCAAGAGACAAAGTATCACCTCTCTCTCCCTGTGTGAGGATATATATAGCAAGAAGAGAGCCATTTGCAAACCAGGAACAGGACCCTCACACACCCCAAGCCTGCTGGCACCCTGATTTCAGACTTCTAGCCTCTGGAACTGAAAAATAAATGTTTGGTTGTTTAAGCCATCCAGTCCATGATATTTTTGTTAAAGCAACCAGAACTAAGACAGACACTGAGGGTATGGCAGTGACTTTAATAGAGAGTGCAGGAGAAGAAGGCTTGCCCCAGACCTACGTGAGAGTGGACGAGCCCATCCAGAGAGAGAAGTGGAGTGGAAATGTGTGTGAGGTCCAATGGTGAAAGATGGGTAGCAGTAAATGGAGGAGGTGTAATGAACCGTGAAGGAGGTGCACCAAGGCTGAGAGGGGCCCCCCAAAGAAAGAAAGAGGAGTCTGAGAGGAAAGGAGTGATCAGTCATTTTAAATACAACAGAAGGAAGTCGTTTTGTAATGTCTTTCGGTTTCACCATCTAGAATGCCATGTGCAACATTAACAGGGACTACTGTGTGCAGAGCTGGGAGTGGGAGCCGGAGGTCAGGATGAAAGGGATGCAGTGAGGAAAAGGGAATGGTAGGTGTGGAAGTGAAGGCACAGAGTGTAGACAGCTCTTTCAGGAAAGCTGAACATAAAAGAAGGAAGAGAGAAGGAACCAGAATAAGAAGGGTGGCTAGAATCGAGGCACTGAGTATTAGCGTTTCTGTGAGCCTGTGGACGCAAGGATTTTACTTATATAGTAGGAAAAGTGGTGGTGAAAATAGTAGAGGGATAATTTGGGTTTACTTTTTAAATTTCTATTGTCCTAGAGTAAAATAATTATCTAAAAACTAAAGGGAAAGAACAGACAGCGGTTTTAAGTATCAGGAATCAGTTTTTAAAAATTCTAAATCTTTAGTGTAGGAACCTCTCAATACGGATTATGAAATGGAGGCTGCTCTGAGAGTTAGAAAGAGGAAATGTTCAAGGAAAAGGAAAGATACAGTACCAGCCCTTGTAGAGAAAAACATGGCTATAAATTTTCATAACACTTGACAGTCCCTCTCTGGGACTGGGTCACTGTTTGCTCAGTAGACCCACCTCGGGAGAGGCATGATTTGACTTGATTTTTTAGTTAAGTGATTGTGTAGACAACAGGGAAAATCCGGAAAGCATTTTATCAAATGAATAATGGACTTTTTGGTACTCGATCTGGGAATCTCTACTCAGAGGTAAACCAGTTGGAGGTAAGTCCACGTTTTTATATATTTAGGAAGCAAGTGGTCAAAAGTCAAATAGACAGAGACGTCTAGTCTCTTCAACCTTCAAAAGCATCAATGTAGTTTGATTATTCTCAGGAATATGATATTGTTTTCAAATTCCTATTTCATGTGAAGCCAGAGCAGCCATTTATATGGTCCCCCCAGAAACTGAGTGTAATGAGATGGTTCCCGTCTTGTGTTCTGTTTGCGCACATAAGCACACTCAAGGGTGAGGTTGCACAGGTGCACGCTGCAGATTGACAGTGATTAAAAATATTCATCTAAATGCCTAGAACAGGTCTTGGAAGAACACCTATCAAACAGATAGCAGGGGTTCCCCGTGAGCAAAGCAGAGGAGGGAACTGAAATTACAGTGCTGGGAAGCACTTTAGTTTTACCTGCCATGTTAATTTTTTACAATATAAATGTATTAGTTGTCTATTTTTGGCCAAATCAACACTAACAGTATTTTGCTAATTATTTTTGCGGACATTAAAGATGGCTGTCACCCAGTAGAGGGATAGGTGAACAGGATATAACGGAGAAATCAGTGCGCTGTGTTCGCCAGATACTTAAATGCAATGTATGTCTCCAATAAATCAGAATCTCTCATGTCTGTCATCAGTTCTCTCTTAAAAAGAATTCAACCTTTCTTCCTTTTGCTCTTCTTGGTACCCGTGTTTCTTCAAACAGCTGTTCTGGGAGCTAGAAGAACGTTTTCATCTGTGAAAATGTCATTTTCCTTCTAGTGATAAACATCAAAAAATGGTAGCTATTACTATTTTTATTAACCCAATGATAATGCTTGGAGTTGTAATTTAAGGGATTGAAGAATGAGTGGGGAATGAGGAGTGGGGTGGATGAAAGAGTGAGATTCTGCAGAGATGGTGAGGGATGCTGAAAGAGCTCACATCAGCACCTTACCCCGCTCAGCACAGCATGAAGTGAGGGCTGGGCTCAGAGCATCTGTGGAGTAAGGAAAGTTTAGAAAGAAGCCTTGACAGAGAGTCAGTAGGAGTTGAGTAAGAAGATTCCTGAGAGCAGAAGGGCCTCCGTTGAGGTTTGGGAGTAAGAATTTGCCAGAAAACAATTTGTTAACTTTCCCCAGTGAGTCTGGGTAGCTCTGAAGCATGAGAGAAAGTGGACTGAACTTCCACTGTGGGCTGGAAATGGGAGAACACACCCAGAAGAACAAGAACAAGGCAATCAACATTAGTGTGTTGCTTGAATAGCTTGCTACAAGGTTCTAGTAATGTAAGAGTGTGACACGCTAGGACTTGGCTGAAGGACCTGGAAACTAGAAGACACAGAAATCAAAGACGTACTGTTACAAGGGAGAGAAGGAGGGTTGTGAGCAGCAAGTGAACAAAAGAGGAAGGTTAGTAAGGTTCATTTTGTCATTTATAGTTTCTCTTAGGGAAGGAGCTGATTTTCATTCATTTTTTTTATATCGTAGCACTTGTTCAATAAATGCTTTTACTATCACCAATGAACCACTTAATGGGAAGACTGATCTCACTAGACAATCTCCCACTAAGCTACAAGTTTCTGGAAGGTAGGCCTTGTGTCTTGTGAACTGTTGTATCAGAAATGTGCAGGAAATCTCAAAAGGAGTCTGCAGGTCCACACTAGTTATTGAATGGACAAATAAGCTGGCTCTTTTTGATCTCTAATTTCTTCATCTAAAAATGAAAACTGCAAGATGACTCCCATTCCCCAGAAGGGAGGAGGCATACGTTATAATACTCACGGCTCTGCTCTTAAAATGTGGCAAACCAACCCTGGAGCATATTCACTTACATTCCTTAGTGGGCAGCTGATTCCATGGGGCTAATGTTGTCCTCAGTCCTGGAGGGAAATGAGTCAAGCACATGGAATCATAAACACACACACACACACACACACACACACACACACACACCCATGGACCATAGATTGTTTAAGACTTTTTATCTTCTCAAATTCTCCTCACTTCCTTTGCCTTCATCCCTCTGCCTCCACTCCATAGGACAGTCCCTCCTTGGCCCAAACATCCATGACAGATTCAAAACAGTTGCCTGGAGGTTGGCTACTGCTTAACAGGTAGTTAAAAACCACACTGTGGTGCTGAGATTCCAGCCAACTGAGATGGCATGAGGAAGCTAATTAAAGCAGTCAAGAAGACTGTGTAAATAAAGATGAAAATGTAAACACGGTCTTCATTGGATTCAGTGATTAGGAATTATACTTGTTTGTTTCTGGTCAGAACCGCCTGTGGTTCCTCAAAATTTTGACATGTGGCATAACCTGACACTAATCAAAAAGAAGGAAACAAACCAAAAAAAAAAAAGAAGAAGAAGAAAATCCAAGACTCTAAGTAGGAAAACAGACATAGAAAACTTCCATCTTTCCAAGTGGGAAAAATATTTAACTTGTTTTGGTAAACAGATCAGATTATCTGTTTTTGGACAAAAGCTGAGCTCCTTAGTTTGCCTTGACAGATGTGTCCTCTTTCCTTCTGAAGAAATCAGCAGTGGGAGGTCCCGACAGCTCAAATTGGGGAAAGGAGCCTTGAGGATGCAGAAGAAATAACAGAGTTAAGGATAATCAAGTTGCCAAACTCAAGTACTTTCTTTAAAAGAAGCTCAGGCTTAGTTTTTTTAGTATATCCAGGTTGTCATTGACTTGAAACAATTTGATGGCATTAATCTTCAAGTTATGCTATATAACTGTAAAGTATGCTTTGTAAAATTTAGTACTTAAATTTATACTGCCTAAACATTTAAGGAAGAAAATAATATTTGGCTGATGTGGTATTTTATTGATATGGGAAACGCATAGAGGGGCATTTTGAAAGAAATATTTACTGTCTATACTTCTCTACCTCTATTGACTTATTATGAATACTCTGTACTATGAAATAAAAATTTAGAATAATTCTACCTCAGATCTGAAACAGTACCTGATATATAGCATGAGCACAAGTATTTTAAGGAGAGGGAGAGAGAAGGAAAATACGGAGGACCTTCATGATATTTGTACCAGGAATATTGCTAACTATATATATTTGTATAAAGATGAATATGGATGCTCTTATCATTGATGTATTTATAAGTCCCAGTCGCACAAGATGTTGAACTGTTTCTTTGTTTAAAGGTAGAATCTGCTTATGGGCAGAATATTCCTTAGCATGATTCAGGCCAGCTCAACATTTAAAAATAAATGACATGGGAGTTCCTGTCGTGGCTCAGTGGTTAACGAACCCGACTAGCATCCATAAGGATGCAGGTTCAATCCCTGGCCTCGATCAGTGGGTTAAGGATCCAGGGGTTGCCGTGAGCTGTGGTGTAGGTCGCAGACGTGGCTCAGATCCCACGTTGCTGTGGCTGTGGTGTAGACCGGCAGCTGAAGCTCCAATTCAGCCCCTAGCCTGGGAACGTCCATATGCCGCGGGTGCGGCCCGAAAAGACAAAAGACGAAAAAATAAATAAGTAAATAAATAAATAAATAAATAAATAAATACAAATGACATGGATCTGAGTTTCAGAGAAGTATTATATGAAATTAAAAAATGACAACAAAATAGAAGTTGCAGGAGTGCATCATAAGCAGAGTGAAAAGATGAGGAGAGGGCCGAAGACAGCCTTGCCCGTCTTAGTGATGGATCAGAAACATCAGGCACCACTGAGTGTCTTTGGCGTATCCATTACTCAAACCATCTCCCTCTCTTCAATCCTCTATGCCCCTAAGTCATTTCCTAGGTACCAGCAAGGGGTAGGAGGTGGGGGAAAAAAGGAAAAAAGCAAAGGACTGAACTTTTGGTAATTTGCCAGCAATAATAACAGTAGACACTCAGATACTGTTTCCTTAAGTCGTTGTGCCAGGTACACTTTGAGTACTCTCCGCATGCTCACAGCAGTCCTTTGATTATTCCCATTTTCCAGATAAAGTAGCTGAGGCACAAGAAGATCAAAAGTATTTGAAGAGTTGAGCCATAAATCTAACACAGGTGCTCAGCCTCAGAGCATACCTGCTATTCATGAGCAGCTGGAAGAAGACGGGTTGGGGACTAAATACTTTCAAATTCCCTTTCACATAAGCAGATGGAGGCTTTTATAGCACATTGTGAATAGGAATGATCTGTTTGGCTTCCTGTTACAGTGTGCAGGCTTCCTAAATACGTGGAATGAAAGGATGTTTCCTGTCCATTTATAGTCGAACTCTCTAGAACATATATTGAGCTCATCAAACCACAAAATCCTAAACTGATTGATCTTAGATAGCCTCGTGTTTGCCTCCGTGCAGCCTGGAAAGGTGCTTGTGCCACTTAGAAAGTCCAGCCCACAGAACTTCATAGCAAGAATAACTTAAACATTACCTCTCTTTCCCAGACTAGCAACGGTGCCTGGGAGAACCAGATGGCTTACCTGCCCCTGAACCTCAGACTGCCCTCGGTATATCAGGAGGTCTGACAGGGTTGGGAAAAAAAAGAAAAAAGAAGAAGACCCACAGGGAGGAAATGAACTGAGACAGCAGCACTTCACAGCAACCGGAAGGAAAAACACACTCTGGCCCCTCCGAGCCTACGTGTGCGGTTGCTCGGCGGGCAAATGCTCGGAGCTGCCTTTGAAAACTGCAGCAGGAAAGCAGCACACTCGTGGGGCAGGACTCAGCTGCCACCTCCTGCCTGTCCACCGGAGGGAGGGCAAGGACGCCAGGGACACTGGAGGACCCCACAGCGGTCCCGCCCTGGGTGAGTTCTCAGACACTGGCCGTGGCCTCGGGGGCGGGGCGGGGCGCGCTCAGACTCGGCTTCCTGAGTCCCTGTCAGACATCTGGTGGTGTCACCCCACCCGCTGCGAACACCCTTATCTGCATCTGGGAGGGACTCAGCATGCCCCAGAGGAGGGAAGAGTGACTCCAGATCCCCTTCAAGTTGGCCCGGTGCCGGTGGCTTTAAGGCGCCTTAAAACCTCCCTGATGGAACATTTCGAATCTTCCTGGGTAGGCGCTTCCTGGTGTGCAGGGGCCGTGGCTCCTCCCCCTTCGTACCCCCTCGGAGAGCTTACCTGCAATGACCCCGAGCTCTTCTCCTCCTAGATTATTTCAGCACTTCAGAGTGTGGGCTGCCACCTGCAATTCATGGGGGGAGTAGAGTCCTTTGTCATGTCGTTTTCAGCCTCCCTGGGAATGAGGGAACGACTGAGGGGCAAGAATGGGGACTGAGACCTGGACTCTCTGTGTCTGTGTGTGTGTGTGTGTGTGTGTGTGTGTGTCTGTGTGTGTGTGGTATCCAAGGGGTTGGGGACAGATTATATTGTCGTATGTGTCCACACTGGGCCACCCCAACAGCTCCATCCTTACTTTTCTTTATGTTTATTAATTCATTTAGTTTGCTCGTTCATTCAGTTTCCTTTCTTCTGCAAAGGACTTGAGGCAGCCTTTTTATCTTGCCGAAGTAGCTTCAAAATGAAGAGCACAAACAGCTTTAAAGGGGAAAGCCCACCTAAAAGGGTTAGACACTGTCTAAAGCTGCCTGGAGACAGGCGAACAGTCTAGTCCCATGCTAGTGACAGGATGGGAGGGTAGGGGCTCCGGGCTTTTCAACACCTGCCTGGAGAGCCCCTCCTTTTCCCCAGAGGCTGGTTTCCCACCCAGAAGTGGGTGTGAGGAGCACTCGTCATGACAGAACCCTGGGAACCAGCCAAGCGGTTTTCCTCCTTGTTTCTGTTTCCTCCCAAGTTTGTTTATTTTCGAGGTCATTCCTATTCTAAGAATGGAGCGGAGGGGAACAGTGCAAAGGGCAGGATGTGAAATCAGTTTCATGTTAGAGTTCCACTGTTTCTCCGTAATTAGTTCATCAAATTATTTAAAAATTATCAGGTGGGTATTCATGGTGTGGCAGCCACTTTTTTTCCTTTCCTTTTTTTTTTTTTTTGTCTTTTTAGGGCCGCACCTGCAACACATGGAGGTTCCCAGGCTAAGGGCTGAATCGGAGCTATAGCTGCCTGCCTACGCTAGAGCCACAGCAAGGTGGAATCCATGCCTTGTCTGCAACCTACACCACAGTTCACGCAACGCTGAATCCCTAACCCATTGAGCGAGGCCAGGGATCGAACCCTCGTCCTCATGAACACTAGCTGGATTTGTTAACCACTGAGCCACCATGGGAACTCCCTGGCAGCCACTTTTAAGTCAAAATTTATGTAAGATGGAGCAAAACTAACACCCCTCCCCTCCCCTGCCCCACAGCTGGTAGTCCTGGGGAGAGGCAGACAATTAATAATGACACAAATGTGATGAATATCAGAGCAGATATGGAGGAAGCCTTTCAGTCTGGGAGTCAAGGAGGTTTCCATAAGGACAGAGGCCATCAGAACCAGAAAAGGGGTAAGAGGGCATGAGACAAAGGGCTGGCTAGTGCCAGATGTGAGGAACAGCTTAGGGCTATGCCCTGAGGCCTGAAACCCAAGTTGTCAGATGAGCCGAGAGAAGGAGGCAGCTGGAAGATGCTGCTTGTTTTAAAACTGGTGGAGGAGCCTGGGGTGTTGTGGTCTGACGTGCATTTTTAAAGAACCCCTTGAAATGTGGAGAATGGCTGGGTGGGGCCGCACCTACAGACAGGGAGCCCGTTAGAAGGCTGATGGAGTCAGGCAAGCAAGGGTATCTATGGACAGACAGACCAAATGGAGAGAGAATTAGACAGGTGAAGGAGTCAACTGGAAAGGACAGGGAAGGAGACCCCAGGGGAAGCTCTGAAAATGATCCTGTTTCCGGGTTTGGGCATCCAAATGGATGTTGATGCTGCCTGCTGGTCACAGAGACTAGAAAAATTGGTGGAAGACCAGGTCCAGGGTGAGTTCTGTTCTAGATGATTTTGGAGGGCCTCAAACACATCCGAAGGCTGATGTCAGCCAAGCAGTTGACATCCTGGTCTAGAGCTTAGAACAGGGGTCTGGCGATCCTTAGGCTTAGAGATGCTAATTGATGCTGTGAGTATGGATGAAACATCCTGAGAGAGAATATCAACTAAGGGAAGAGGCGGTTGGCTTAAGGACTGAATTTCAAGAAATCCTAACATTTAAATAGAGGGAGAGGAGTACGAGCCCTCTAAGAAGATAAGATAGTGTCTTGAAAAGTTAAATACAGAATTACTACCTGACCCAGCAATTCCACTCCTAGTGATAGACCGAAAGAATTGAAAATGGGGCATTCATAGCAGCACCGTTCACAATCGCCAATAGCTGAAAGAGCTTAAATGCCCATCAGCAGATGCATGGGTAAATGAGTCGTGGCATATCCACATGATGGAATGTTATTCAGCCACAAAAAGGATGAGGTACTGACACATGTACACCGTGTATGAACCTCAGAAACATTGTGCCCAATAAAAGAAATCAGGCTCCAAAAGTGTGATTCCATTTGTATGCACTATCAGAACAGGTAACTCAGTAGAAACAGGACGAGTTTGGGGGCTGAGAACAGGGAAATACCGGAAACAGCTGCTTCTTGGGGAAGGGGTTTCCCTTTGGGGTGATGTAGGTTTGGAACTAAAGACAGGTGGTCGGTTTCGCAGCCTAGTGCATGTATTCAGTGTCACTGAATTGTCCTCTTTATATTTATGCTAGTTTATGTTATGTGAATTTCACCTCGGTATTAAAAAGAATAAAAAGGAAAAAGAAAAAGACTAGAGAAGTGCAGGAGAACAGTCTGCGTAACTGGTCAGATGACGTAACTTCTGGTGCCTCTTCCTCTGTATGTAAATAAGGGGAAACCAGTCACTGCCTTGAAGGGCTGTGGTAAAGATTAAACGTGATAATTTGTTTAAGTATCTAGCAGAGAAGGGGTGTCCTAAAGCAATGGAGTCCTGCCTACCCCCTCAGGCCTCAGCAGAACCGGGTGGGCGGACTTCTAACAGCCTGAATCTTGCTCTCACGACCGGAGGGCTTCCTTCCGACCAAGCAAGGCTACTGCAATTGCCCAAACAAATGAAAACACCCAGGAATTAACTCTCCAACGGGCTCTAAATATCCCAGCTCCCCTGGGCCTGAGCGGAATAACTCTAAAACAAGTCTTTTACCTTTTCTCCAGTTGCTCCTGGGCTTAGCTCCAGTTGCCCATGGTGGTAGCTGGCTTGGGAATGTGCCTTTAATGGCGTTCCTCTCGTCCCTCTCCCCTCCCCCTCCCCCCCCACCTCATATCCGTTCAAGGACGTGGGGGGAGGGTCCTCGTCATCCCTGTCTGAGAAGATGGACCCGCGTACCAGCACGGGCGGCTCCTTTTAGCCTCACCATGGGCTGCACCACATGAAGCTGTGTCACTGCAGCTCCCCTCCCCTCCCTGTTCTCTGTCTCCCCATAACTCGTTTGATCAAAATCTCCAAAGCGTGGGACACAATGTGATCATTTGATATGGTACCCAATACCAGATGTGACACTTAATCACACTGAGTCACTAGACTTTGCCATAGAGAAAGCTTTTCCATTTCAGTCTTTTGATCCTCTGATGTAGGCTTGATCTAAAGACGCCTCTAACCTGCGGGAACATCGACCTCAGGCCATGAGCCATTATGAGGCAATGATAGCTTGCTAAAATTGAATAGCGTGGCTTTGTCTTCCTGCGTTTATTTTTTATGATTCCCTTCTATGAACAACAAAGGCCTTGGTTTTTTATTTGCAGGAGTGTCAGGAAAGCTTTTTTAATATACATTATCTTGAAGTTTTTGAAAAAGTGAGTCTATTTATTTTCCTTTTTTTGTTTTTGTTTTCTTCCAGTTTTATTGAGATATAATTGACATCCAGCACTGAATAAGTTTAAGACGTACAGCTTAATGATTTGACTCACATACATCATAAAATAATGACCATAATTCATGTGGACATCTGTCATCTCATACAGATACGTTTAATAGAAAAAAAATTTTTTTCTTATGATGAGAATTCTTTGGATTTACCTTTTCAAACTTTCATATATAACGTAGTGTTAATTATCCTTATCGTATTGTCCATTACACCCCGAATACTTACTTATCTTATAGCTGGAAGTTTGTACATTTTGATCGCATCTTCATCTTATTCTCCCTTTCCCTACCACCTGAAAAATGAATCAGTTTAAAGCAAATAATTGTGTTACTACTCATTGTACTGCAAGCACACTTGATATAGAAGTGTGGGACTTGACTGAGAAAGGACCGGGCAGCAGATCTGCCCTAAGCAGCTGCCCCTCAAGGGCACAGCTGTGTCCTGTCCCACCCGGTCCCTGCCCAGTGTGGACGGGGGCCAGGAACAGCGTGGATGTCCTGAAAAGGGGGGTGCAGGAGGTCCTGGTGTGCTGCAGGTTGTTTGGTCATCAGGATCATCGACTTTAGGAGTTCCCACCCCGGCACAGTGGCTCAGGGCTGTGGAGGTACAGGTCTGATACCCAGCCCCGTGTAGTGAATTCAAGGATCCAGCGTTGCGGCAGCTGTGACTTGAATTCAGTCCCTGGCCTGGGAACTTCCATATGCCACGGTGTAGCTATAATATTTTAAAAAATTAAAAATAAAGAAACAGCTTTGCTGTGCCCACGGTGGCTTCCAAATGCCCAGGCAGTGGTGGGTAAGACTACTTGAAATTGACACCCCCACTCCTAGGCTCCACCGTGAAGTAGTTCTGCCCTGAAGATGAGTCCTGGGGATTCAGGAGTAACTCTGCAGTGACAGGTGGAGGTGCTGGTACAGTCACATGCCTTTTCACACTCACTTCAGACTGGAAGCTTTGGTTAAAGGCGGTCTATAATGCGACTCTCTGTGTAGTTCCTACAAGCAAGACCCCCCCCCCACCCCCCAACTTCTAGTTTCCAAGGAAGGTGGCAAATAAGACTTAATAATCCAGGTAAAGTTCACTTTAGAAAAATCTTTAAATAATGTGAAACATTTCATACTACAAAGAGCTATCTATAGGAGTTCCCACTGTGACGCGGTGGGTTAGGAAGCCAACTGTAGAGGCTTCGGTCTCTCTGAAGGTGTAGGTTCGATCCCAGCCTGGCACAATGGGTTAAAGGATCTGGCTGGCCCAGGAACTTCCATATGCCCTGAGTGCGACCATTAAAAAGAGAGAGAGAGAGAAACAGAATGTGTATATACCTTCCAATTAATAGTAGAAATAAGAGGATAAATACATGTTTACCCACCACCAACCTTCCCAACTCCGAAGGGAACCACTGTCCTAAATGTTGTAGTAATCACGTTCCGTTACTTTTCTTTTGAGATTGGCCGCATGTGAACACGTATGTATATGTGTATATGCAAGTCATATATATGTAATTTATATATAGTTTATGTGTCTACTATGCAGTTTATTTTTGCCTGGAACTTTCAGCACGTGCAGTTGTGCCATATGCGTTCCTCCATGACTGGCTCCGTGGCTCAGTTGTTTCTGAGGGTTATCCGTGCTGATGCAAATAGGTGCCGAGGATTCATTTTCACATGGCTGTGGAGCATCCTGCTGTGACAAATGACAATCTATTTAACATCTCTGTCAGTTGACAGTGCTAGGTCATTGCCAAAGATGAAGGCTCAGGGTATGATTGCAGGAAGGCACAATGACTCCCAAATATCTCCCTCTGTCTCTCTCATAAAATCCTATCAGCAGAGGTGTGAGGTTTGCCCCACGTTAGAGGTTTTAACTGAGGCTAAAATGTGAATAAATTATATTTTAACTGAGGCTAGAAGGTGAATGAATTAGGAGAGCCAGAAGGAAAAAGACATCAAAGGAGGAAAGGGGCCTTAAATGGAGGGAAAGAAATGAAAACGACTCCTCAAGATAAATGATATACCCCCAGACAGAGAACTGTGCTGACTGTGGGCACATAAAGGAAAGCTTTCACTCTCACTGTCCACTTCCCCTTGGTGCAAGGATCTGTGCGATACTTACTTTGCAGTCACGTCCTCCACCCAGCCAGCAAATGGCCACCACGAGTCCCAGCCACTTTGCTGCATCCTGATCCAACACCCCCCTGGAGCCTTCCCACTGAAGTATTTTTAGACTGATCTTTTCCTTAGAGTATGTAGGGCTAATTCGCACATAGTCATCAAATGGTGCCATGTCTGTGAACCTCTCATAACCTTTTGACTATTTCCATGACTCTAAAATTCCCCACCCACAGCTTCACTCATTAAGAGTGGAAATATTTAGAGGAAGTGATACTATCAGTGGCTCGGCCTCACGATGGGAAGTATTTTCCCCTAAAAGCCCAGTAGTAAGCCTGTGCCTCACAAAACACCATCAAAACATGGCTTTCACGAGTTCAGAGTTCTCTTAGTATCTGTTTCTCTAGAGGGAAAACGTGCAGCAGGTGCTCTGCATCCTAAGAGGAACAGACTGTTGGGGGGAGGTGATGCTCTCTGTCCCTTCACCAGAGTGGAGACGTTGAGGTCAGTAGCTAATGTTGGGGCTGTGTCACTGGTCTGGCTTTGGTGGCTGTGGGGTCTTGGTGGGCAAGGATATTTCTTGGTAAATGACTCATATATATGGACTAATTCATTGAAAGAGTAAATGACTGGGGGATACTGCATCATTCGGGGGTCTCCGGAGAAACAGAACCAATAGGATGTGTGTACAGGTGTATATTGAGAGAATTGGCTCATGCGTTTATGGAAGCCGGTAAGTTCACAGTCTGCAGAGTAGGCTGGCAGGCTGGAGACCCAGGGAAGATTTGACGTCGCAGCTGAATGCAAAACCAGTCCACTGGCAGAGCTTTCGCTCAGAGAGGAAGTCAGTCGTTCTTCTCTTAAGGTCTTCATCTGATTAGATGAGGCCCTCTCATAGTGTGGAAGGTTACCACTTTACTCAGACTCTACTGGCTTTAATGTTAATCTTACTTTAAAAAATTACATCACATTAACATCTAAAACAGCGTTTGACCAAATATCTGTGTATCTTGGCCTCACCAAGGTGACACATGAAATCAGCCAGTAGAGAGGGGGTGTCTCCTTTTAGAAAATCATTCGGTAGTTATTTATTTGGCTGTTGTCAAGGGCCTACTACGGGCCAGGTATTGTGCAAGGTGTTGAGGAGTTCATTGTGAGGCTGTAAGAAGCCCACCTGCTTGGACTGCACATGCTGTAGGCAAAACAGACTTTTCCCAGGAAAGCAAATTGAATCTGCTCTAGTATTTTAAAAACAGCTTGATTGAAAAACAGAGTTCCACTTAATAGAGCCAAGCAAAGAATATTTTTGGCCTGAACAGTTTTTTCAGAGAAAATGTTGCTGGCTGTTTGCTTTGGCCATAGGAAAACTTCAGTAATACTTCTGTGTGGTGTCTTACTCTAAGCAGGACTGTGGTTCAGATGTGGTTCACATCTTCCTACCAAAATGATTTAGCAGATAGATGTGTCTATTTCATAGCTAAGCAAGGTAGTGCCTCGGGAAAAGATATTTCATGTACACCAATTAACATGGCCAACAATAATATTCCTTGAACTCCCAATTAGAGAAGTGTTGTTCTCTTCTATGTCATATTTTCTCTCTGCTGAATAATTTCTTTCTTAATAGTATAGAAAATCTTCTTGGCCCAACACTCTCTCTATTTGAGTTCAACTTAGCGCAGATTTCTTTCTTTCGAGGCAATTTGAGACGAAATTGTGCATGTTATTGCAAATGTGAGCATAATCAGAATTGTCCCATCTGCGGTGTCCTGATTATAATTTGACAGTCCACTCTTTAAAAGACTGGTACTGTTAAAAAAGAATAAAGCTGATCTATGTGCCAAGACATTAGAAAAAGTGAACCAAATTCAAAGCAACAAATACTACACAACATATAGTATAAGCCCATTTTTAATGAAATGATCATTATTATCTATCTCCTTGTTTTTTTAAGTGATAGTTGGCATTTGGGAAATGGGCAGAACCTGGAGGGCCGGAGTAAAGGGTGGGGTGCTTGAGAGGGCAGCTCTGGAGCCAACCGCCTGGGTTAGACTCCCACCTCTACCACCCACCCGCCGTGTGCTCTTGAGCAAGTCACTTTACCTTTCTGTTTCTCATGTTTGCATCTGCAGAAAGGAGGTAATAACAGTCCCTCCTCACTGGGTTGTTTTGAAGGTTTTAGGAGTCAGTGCACGGTTTCGAGTATTCTCTAGGTCGATATAGAATATACACCAAGTACCTACAGCAATATCCGACTCGTTAAATGCTTGATGCGTATTAGGAGGAAGAGAAGGAGAGAGAATAAGGTTTCAAAAAGGAGAAGGAGCCTAAGGAAAGAGAATTTCAGAAGGCAGAGGCCTTGGCAAATATATAGATGTCTTCTAGGATGAAGGCAACTAATCGAATTCAGTTCAGCCTCTGTAAAGAAGGTCAAAATGGTACATGTTTCACTACCTAAGTGATAAACAAGATCACAGAGGTACAAGTGTTGAAATGAAATACAAGAAGGATTTTTTAAAGTTAGCTTTTCCTTCGTTATCTTGTGGACCTACCTATGTATCAGTCATCAGCGAACAAATACTGATGGAGGCCCTGAAGGGTGGTGGGCACTACAAGGAACAAGCCCAGCAGCCCCTGCCAGCCTGGAGCTATTTTTCGAGTGGATTTAAAGTTGGAAAATTGCTGCGATCTTTCGTCTCATTATGTGTTGGTTTGTAAAGTACCCAAGTGCTATAGTAGCTACCTCTGAGTGATTCATTAGTAACTAGGAAAAAAGTCGTTGTATTACCTTTAAAACATAGACAGCTCTTGATTTTCTGTGCTAATGAGGAATCACAGGAACAAATATAGTTGATAAATTATGTTTGTTTTATCTGTGAGTTAGCAAAATCATCATTGTTTGGCCTTTTAAGTTTAAAGCCTTTCTCCATCTGTTTGGATTTCTACCTATCCTCCATCGCTGCCTCTCCTACTTAATTTGCAAACATTCACGTGGGCCCAGGGGAGCCTGGAGAAGCTGCTATCAGGTTATCACAGTAAGTTCTAAGCGGCGCGTCTTGGCCCCTGAGTGGGGTGACCTTGGCAAATACCTTATCACCTTCTCGAATAAAATAAATTCAAGTGAGTCCCCGAAACACAGGAGCTTTCACCTACTACCCCTGACCACCCTGAAGAGGCCTGGTGAGAGCCAAGATCCTGTCTTGCAAATCTCTGATTATTCAGACAGGAAAGCCAGACTTTTCCTAGTTTAGCAGAATTAATATGTGAAGGGTGCTGTCTGGAAGGTGCCAAAACAGCTAGTAGCCAAATTTAAGAAATTAGAGTAATTAGTTGGTCCCAAAGGGACTTAGAATTGCATTGCCAAGAATTGGGCTGGGCAGTTTGGTCTCCAGGGAAGAGTTAAAAAATCAGACAGGAGCATTACAAAAATTTCCACTGAAAAAGAAGTTCCTTGGAAGTGAAGCTGAGAGACTTGCTAATTGCAGCTTACTAAGCCTAATGACAGCCCTGCAGCCTCCGTGAAGACAGCACAGGACGTTTGAATGACGGTGAGAGGATACGGGACTCCATGAAGATGGATCCGAATCAGCCAGGCAAGTTGAGTCTGACCCCTTTCTCCAAGATTCTTTACCAACAGTAAAGATTGATAAAACACATTTATGCTGCTGTGCTTTTCAAAAGTTCAACCATATAATAACTTTAGCAGGCACATCATAATCCACTGCCTAAATTTCAAACATTTCCTTGATGTAGGGTGATCACAATAGAAAGGAATGTTATTCTTGTCCAGCCATTGGTAAGATTTTGTCTTCCTTAATCCCAGAAACTAAATCACTGGCTACTTCAGAGGCTCTGATCTAAATCTTAATTGATGCCCATTGCCTTTTTTAGACCCCTGTGTTTGATTTTAACCAGATGAACCCAGGAGGAAGGATTAAGATGGCTGCAATGGCTGTAATATTTTGGCCAGTCATACAGTGAGTTTATTACAAAACCCTTTCCATTTATAATTTAACTCTGTAAGGCTTTCCTCCTTTCTTGACATCCAATACAGTGAAAACTAGGTTTCTGTTTTCTTCTGATTTTCCTATTCAGTCTTGGTGCTAGTTAACATCATTGGATCCTAACATTAATAGCTAACATTTAGGTGCTAATTTATAATTCCATTGGCCTACTGACTCACATCAACTTAATTAATGTTCACAAGGGTCCTAGGGAGTATTATTTTATCTTCCACTCTCTAGATAATGAAACTGAGGAGACCTAGGTGGTATAGATAAAATGACTTACATCAAGTCGGGGAAGTGGTCCTATGACTGTGCCATAACTGAAACCCCAGTCTTTTAACTAAGTTATTTGCTTAAAGATGTTCATCTAAGGACTAAGCAACTCCTTGCGGTGGATCCTTCCAGCATAGATGCCTTTGCTGTGAAGACATTGCTTTTTCTTGGAGGAAAAAATTGTCTATTTAAAGATAGGAGGGTTTTAATTTTATTCCCATCTCTCCCATATTGCTTTTAAAGTGCTGAGCCAAGATTTTCCATGGACAAATCTTCCATATTTGTGAAGTGATCCTTGTATACCACCAGTTTTTCTTCCTAAATCCCGTTTCCTTTTTCTGGCATTTGTTATGACCAAGTCTTCTTTTCAAATACTTGACACCCATGAGCTCCTTCCAATTTTACTTTTATCAAAATGTACTTGTAGGGGAGTTTCCGTTGTGCCTCAGTGATTAAGGAACCCGACTAACATCCATGAGGATGCGGGTTCAATCCCTGGCCTCACTTAGCGGGTTAAGGATCCGGCATTGCTGAGAGCTGTGGTGTAGGTCGCAGACGTGCTCAGATCCCACATTTCTGTGGCTGTGGCATAGGCCAGCGACTACAGTTCCGATTGGACCTCTTGCCTGGGAGCCTCCATATGCCTCAATTGTGGCCCTAAAAAAACAAAAAGACAAAAAAAGAATGTACTTGTAGGGAAGGACTTGATCACATTGATTTCAGTTGGCAGAATGCCAAGCCCTTACTCTCCTGCTAGTTACATTTTAAGTTGTATTTTTTACTATGAAAGAAATCTGCTTCTCTAGTAAAGGGGTTTGTTTCAAGCAGTAGAGGGAGGCAAGGTTTTAAAACACAACATCTTCCTTTATTCTCGAAATTCTACCATGTATACGTACTGTGCTTTAGCCAACTCAGCTCTAGCTAGGACATCTTGATCAACCAACTAAGCTATCATAGCAACTTGCCGTATGTTGTCTGTGACATATAGGAAACAGGCATTCAGCAGAAGGCTGTTTTCTGAAGGCAGTGCAAGAAGAGGTCAGTGGAATGCTGGGGCCATTTAGTTTCCTCAGTGGAAAGAAACAGGATGTTTCTGCATTAATTAGAAGGTCTAAAACATGTTTGTGGCAAGGGATAAGGGCGACTGAGAAATAATTTCAGCAAACAAATGCTAGGTATTCTGTTGTGAGAGAGCATGTTCTGTTTGGAGAATGGGTTAGAATAGAAAATACTGTTACCGTCATGAAAGGGGCTCGGCTGAAACTGGCCCTCCCCGTCCAGCTTCAGCCCCAGCCCAGCCTGCTGTACTCATTCCATCAGGGTCACCGCAGTGTCCCGCACCTCCAAGTCAGACACCAGGAGTCCACAGAGGAGGCGAGGAAGGGGGAGAGAAGGTGTAGAAGCGCCATTTGGCTCTTAAGAAAAAAGTATTATAATAAATATTATTGCGAAAAGTAGGTGGGATGCGTTCCATACCATGCCCCCCCCCCCGTTCCCTCCTCGTAGATGTTTCGCTTCTTGGAGACATTCCACTTGCCATTGAGCTTTGGGAAATGTAGAGTAGATTTCCTGATTAGCAGGTGGAAGGGATAGACAGTTGGTGCATAATAAAATAATAATGGTTTTATTGAGCCCTTAGTATGTCCTGAGCAAACACATCACCTTTAACTCACAATCACCCAGTGAAGGAAGTATTATTACTATAATTCTGGATCCTCCAAAAGGTTAGATGCCAAGGGCTCTGGAACCAACCTTCTTGGTTCCAATCCTGGTTGTGCCATGTCCCTGCTCTGTGACTTTAAGACAACCTTTCCATGAATCGGCCTCGTCACGTTTAAAACTGGGTAACAATGTCACACATCTGTGTCAGGGTCTCCAAGCCCACCCCCAGTTTCAGTGACTCACTAGGAGGACTCATAGGACTCGGCATGTGATTTTACCCACAACTAAGATCTGTCAGGTCAAATGGGTACAAATTAAAATCAGCAAAAAGGAATGCGCATAGGAAAAGTCCAGAGGAAACCAGGCAGAGCTACCAAGATTCATCTCCCACTGGAGTCACACAGGACATGCATACTTCTTCCTGCAACAAATTATGACAGGTGTGCAGTTTGTCTACCTGGGAAGCTCAGTGGAGACTCAGTGCTAGAGTTTTGACTGAGGGCTGGTCACTTGGGCACCCTCTTTGTGGCACATACCAAAATTCCAGACTCCCAGAAGGGAGCAGGTACTTAGCATAAACCCCGCTGTTTGCACAATTAGGTACAGTGAATAACTCTTATCAGGGAGTGATGGGAGCCCTCCTGAAATCCAAGTTCCCAGATGCCTGTTAAGAGTCAACTTTGTGAGAAGGCTTTCTACAGATAGCAGCTTCAGGCCAGCCGTGTTCACTCCTTTTTGCACATCACCTCATTGTATTATTGTGAAGTTAGATGGAGTAATATATATGCACTGTTTACAACAGTGCTTTATACTTAGGAAGCCCTAAAAATCTTTGTAGCCGTTATTGTTAAATGGGAAAAATTACTGAAGCTTAGAATGACTATAGAGCCAGGCCCACCTGTAGTCCAAATTTACATCTACCTGACTTAAAAAGATCCATGCATTTACTCACTTCACTCAAGCAGACACAAAATAGGGCCCTTCAGACTTCCACCGGCAAGGGAGGTGATGGAGCCCTCCTCTCTCAGATTTGTGGCTGATAGGGTCTTCAAGTGTAGCTGTTTTGAAGATAGAGCTTCCTCCAGCTGCAAGTAATATCACACGATGGTGCGGAGTCCTAATTGGTTAAACCTATTCCTAGAGTGTAGACATGCTCTAGTACTTTATTACCCTAAATGAGCATATTTTGGACTTACCACAGTCTTTCTCTTCCACTCAGTCAGGCATGCTTTGTTGATGTCTCTAGTTTTTCAGAATACCCATAATACTCTAAGAATTTTCTTTTGTAAGATCTAGATAGGTAGTTCCCGTGTGGCTCAGCAGGTTAAGAACCCAACATAGCTGGGAAACTTGGACAGCTGCATGTAAATCAATGAAACTAGAGCACACTCTCACACCATGCACAAAAATAAACTCTAAATGGTTGAAAGACTTAAATATAAGACAAGACACTATTAAACTCCTGGAAGAAAACATTGGCAAGACACTCTCGGACATCAACCTTACTAATGTTTTCTCAGGTCAGTCTCCCAAAGCAAC
>PVHT021183524.1:27247340-27355028 GCA_004024745.2 Catagonus wagneri
ATACTATTCAGCCATAAAAAAGGATAAAATAATGTCATTCGCAGCAACATGGATGGAATTAGAAACCCTCATACTGAGTGAAGCAAGTCAGAAGGAGAAAGACAGATGTCATATGAAATCTCTTATAACTGGAGTCTAAAACACTGCACAAATGAACATCTCAACAGAAAAGAAAATCACGAACTTGGGGAACAGACTTATGGTTGCCAAGGGGGCGGGGGATGGGTGGGGGATGGGTGGGAGGGAATGGGGATAACTAGTGCTTTAATGATGGAATAGCAAGGAGCTCCTACTGTATTGCACGGGGAACTATATCTAATTACATGTGACAAATCCATATATGTACATGTAATCGGGTCACCACGCGGTGCAGTTGGAAAATCTGACAGAAATCTGTAAACCAGCTATAATGCAAAAAAAAAAAAAAAAAAAAAAAAAAAAAGAACCCAACATAGTGTCTGTGAGGATGTGGGTTCGATCCCTGGCCTTGCTCAGTGGATTAAAGATCTGGTGTTGCCACAAGCTGTGGGATGGTTTGCAGATGCGGCTCAGATCTGGCATTGCTGTAGCCCAAGAACTTCCATTAAAAAAAAAAAAAAAAAAGATCCTGGAGTTCCCGTTGTGGCACAGCAGTTAACGAATCCGACTAGGATCCATGAGGTTGCAGGTTCGATCCCTGGCCTCGTTCAGTGGGTTAAGTATCTGGCGTTGCCGTGAAGCTGTGGTGTAGGTTGCAGACGCGGCTTGGATCTGGCATTGCTGTGGCTCTGGCGTAGGCTGGTGGCTACAGCTCCTGTTAGACCCCTAGCCTGGGAACCTCCATAAGCCGCAGGTGTGGCCCTGAAAAGACAAAAAAAAAAAAAAATCTAGATAGTGAATCTTCACTTGATATTTGAAATCATCCAATTGTAAATTATCCTCAGGCTTCAAAAAATTCTGACAAAGGCATTTCTCCTACCTACATCCTCCCAATTCAAATCAGTTAATCAATCTCTTTAATTCACAGAATTCTCTCTATTTCATCTTTCACCAGGTTTTTGTGTCTTTGGCTTTGTTAGTGGGACAGGTAGCAGATGTATCCATCAAACAGCTGTGAAGATGCTGTAGACAGTTGTGACACAAGTTTATTAGGCTGAACCAGAGGAATCTTTGTATTGAGTTGGAGTCCTTGACTGCAGCCAATTGAGAAGGATCTTTCAGCTTAAAAAAAAAAAAAAATTAGGAGTTCCCGTCGTGCCTCAATGGTTAACGAACTCGACTAGTATCCATGAGGATGCGAGTTCAATCGCTGGCCCCGCTCAGTGGGGTAAGGATCCAGCATTGCTGTGGTGTAGGTCGCTGTGAGCTGTGGTGTAGGTCGCAGATGCGGCTCAGATCTCACATTGCTGTGGCTGTGGTGTAGGCCGGCAGCTGTAGCTCCGAATAGACCCCTAGCCTGGGAACCTCCTTATGCTGGGGTGTGGCTCTAAAAAGACAAAAGACTAAAAAATAGTTAAAAAAAGAAGATTTAGAAATGGAACAGGGATAGCAGGGTCCTTTGAATTTTGCCTCAATGGTTTGATTCTATAAGAGAAACTTTGCAAGGAAAGAAATTTTAAAAAACATGCATGATCAGTGGTGACTGCAATATGGTCATATAGTGTGATAAAACGAACAGTCTTAGAGCAATAGTTTATTTCAACGTTCACATAGTTCACTGTATACATCTGCCTCTTGCAATAAATGAAGCTGTTTGTAAACTTAGTCCTTTCTGTCCCCCAGTGTACCTCATATAGAAGTTACACGTGGTAGATTGTCATTAAAGATCCATTCATTTTACATTCAATTCCTAACGTACTGCCGCTTAGTAAAAGAGCTTCACCTGTGGGCTTGGTGGTTTATGACCTACCCCCCATTTGTAAGTGGGTGTTTCCTGGTTGACCGTAGTCAACCTGGTGCCAGATTTCTACACCTACACAAATTTTCTCCTCCAGTGAGAAAAGCAGGCTCAGAAGGGAACTAAAGCAAAAGAATAATGGGGCTGGGGTAGTTTCATATCAGAATTTGAGGAATAAATAATGGGATCTGGGAAAGAAGTAAGACTCAAACTCAGGGAACATGGAGGTCGAAGTATCAGCTTTCGGTAGCTGGGCCCAAGGGCGCTGCTGAAGGACAGGCAGGGAGAGGCAGGAGGCAGAACGCACAAAGCAGGGAGACATGAAAATGGAAGAGTGTCAGCATGATGCGATTCGTTAAGACCTCATGTTTCCCTATGCAATCTCCCTACTAGTCCTTGAATATCTGCCTCCGCCATTGTGCAGATGGAATTTTCCTTCCTACTCATGTACCAGTGTCACATTTAGATTTTACACACACACACACACACACACACACACATACACACACACACTACCTGTTTTTCCTCCCAGAGTGACAACTCTCCAACTGAAAGTCCAAACTTTTTAAATCCTCGTTTTTATTTATTATTGAACAGAATATGTTCCCATCAGCCAGGTTCAGACATTTTTTCCGAAACACAAATGTCATGAACAAACACCTAAAAGGTTCCGGAACGTTCTGGCACATATGACCAAGCCGCCTACACCTGTTTGCGCTAGAGAACAGTTCTGCCATGGGCGGCATCAGAGCAGAGGCATTGTCCCTGTCGTGCTGTCAACAGTATGAAAAGCAGAGTGACTGCTCCTTGAGTTGTCGTCTAGTCAGCTCTGGAGGCGGGACCCACAGCGACTGCCTGGGCTGCGGGCTTTCGCTCATTGCCACAGACTTGGCCGTGCGGCTAGGCTGCCCCCTAAGTATAGATTCTGCTCGGAACCAAACCCTCTTTCCAGGGAGGAGGCTTGGGAAGGCCCTCTGTTTCCTGCCCATTTGGACCCTCACCTTTTTTTTCCTCGGGGGTAACAAGACTGTATACCAGCTAAGCAATTGTTTGCAATCTCATTACAGTATCAAGAGTCTAAAATAGAGGAAATCTTTACATTGTGTTGTTATTATCATTATCAGTAGTGTCTTTCTGGGTGCTGTTTCTTATTTCAGGCACTTACATAAAAAATTGCAAAGCCTCAAACACCACCTGAACGTTCCTGCAGAAACCAGACAGGATGCCCCCCTGGTTAGCGGCTAATGATGGTCAGTGGCTTTCTTTTCCTTTCTAACCTTGTTTGGGGCGTGTCTAGGTAGAGGTCTGCTTTGTGACGGTGCATACATCTCTGTCGTCTGGGAACATTTCTTGTACTAATGAAGACGTGTGGCAAGACCGCGCTGAGGTGCCGCAGCCGTTCTGGCACCAAGGGGGAGCAAACAGGCCACGGGACGCGGGGCTGATCAGCGGCCCCGCACGGCTTGAGCAGAGACTGGGATAGTTATTCTCAGGCTTCCAGAGGGTCAATAAGAAGTTCACCCACAGGACTAAACAGCTACAGCAACCAGAATGTGCTTGGGTAACATCCCATCACCTTAAAAACTTAAATATGACGACGAGCTCAAGAAAGACGGAAAGGACTTTGTGGGTGAAACATAAATCTGCCAGCCTTAGAAAGTGACAAACAAGCAAAATGGAGTCTTTGAGAGAATCCAGCGGGCGTAGCTGGAGGCCCCGATGCAGCCAGCACTGTATTGTACTCAGCACAAAGCCCCTGAAGCTGAGAGCAGGAAATCCTGTTGTTCCCACCCATGTCCTCGGCTGAGGTCCCATGAAACAATCAGTACTCCTTAGATAACCGACAGAAACCTGTCTGACATGCGAAGGGGTGTGGGGCCCAATATGCTTTAGAAAGTTGGTGGGAAGGCCACTATCGACGAGATCAATGAAGCATTTATCCACGTATTCATTTTTCACTCATTTACAGAGGACTATCCTAGGGGGGAGATGAGAGAGTTATAATGATGACAAAGATTAAAGAGGGCAGACAAGACCTTCAGCTGAGCTTACAACGATGCTGCTCCTGTAGCTGGAGGCCTCCTGGGAGCATCTTAGGCATGCAAATTTCCTGTGGCCCCAGCCCACAGACGCAGAAACCCTGAAGGTGGGGTGCAGTGAGCCGTGTTCAGTAGCTCTCCCGGAGCATGGGAAGTTTAAGATGGACTAGATCGTGGTGTCTCAAACAACGGTGTGTCTTAGCCATTAGTGAGGTGTGCGGAATGTGGTTTATTATTCATGATAGTTAACATACTGACATCTGTGAATAATTTATAGGTGTGCCACCTGCCAAGATTTTTTGAAACGCAGATCTCTGGCTCCACCCGGTTCTATCTGAGTCGAACCTGCAGGTGTGGTAGCCAGGAATCTATATGGTTTTCACTTCCCCCGGTGACTCTTATGATCAGCCCAGGTGCGGGAACCACTGATCTGTAAGAGCCAGTTTGTCCTGAAACAAACAAAAAGCAATCATGGGATTCTAGAAGGAGACCCCTCAGAGAGCAGGTTTCTCCATCCTCAGTGACACTCTAACTTCTAAAGCACAGAGAAGAGAAACTCAGGTGACAGAAGCAAAAGAGGTATCTTGGCACGCCTTCCCCTTCTGCAGCAGCTACTGTGACTTAAAGAAAAAAAAAAGACATAGCATTTTAATTTTTCTTTTCTCTTGTTTGGCTGCCCCGCAGCATGTGGAGTTTCTGGACCGGGGATCAGATCTGAGCCACGATTACATCCCAAGCCTCAGCTGCGGCCACGCGAGCTTTAACCCGCTGTGCTGGCCGGGGATCAAACCAGCATTCCAGGATGCCACCCACCCCACTTCACCACCAATACCATTGGACCACTGATCCCACTGGACAGCACTGCTGTGACTTTTCTTGTCTTTTTAGGGCCACCCCCGTGGCTTATGGAAGTTCCCAGGCTGGAGGTCTAATCGGAGCTACACCTGCCAGCCTACACCACAGCCACAGCAACATGGGATCAGAGCATGACTGCCACCTACACCACAGCTCAAGGCAATGCTGGATCCTTAACCCACTAGGCGAGGCCAGGGATCGATCCCGCTTCCTCATAGATACTAGTCAGATTCGCTTCTGCTACGCCACAATAGGAACTCCTAGTGTGATTTTTTTTAATACAAACCTGGAGCTCCCCAAAATGTGACGTGACTGACCGTCCAGGTTTGCCTGGGACTAAGAGGGCCTGGGATAACAGGACTTCCAGTTTTACAATAGGGACGGTCCCGCTGGACAAAGCAGATGAGTCAGTAGCCTGAGGCTGAGCCTAAACAGAAGCCACCCTTCTTGTCTTTGGGTTGGGATGGCGACGGTGATGGTGATGGTGATGCTGCAGGACTGTAAGGATTCAGATGACCTTGCTCTTAAAAACTTTATCTTTTTCCCCTAACTCCAGAAGGATTTAAGGAAGTGGTATCATCATTTCACGTTTTAAAAATACTCTGAAATACTCTGGTAGCCATTCCGGTCTTTCCCTTCTCTACTGGCCTCAAGTCCAGTGTGCCATGTGCACACAGGCTGGACTGAATCTTCTCTCTGGCTTCTATATGTTTTTGTGGTATTTGCTGTGGTCTGGCTGGGTCTTGCTGAGGTCTGTGTATTAGTCAGAACTCTCCAGGTTGCCTCTAAAAGAAACCTAACTGCTAGTGCTTAAGAAAACAAAAGGATGGCGCGTACTGGCTTGCGTAACACAAAGAGCTTTGGGCACCTCTGGATACAGGGGCTCAGTCTCATCAGGACTGAGACCCCCTCCCAGTCCCTGAACTCACTTGAGCAGCTCGTCCACAGCGGTAGCAAGATGCCCCCAGCAGTTCTGGGCACATACCCAGCAACCCAGCAGACTGCATCTCATTCCCAGTAGCTCCTGTAGGGGTCCCTGGAGCGACCCTCTTTGGGCTGACATGAGTCCTGAACCCATTTCTGGGCCACTGCTATGGCCAGGACAATGGAAAGTCCTGATTGGCCGGCTGTGGGCATAAGCCAGCTCCCGTCAGATCTGATCAGGCCTTCAACAGTGCGTACCCCGTTTGCTCCTCCACCCCCACCCATCGGAGCGCTAAGTACTGTTTAGCCCTGAAACACCAGGCTGTGTGAGTCCAGAAGCCATTCTCGTCAGTTCTAATTTTTAAGACTTACAGCCATTTGGCTGAAGCTCGTGGCAGCTCCAGAACCAAGGGGGCTCCATTAGAATCATGGCAAGCCTTTGCTAGACTCCCAAATGTTGAAAGCCCCTGGAAGTTGGGAGCTGGTGACTCACAGCCCTTCAGCCCCATCTGGCCCCAGGTTTTCCAGCTGGGTCCATGATATATGACTCGATCTTTTCTTCAATGTGTCCCATAGAAAAGGAATAAATAGCCTTAGAGCTCTTTTTCTTCCTGTAATTCATACGCAGGCCAGCTAGGCTTTGTTCAAACCACAGCGTATTATGCTGCCCAGCAAGTTCTGACACACAGCTGCTTGCTTTATTCTTATAGTAGTCTGTTAAGCCAGGAGGAAAGTTGTACCTTGTGGCTAATTTTTAGTCTGTAAACCTCACCCTTCATAAGCAGAAATCTTAGATTAAATCAGCATGAATGCTAGCTCCCCGGAGACTTCTGAACTATGACCCCCTGTTCCTCTTCCTGCCCTGATACTCACGCAAGACCCTTTCAGCTTTTACAGAAAGTCACTTTCTCTTGTCCACCAATAAGGTAGTGTTTGGGGTCCTCTTTAGCAGTTTTTTTCCCCTTCTTGATCAGCCTAACCCTACTCCTCTGATCCATTTTATGTTATACATAGTCACATAGTAGATCCCTAATTTGGATAAACAACGAGTTAATACTAAAGAGTGGGCTTCACAACTGTTTATTTCACAAATAAATAAACCTCTCAGTCACGTGGACTCAAACTAGTAATGGGGCCCGCACGTTAGTTTCCTAGGGCTGCATAGCAAAGTACCGCAAACTGGGTGGCTGGAAATGACAAAAATGTATTTATTCTCTCACGGTTCTGGGGAGCGGAAGTCTGAAATCAAGGTGCTGGTAAGGCTTTGAGTTCTCTGAAGCCTCTGGGGCAGGATCCTTCCTTGCCTCATCCAGCTTCTGGCAGCCCCGGATGGTCCTTGGCCTGTGGGACAAACCCCAGTCTCCCTCCATCTCCACACTGTCCCCTCCCCGTGTGTGTCTGTCTTCACACGGCTTGTCTTCTCGTCTTATCAGGGCAACAGTCATGTTGGATTAGAGCCCATCCTGATGGCCAGTCCGTCCTGATGACCCCGTCTTAATTTGATTAAATAGCTGCACGGACCCTACTTCCAAATAGGTCACATCCACAGGTACTGGGCCCTAGGACTATAACAGACCATTTTTGGAGAGAGAGCGGGGGACACAATTCAGTCATAACAGGCAAGAGGGAGAGAGAACAAGGGAAAGCCAAGAGACAGAAAAATGACTCTTTGATTCTTGGCACTTGGGACGCCTTCCAGGAGCATCTCTGGGTGGAAGGAAAGGGCCTAGCTGTGGACGTGCCAGCTACAAGGGGAAAGGACCCCCTGGAGGGCAAGGAGGCCGAGATAGACCCAGGCTCCAAGAGTCTGGTGTGGGCAATACAACTTTATCACAATAGATCCGCAGATAATGCCACCAAATACTTGCTATTATCCTCACTGAATAGTTGGGAAAACTGAGGTTCCGAGTAAGTCCGTAGACCCAAGGCTGTGAGTAGAGGAACCAGATCACATCATTACTGTTTGCTTTATTATTAATAGCCATCAGTTCTCACGGGCCTACTGTATACCAGGGACGTTATCATTACCTATGAACTAAGCTCTTCACAGCTCTGAAGCATCGATAGTGTCCGCATTACACAGACGAGGCAACTGAAGCTCAGACAGGCTAAGCCACTTGCCCAAAGTCACACAGCTAATAATGAGCTGAGTGAAAAACTCAGGTCTTCCTGACTCTGAAGACCGTACCTACCTACCCTTGTGCCGTGTTGCCGGAGGGGAGGGGGGCACTAAGCCTCCAAATGAACATTTACGTCGCCTCAGGGAAAGAAGCTGCAAGAGGAAGCTGAGTAGTTATACTTGAGGCATAAGGGACAAAGCCTGGGGGAACAGGCAAGACCGAAGAGAAGGTGCTTGCCGAGCTGAGGGTTGGTGGCAGAGTTAGTTAATCCACGAAGCAAATGCCAGACATGGTTGTTAGAAGGCACAGCAAGCTGGGCTCTGTGTCTGTGTAAACATCTATGCCGCCGGCTAGGAGAGGATTCATCTGCTCCATCCGTGCTTGGATGGATGGCTGGCTTGTGGACAGCTCGCTTCTCTAGAGGAGTGATGAGAGGGTGCCCAAGCCCCAGACTTGCTCCGTCGTACTTCTCATACAACGGAGAGAAACTCCTGTGCTGTATGAGAAGCAGCAGAAGGAACTGCGCTTGTTAACAGCGCAGAAGAGGAAACTTGGGGTGCGGGTGGGGCATGAGACCGTCTCCCCCCATCCAGAGCACCGCAGGTGGAAGGGGATCAGGCCGTGCTGCTGGGTGGCAGCTTTGGACTCCGTTTGAGCACACATTGTGCCAGCGAGTTGACCTACCTCCCGGGGGGGGGGTGAACTGTCTGCCGAGGAAAGGGAAGAAACCCTGCAGTTCATCCCCTGTGCCCTAACTACCGTGCTGTTGAAAACCTTGAGTCCCCTTGTCTTTGGGACAAACTCCTGACTCCTCAGCAAGGTCCAGGAGCCCCCTTCTGACCTGGTTCAGGCTCACAGCTCCAGCCTCATTTCCAGATATATGAGAGCTCAGCCACATCTCCCCCAACTCTGGTCCCCCCCCAACTCCCTCCCCTCGCCCTCTCCGTCTCTCCTTGCCCTCTGCCCACTTCCTTTCCTTGCTGGCCTCTGTTTCCTGCCCTTGCTAGAAGCTCCATCTGGAACATCCTTCCTGTCCACCCCTTTGAGCATCTGCTGGCTCTCTCTTCTTTCAAGACTCCACCTCCCGACAAAGCCTTTTCTGATTCTCCCAAGCCTGGGTGACACCCCCTCCCTCCACAAGCCCCCCACCCCCCAACTACAACTACACTCTATTTATCCGTGCTTCTAACTGCTTGTCCCCTTCCCTCCCTCCCTTGGGCCAGCCAGCCGTCTTGTCCTGCATCTTGCTCATATCCCCTCCCACCCCCGCTCTAGCGTCTGGCACAGAGTAGGTGCTCAGTGTCCACTGGCTGACGACATCGAGGGTGGCCAGGCATGCTGCCTCTAAGTTCCCATCTACTCTGAGAGTCTGTGAGCCTCTATTTCTGCTCCCATGGTGAGTCACAGAGGACAGGAAGTTGCCAAAGCCAGATGATAAGTAAGACTTGTGTTTGGGGTTGCCCAGGTCTGCCTGTCTTTGCGATTTGTAATCAGGGTATTGAAAAGAGAAACTGAGTCAAGAGAAAAACGTGGTTTAGATGAGGCAAGGGTTGCAAAAATAACCAGTTGTGTAGCAGTGATGGTGGCATCTAAAACAGCTCTGGCCCTTTCCAGGTTATATGTGACTCTGGGGGAGTCAGGTTTATGTATGAGCCAAAAGGACAACTGTCAAAACCCTGATGTGAGTGTTTAAAAGCCCCTCTTCCTCAAGGCATTGCCTCTAGAGGTCAGCCTGACATGTGAAATCCTCACCTTAAATGATTTCTTCTTAAGACTGGATATGCATGAGGAGACTGGAGACAGAAAGGAAAATGTGTTACCCAAACGGCATAACCCTTGAAGCCACTTTGGGCCACTGAGAGCCAATTGTAAAGGAGTTTATTTTAACTAAGTCAAATTATATTGCCCAGACTAACTCCTGAAGAGCTGTGAACTGTGAACTTCTCGGTTTAGAAGGTTGGAAAACACTTTGTACACCATCCATCATCTCTTTTGAACCTAAAGATACTCTGAACCAGGTCGGTTGGGGGGTTTTATCACAGACTTACAAAGAAAGAAGCTGAATCTTGGAGAGAAGTGACTTGTCCGAAGTCGGAGCTCAGAAAGAGGAAAGGAAGTGGCCAGGCACCCCAATAGGTGCCCCCCACCCCACGCCCTCTTCACGCTGCACCTTTGGGCTCTACTCCCGTGATGGAGAGGCAGGAGTCCTGAACTGAGGCTGGGGAGCAGAGGGCGAGGTGGGGCGGGGGCTGGGCAGAGCAGGCTGGGCTGCTGCCTCTTTGCCTAAATAGGGATCCACGAAGGGCGAAGGCGAAGGGGCTGGGGGTGGAAGGGCAGATGCAAGGAGGGCCAGCAGGGGAGGCCGGCTGACCCTTCACCACGCAGCTTCGGGCCAGCCCCGACTCGGTAGCCCCGGGCCGAGGCCGGCTGCGTGTGGGCTCCTGCGGAGAGGAGAGGTTTTCCTACCCTGCCCGCGTGGGGCTGGGAGCCTCCTGAGCACAAACTCAGGGCTGCTGCCGGCAGCAGCTACTGGCTGAGTGATCAAAGCCAGTCCGGGAGCCTTGACAAGCTGAGCGGGTGACAGCCAGCCCGATCCTGTCTGCGACGCCATCGCCTCCCACCCCCAGCCTCCTCCCCGGCTTCACACAGGAACTCTAGAGGTCAGTCACAGGCAGGGCCAAGCCCTCTCTGCCTGCGAGTTCTATTGTGCGCCTCATCGTAGGATTTATTCTACCCAGCAAACAGAGGAGACTTTGAACTCACCTGAGGGCCTCTGAGCCTTCCCAGAACCACACAGCCAAAGCGAAATGCAGATAACTGCTTCCTCTCTAAAGAGCACTGCTCTTTGGGGTGGGACTGTCCCCTCGTTCTTCTGTCTCCTAAGGACTATCCTCGTCATCATATGAAATGGTAGGTCTGGGAGAGAGTGCCGTCGGTGGCTAGTACGGAAAAATGCCTTTATGTAATGTAAATACGTGGGTACAAATACTTTATCAACAGGCATGTTTATCCGTTCAGTGAGCACTGACTGAGCACTTCCATGTGCCAGACACTGGCCTCAGTGCAGGAGATGGACAAGGTCCCTGTCGACCTTATTTCCAGTGGAAGGGACACAGACATGGCTAAGTGCCATCAAAAAGGAGAAGTGGGTGTTGCGGCGTAGAGACCCGTCAGATGGAGTGGTCTCAGGAGCCAGGACCCTGGAGCAGGGGTCAGAGCCTTCAGGCAAAGAGAATGGGGGCGGAGGTCGTGTTTGAGGAACAGCAAGAGGCCCGTGAGGCTGGAGGGCACGAGCTGGGGAACGTAGCGTGAGATGAGCTCAGGAACTGTCCACACCTCCTTCCGTCACACTGACTTGGCCTTTTGATCTCAGCCCGTATACCTGTCACTAACGCTGCTTTGCGGACTGCCAGTTTATCGGTTATTTACCACCAGTGCGTGAGGTTGTGTACTTTTAACTCGGAGGTAAGTCCTCTGCAAGAGTTTACGGGCTTGAAAGGAACATCATCGCTCCCCCAGAAAGTCTCTTTGGAAACTTGCGGAAGGGGCAGGGGACTGAGAGCACACGCAGTCGTGGGCAATCTGAGGTTGCCCTGGAAATGAAGCCACGACCCCGCTGTGGCCAGGACAGGGGCAGGTTCTTGCTCCACATGCAGAGCTAAAGCTGGCAGGAGGAGAGTCTCCTTTAAGGTCTTCAGAAGCAGCGCGCGCACTCACACTCTCTCACACCTGCTACCGTGGTGTTCACTTTTCCGCCTCCTTCGCTGCTGTCCTGCACACCAAGACAACCAAGATAACATCACGGGAAACTCGAAACCCCCAAATTCCCTCACGGTCCCAAGCTACATACTGTCGAAATAAGTCATAAATGTCACGGTGTCCTGTTACTCGAGGCAAGTTTTCTTGACTTGACTTGGTTCAAAGCCCCAATCAGCTCAACTTCTCCATCCCCCACCCCCCACTCCCAGCGACCCCCTGCTGAATCTCACACACTCCTTCGGGTGGATTTCTTCTCCCCTTTTCTTCTCTCAGAATCTTCCACTCTGTTTTCGGTCTCGCTCTCCTCCGCCCTCTATCCTGCTTCACCCTGGTCCCTCTCTCCGGGCCCCCGTGCCAGTCACCCCGTTCCAGACTAGAAGGTCTTTTACACGGTGTCTTTCTTTGTGGTGTCTTCTCTCCTTTTAAGGAGCGCCCCCAGATTCCTTTCCTTTCTGTTGGAAAGGCTGGCTCCTGCCTTTTACAACTAACAGTCAGAAGGTCAGGGAATGAGCAGTATGAGTACTCCCCACCCTCCCCCATCCCTGAGACTCAGTCTCCAGATTCTTTAAACCCTAACTCTCTAATGGGGCCACAGGAGTAGAGGAAAGGAGAAAAACGAAAAAAAGAAGAGAAGAAAGTTATGGTTGTTGTTGAGTGATGAGAATAAACAAAGGTACCTGTGGCCTGGCCTTTGGAGCTGGCGAGGCTGGCCTTCCCGATGGTGGCGGGAGGGGCGTGCTGGCTGACAACGGGGGACAATACCTGCAGACTGTGGTCGCTGGAATGTGTGCTATGTACTCTGAGCACTGAGACATCAAGGTGCGGCCGCAGTCTGCCTTGGAGGAGGTGGCAATGAGGGGACATACTTCAGAGCCGGGGCGCTGTGTGTGCTGCAATCTTGTTTTATCAACTATGACCTGGAATAAACATGCCCTTACCTGAAACTTGGAATCCTGTTTGCTCTTTTCCTTGGACGGGTGTGACACTTAGGACAGGAGCACAGTGCTGTGGGTATTTTTCGCACATCCCCCTTCTAAACATTTTCCTTCATCAAATGAGTTCCCTCCCTTCAGGGTACATATCTTCGATAGGGTGGACCATTCCACAGGGTGAGCCTTCCCACAGAGTGGACCAAGCAGATTTTTCTCAGTTTTCTGGGACTTTTGTATTCAGTTTTTTATTTCTCCTCCTTCTCATTCTTTCTATAGTTTTATCTGGTATTATTTCCCTTTGGGCTAAAGGACATCCTTTGGCATGGTCTGCTGGTGATAAATTTTCTCAGATTTTGTTTATCTAAGGATGTCTTTATTTCAAGTTCAATTTTGAAGAATATTTCTGTTTATTGTCAAATTCTAGATGGACAGGAGTTTTCATCCAATGCTGGAAAAATGTCTTTTCATTGCCTTTAGACTCTGATTTCTAACAAAAAATAAGCAATACTTTTAAAACTTGTTCCCTAGTATGTAATTTGTCTTTTTACTGTGGCTGCTTTCAAAATTTTGTCTTTATATTGTGTTCAGTAGTTCAACTAGGATGTACTTATGTAGGATTTTCTTTATCTTTATTCTTGAGCTTCTTGGATTTGTAAGTCATTTCTCAAAAAAATCTGGGAACTTCTTGGCCACTATTACTTCAGATATTTTTTTTCTGTCTTCTCTTTCTGGGACGCAGTCACACATGTGTTAAACTGTTTAATACTGTTCCACAGGTCCCTGACCCTCTGTTCATTTTTCCTTAATATTTTTTTCTGTCTTTGATGATTTCTACTGATCTGTTTCCAACTTCACTGAATCTTCCACCGTCTTCACTCCAAACCCTTCTAATGAATGACTCACTTCAGGTATTGCACAATTCTATAATTTCCTTTTTATGATATCCATTTCTCTGCTAAGATCCCTTACCTATTCACTTGTTAGGACCTTTTAAAAATATATGTGTGTGTGTGTGTATACATATATATATATTTAAGCTTAATTCTTTGAATATATATAGTAAAACATATATATTTTAAAGTCTTTATATATTTATTTATTTATTTTTGTTTTTAGGATTGCACCTGCGCCATATGGAAGTTCCCAGGCTAGGGGTCAAACTGGAGCTGCACTGCTGGCCTATGCCACAGCCATAGCAATGCAGGATCCGAGTCGTGTCTGCGACCTACACCACGGCTCACAGCAATGTCAGATCCCCGACCCACTGAGCAAGGCCAGGGATCTAACACCTATCCTCATGGATACTAGTTGAATTCCTTTCCACTGTGCCACAGTGGGAACCCTGAAATTCTTTATCTTCTAAATTCAACATTTTGTCCATCTTAGAATCAGGTTTTTTAAATTGCTTTTTTATTTTCTACTGTGGAATACACAATCCTGTTTTGTACATTTGTGTTTTTGCACATCTAATGATTTATGACTGACTACTGGACATTGTGAATTTTGCACCACAGAGACTTTGAGTTCAGCACTGTTCGATAGAACTTCCTGTATCAAAAATATCCTGTGTCTGCATCATGCATTATGGTAGTGGCTATTGAACACTTGAACCTGACTCCAGCACTGAATTTTAAATTTCATTTAATTTTCGTTAATTTAAGTTTAAATACTCACACATTTACCCCCAGAACTGCTCAACCTTTATTATACTTGCGTCAATATTAACCCCATAGCAGCTGATAGTTGGTAGGACTTGGGTGGTTTTGCTGGGTAAATGTCCAGTCCAGCCTTCAGCTGTGAACTCATGAAGGAACACCCCACACATCTACAGAGACTTCTAGCGCTTTCCTTCTGCGCAGATACCAGCCATCTCAGTTGCCTTGAACTCTGATCACTACCTCTTCCTCTCAGCAGGACTCTTGTCCAGACAGAGAACTGGACAATAGTGGGGCTCGCCTTGTGCTCCCTTCTCCCAGGTACTGAAGTCTGGTACTGCTCGTTTTTCATTGCCTGAAGAATATCTTACCCATCTTATCTTATCCAGTCTCCTAATTATTTACAGGAGATGAGCTGGTTTGAAACCAGTTACTCCATCACAGTCATCAGCCCAAGGAGTTTCCTTTTAGGTAACAGTTTGAAGATGAGGCGTATCTGGGCGGAGAGAATCCCACAGAGCGGGAACTGCAGTGGGAAGGGCTGGGAGGCAGGAGCGTGCCTGCCTTGTTAGTAGAACAGCACGGAGGCCACATGGCTGGAGGATGTGAGCCAAGGGAGAGGGTAGGAAATGACGTCAGACAGATTGTAGGGGTGGGAAAAGGTATTGTTTAGCTTCATATTATAAGGACATTGGCTTTTACTCTAGTGAAATGGAAAGACCTTGGAAACTTTGGGGGCCAAGAACTGATTTGAGCTATGACAGGACTGTACTGTCTGTTGAGAATATACCTCTAGGACAAAAGCAACGGGACAGGGCAAAAGCAAGGAGCTGAATCGCTGAAGTAGGAGGCCGTGAAGTAACTGATTGACAGAACTTTAAAATTAATTAAACTTCTATTCTATACAAATTCAATATCTAGATTTTTGTCAGTTTTGTAGACTTCAGGGCTCACTAAAAAACAGCCGTCTTACTATCTAAGAACTATGTCAACTAAAGCCAAATTAGCTGCATGAGTTTAGGCAAGAGGCTTAAAATGTCTCTATTTCTACAGAATGGAGAAAATACTGTTCTATAAAGGATGCTATGACAATTCAGTGAGATAATTCATGTAAAATTATTTAAATAATGCCTTATGTGTATGTAGTAAGTGCTCTATAAATGTCAGCTATTGCTCTCTGATCATCTGAACGTGTGATGGTCAGCTCTTCACCCAGTGGACCCTAACCGGCCTACTCTGTGACCAAGGGCCACGGACACACAGCCCTTGTCCTCAAGGCATGTGGGCAGCTTAGGAAGTGAAGCTAGCATGGAAAAATGCCTTAAACATCACTAAAAGAAATAAGAACTAAGCAGAAGTATACATTTTGCTATTAAACAGGGAGGGAAGGTAATTCGTGAAGACTAAGGAGGTGTTGGAAGATTTCTGGGGGCAATGAGTTAGACATTGAAGGAAGAATGCAATACAAATGTTTTGAAAAGGCAGGACCTACACATAATGCACACGGACCGTGTGGCCTATTCAAAAGTCGCAGACCCACTGGGGACGATGTTCTGGGCAAATATGGCTTGTGAAAATAACCTGAATTCGTAGCCATGGCTAGTGTTTAAAGAGCTTCTTGGATTCGAGGTGAAAATTAAGCTCACATTCAGAATCAACCATATAAAGTAGCATGCAGTTATAGTACAGCTGGGTGGCTTTATTAACTTATTTTGGCTATTATCTCCTTAAGCTCACATTCAGAATCAACCATATAAAGTAGCATGCAGTTATAGTACAGCTGAGTGGCTTTATTAACTTATTTTGGGAAATTAGATGAGGAATGCAAGCACAATCTTCTTGAACCAGAAGTATTTATCTGCCAGTCTCTGTGAAAATTTAGGAAATCTTTAAGAGATGCAGGCAGAGAGAAGTCAGGTGTGTCCGCAAACCCCCATGCAGTAGCACTTGGGAAGTGAATGATGGCCCACGGGCCACAGGAATGTAATGGATATGTTACTCAAAGGTTTTGATTAATGCACGTGGTCTCACATTTCATCTGGCCCAACATGTAACTAATTGGTCATTTCTAGCAAAGCTCAGGTGAGAAGAAAAACTTGTTGAAACGAGATCTGATTAACCAAGATGGCCCAGTTCCACACCAAACACAAGCTGCTCTGCTTTGGAGACACCTGTATAAAACATGAGGGAAGCCAGCTTTTTCACAGGGTTTAAAGCTTGTCTAACCACCTCTGGTGACAAACAAAGTATCCATCTCTTTAACGGGATCAGTGCCATGCACAGGCTCAGCCCTGTCCAGGCTGCAGAGAGAACTTTTGGAATGCTTTATGTTTGTTTTGATTAAGAAAAGTCACCTGAGGGTTTATTAAGAACAGGCAGAAAATATCCATCAAAGAAACACTATGCAGTCCTCAAAAAAATGAGGCATGTTTGTGTATTCTGATAGAGAATTATCTCCAACATTGACGACTAAGTGATCAAATCGAGGGATCAAATCGAGGTGTTTATAGTATACGATCATTTATGTCAGAAATGAAATATGTGTATGCATGGACATAAAAGCGGTTGCCTCTAGGGAGGGGAGCTGAGCAGCTGAGGATATGCAGGGAACTTATTTTTCAGTCTATCCTTTATCTTTTGAATTTATTTCTATATGTACTTAAATTCAAGTAGATTGTTTTCCTCAGTCGAAAGTATTGAAATGTTTAGGGAAAAAAAGAAAACAATACCCATAATGAAATTTTCAAAAGAGGTAGAAACAGGTCTTTCCCTTTTCCGTTTGCAAAATGAGCCGGCATTATGCCAGATGCTGGGACCAAAATGAGAGTTCAGTAGTGGAGGTTAAGGATAAAGTGCTCCTTTCTGATATTTCACTCAAGCGTCCCTAAGTGTATTAGTTTGCTCGGATGGCTTTAAAAAAAAAAAGGATACATAAACTGTGTGGCTTAAAACAATAAAAATTTATGGTCGCACAGTTCTAGAGTCTTAAAGTCTGAGATCAAGGCGTCAGCAGGTTGGTTCCTCCTGAGAGCTCTGAGGAAAATCTATGCCTCTCCCCTAATTTCTAGCGATTTTCTGGCAATTCTTAGGTTTCTTGGCTTGTAGAAGCATCACTCCCATCTTCACGTGGTGTTCTTCCCCTGGTGTGTGTGTGTGTGTGTGTGTCCAAATTTCCCCCTTCTATAAGGACCTCAGTCACATTGCACTAGGGATGTACCCTAACAACATCACTTTAACTCAGCTAATTACATCTGCAACAGCCCTATTTCCAAATAAGGTCACATTCTGAGTCACTGAGAGATGGGACTTCAACATATGAATTTCAGAGGGGACACGATCCAGCCCACACCTCTAAGTAACATTCACTCATCCAGAATCAAATCAGTCCAGAGGGAAGCATATTGAAGCATGTCCGTAAAGCACAGCTGACATGATGCCTCTCCTCGTGCCGCGAGTGTATAAAGTGGATACATGCTGGCATAGTTAATACCTTAAAATGTTCAACGGCGTTACCATCCTCTGAGAAAAGAGAGAACATAAACTTGGTTAATGGAGAATTAACAGTTTCTCTAGTCAGAGCAATAAATGAATAAAATTGATTCCTCCCCCACCCCCTTCCCGAGTCAGTACCAGCTAAGGGTGTGGTCATTCACCGATGTCCATTAAGCACCTGCTAGTGCCTGACACTGGCCGGGGAACGGAGCCCAGAGTTGGACAGAGAACCCTCCTCCCTGTCAGGTGGAAAAAAGAGAAGGACAAGTAATAATTATGTGATGTTGTACGTGCTCATGTAGTAGAGATAAGACAAGAAAAGAAAAGGTCTAATTCCAGGCCAGGAAGGCTTCCTGTGAGAGGTGGCCCGAGGGTTGACTATTGAACGTTGAGTCAGAGATAAGTGAAGCAGGTGAGGGCAGGGAGAGGGGAGAAGGAGGAGAAGGAGATCCCAGGGGCCACCCTGTTCAAAGCAGGATCTACGCAGTCGGCCCTCTGGTGCCCAGGATGGAGACACTGGAGTTGACATTGAACCTCAGGTGCTGACGAGCTTCTGAAGTATTTTATCCTTCAGCTGCGGGTTTTGGAATTCCTTATCCTATAGGAAACCCTGGAGTGTTTAGGGGAGCTACTGGTCAGATTTCCTCTGCAGGAACACCTTTCTGGGAGAGAATGAATAAAGGTGGAAGAGATTACAGAGAGAGAGCGACATGTGTGGAGATTTTTGTAGATGAGGAAAAAAATGGGCAATAAACTATGGCAGTGATCACAAGAGTGGACGGGATAGGGAATACTTGTTTTCCCCATTTGCATGCATTCATTTCATTTTCCTAAATTTTGATAGTATTTTTCACATTATAGAAGTGAATGTAAGCTCACTGGAAAAAATTTTAAAATGTGTCTGGAATAAAATAAAATGACCCTTAATTCCACTCCAGGAATAAGCATTATTATTTTTGTGTGTCCTATTAGTTTCTTCTCAAAATGGCATATATATATGCCATTTTGAGAAGAAATGAGTAGATATATAGCCATTTATTCAAACTACCCTGTTTCTTCCACTGTATATATCATATTTCCCTATTCTATTAGGTGACTTTGTACAACTTGATTTTTAATTGGCATTCTATGTGTATTCAGACAATCTAGGGGACAGGTTCAAGAACTGTTAAAGGATTAGAAATAGTACCCAGAGGTGACCGATGAGCTGATGAGCTCTGAGGGAGAGGGAGAAAACCGGGCAACCCCCCGCTTCTGGACAGAAGCTCTTCTCGCTACAGTTGTCTTTCTGCTTAGGCTTGAACTGGAGGAATGGTCCCAGGAAAAGGACGTCGGAAAGGAAATGGGAATCCATGTTCTAGCCAGTCTCAGCAGTGGTGAAAAATAACCTCTCCTTGGGGCGTGCAGTCACAGCCCTGTGTTCAGAAACTGCCAGAGCATTCATTAAAGTATATAAAATGGTCTGCTCTGAAATCCTCAAAGGATGTGGCAGATAAAACAAATGAGCTCCCAAACACAGCTGCGGGCTGCCCAAATCCCAGCCTCACTCGATGAGAGAAGCAAGAGGAGACAGCCTTCTCTGCCAGGAGGGCAAAGCTCTCCAGGAGGCGTGGCCCCGCCCCGCCCATGCACCTGTCACTCACCTGATGTCTTCCCCGCATCCTGGGAGGGCGTGCTTGTCCTGGCGCTCCCTCGCCACAGGCACGCTGTCTTTCCACAGCCAGAGGAGGAGTGGCTCTTTCCATAGAGGCCTCAATCCCTGGGAGGTACAGCAAGTCCAGTGGCGGCAAAGAATAAAGCATATTCATTTCCCAAAAGTGGAAAAGGGAGGTATTGGGAAACAAAACGGACAAATGAATCAGGCAGTTCGTGTTAGGTGCAGCTTGGTTTCCATTGTCTAATGCAACTCCTACGCTTCTGAGCTTCTTTAGGAAAGGTTTATGGTTGAAATATAACTCGTGTCTTTTGACCAATCAGGAACTGAAAGATGTTTCTCTTTTAACCTTATGAATGGAACGTAATAACTTTCAATCGCCTTCTTCTTTTTGTTCATGGACCAAGCCTCAAAAGGGAGTATAAATAGTCTCTTCTTTTGCACCTGAGGAAGACTTTGAGAGGCAAAGCCCTTATCACCTTCCTTCCTTCCTTCCCTCCCTCCTTCCCTCCCTCTTCTTTTTCCAAAGGGTATGAACCATTTCTGTTCTTTTTCTTTCATTTGTCTTGAAGGGAACAGTGGGTTTTATAATATATCTTTAACTATGTGGAGCTGACAGGAAGGTACTCACATGAGCATTTATTGCTCTCTGGCTCTTATTTAAATCTGCTATTAGTAGTTATTCTGAGAAAAAATATAGGAGGCAACTTTGCCAAAAAGCGCTCCATCATTTACAGTTCATTGAAACCCACTCATTCCCTCATTAAGCATTTATTGACCTGCTACTGCCTTTGTGCCAGGCATTGTGCTAGACATTGGGAAAGTGGGCATGTCTGCAGCTTAGCACCCCCTCCCAGCCTCAAGAATCTCACAGTTGAGTTGGGAGGTAATTTCAGTAGGCATGATAGATGCTATAACAAAGTGAAGCACGGAGAGCAAAGGAGGATCTAATTGCTACAGGAAAGATGCTTGTGACTGTGAGGGAACAGCCTGGGCCAGGGCGTGCGTGGGGTTACAAGAGAATGAGAAGCATCTGGAGGAAAGGGAGAGACGGCAGCGAAGGCAAGAAGTGCAGGTACTAACAAGGGGATCCCCACCCCAACCCTGGAGGTGAGGGAGAGCCTCTGATGAATTTCAAGGATTCTGAGCAGAGGCAAGGTATGGTCAAATTTGCACGGTAAAGTGTTCTTGAATCTTTTGTTCAGTGCACCACTATTCATAAGAGTGTCATCGTCTTACTAAGCTAAACGCTGAGGGCCCACTTGGAAGACCTACCCTACAGCCTTGTAATGGAAACATGAAGGTAACAGGGCTTACAACCTTGGCTTGAAAAAAGATCAAGGACATTTCATAGGTCTTATTGCTTTACCTTTTCTCTTAGGGCAAAACACACATTAAAAAGACCCTCAAATGGTGCTTGCTGTTACCAAGATTTTCTTTTTTAATCTTAACATCTTTCATCCTAAATGCTCATGAAAGACATGTTGCTTCTGGTTCAAACTTGGGCCAATGACAAAGCTTTTCATGTTTGTTGACCCAGTAATCAGCAATTGCACTCAAAGACTTAGCACGGATCAGTTTAAAAACAGCTATTAGTGCATTTGAACTACGGCCCCCACCCCATAGGCCTGGGCTTGCCACTCCTTCCCAGGGAGCTATTGTGTTTCTCAGCCTGTTTTAACACTAACGTGTAAAAGCTGCTTGTGTCAAACACTGGTAAATGGCAGACACACTTAGAAGGTTAGCTCACTTCTATCCCACAACAAGTAGTATGAGATGAACTCAAAGACCTGTGGCAAGACTAGACTGGTGTCCCATTTTGGAGAATGACATTGAGGTCATTATGCAGAGGGGATGGAGTATCTCTCTATGCTTATCTCAAGATTAACAGCCTAGTTTCCACCAGTAGAGAATTCCTTTTTTTTTTTGTCTTATCCAGGGCCACACCCATGGCATATGGAGATTCCCAGGCTAGGGGTCTAACAGGAGCTGTAGCCCCCGGCCTTCGCCACAGCCACAGCAACGCAGGATCCGAGCCGCATCTGCAACCTACACCACAGCTCACGGCAACGCCGGATCCTTAACCCACTGAGCAAGGCCAGGGATCGAACCTGCAACCTCATGGTTCCTAGTCGGACTCATTAACCACTGAGCCACGACGGGAACTCCGAGAATTCTTTATGGACCTGTCATTTCTTGTTTAAACACTTTTGAGCTCTTTATTTCTGCAGCTTTGGGCATTGGGATAAAAGGCTCTTAAATCACCCCTCCACTCCCCCTACTCTCAGCACTACACTGCATTAAGTAATTGCCATAGAATGAATGTTTGTGCCCCCAACATTCATATGTTGAAACTAAATCCTCATATGATGATTTGAGGAAGTGGGGCCTTTGGGCCTTTGGCTCCACCCTCATTAATGGGATTTCTGCTCCTTTAAGACACCCCAGAGAGCTAGCTCCCTTATCCCTTATGCCACATGAGGACACAGCGAGAAGATGAAGACACCAAGTCTATGGTATTTTTGTTATAGCAATTCCAAGGGACTAAGAAACTGCTACCAAGAAGTGGGGTGCTGCTGTAACAAATACTTCAAAATGTGGAGGCATTGGGTAATGAGGATGCTGAGTAGGGACTAGAAGAGTTTGAGGGGCATGTTAGGTGTGATAAATGGGCCATTAAGGGTAATTCGTGAGAGCTCAGAAAGCAAAGAGAACCATGGGGAAAGTTTCAGTCTTCTTAGGAAATACCTAAGTAATCATGAGCGGAATGTTGGTAGAAATATGGACAGTCAAGGCCATTCTGAGAGGTCTCAGATGAAAATGAGGAACGTGTTATCTGAAACTGGAGGAAAGGCCATCGTTGTTAGAAACCGGTATAGAAGCTGGCTGAACTGTGTTTGTGTCTTACTGTTTTGTGGAAGGTGGATGAAATTGGATATGTAATGAAATAAGATATGCAGTTGAAGTTATTTCTAAGCAAAGTGTAGATGGTGCAGCCTGGCATCTCCTGACCGCTTGTAGCAAAATTCGAGAGGAGAAAAAAACTTAAAAATGAAATTGTTAAGAAAAAAGACAACCGGTTTTTAAGATTTGGAAGATTCTCTCTCTCCATATGAAAAACATGAGAGCATGAATAGTATGGCCGGTAGACTCTGTTGAGAAGATGAGTGTGGATCAGCCATCTCAAGCCAGGTGCTACCCTTCAAGACAATGGGAGAAGGACCCTGAAGGTCAGAGGTCATCAGACACACCACTCCTATCACAGGCCCAAAGTGCAAGGGCCTAGGTTGTAGAGTGATTTCAAGGGTGGGGCCACCTTTCTGGGTCAGGTAAGGCACACTGCCCCTGCAGTGCTTTGGGGGTGGGGTCCCCACGGAGGGAGTCCCCAGCTTGGGCTGCATCTGGTGGAACTGTGGCCCGGACAGTGTCACCTGGGAGGGCCACAGGTCACCGGCAGAGAGCCGCAGTGGCCTGGCAGATAACCGCGGCTGGGGTGCGGTGGAGTCCTTGCAGAGAGCCACTGAGACATGGGGTGACACTGCCACTCCAGGGGGCCTGGAAGGCAGAGAATTCAGCCAAGGAGGACTATTCTCAAGCCTTGTGGTTTAATGCTGTTGATCCTGTTAGGGTTTGGACTTATTTGGGACCGACAGCCCTTTCTTCTTTCCAAGTTCTCCTCAGGAATGGGAAGGTCTCTCCTATGTCTGCCCTATGACTGCATTTTGGAAGCACCTTGCTTCTCTGGGTTCAAGACTCACAGCTGGAGAGCAGTTTGCCGCAGGATCTTGCCCATATCAGATTTGGATGATATTTAGATAAGACCATGGACTCTAGACTTTTGAACTACTGATAAAATAAGTAAAGATTTTGAGAGCTATTGGGATGGAATGAAGGCATTTTGTATACCAGAAGGATATGAATTTCAGGGGGACAGGGGCAGAATGCTGTAAGCCGAATGTTTATGCACACGCACACCCCCTCCAATTCCTATATTGAAACCTAATACCCAATGTGATGGTATTGGGAAGAGGCGCCTTCGGAAAGTTGTGAGGTTGTGAGGGCAAACCCCTCATGACTGGGATTAATGTGCTTACAAAAGATCCCGGAGAGCTCTCTTGTGCCCGCCTCCTCGTGAGGACACAGAGATAGGATGTCTATAAACCAGGAAGGGAGCCTTCACCAGGCATCAAATCTGCTGGTGCCTGATCCTGCACTTCCCAGCCTCCGGAACTGTGTGAAATAAACTTCTACTGTTATAAGCCCCCCAGTCTACACTCTTTTTGTTATGGTAACCTAAATGGACTAAGACAGAAATGCTTCCTTTCATTGTCTTCGATTTACCTACTTTCCCTTCCACAACCCCCTCACCCTTGCCACGTTCAGACAAACCAGTGATTTGTGGAAAAAAAGCCAGAACTATCTCTTCTCTCAGTCATATACCTCTCTCAGCGTGCATCTGTGTGGGCAGAAGAATCCCTATGTTTTTATCTCTCCTTGTGTCACAGTTCCCCATCCATGTCATAATTTTGGTGGACTTAGTCTTTCTGTCCAATCTGCATTGTTCCCCGTGGGACTGTCCAAAATCAAGGCCATCAGGAGCTCCAGTTTGAGCCCCATAGAACATTTGGGAAAAGAGCGTATGGTTTGGTTTAGCTATTATTCTTTCTCCATCTCAAAGAAACATGAGTAGATGTAGCTTATCAAGGGAGGTTGGTGACTTCCTTCTCTACAAATCTACCTTCCTTCCTTTCTTTCTTCCTTTCTTTCTTCCTTCCTTCCTTCCTTCCTTCCTTTCCTTCTTTCTTTCCTTCCTTCCTTCCTCCTTTCTTTCTTCCTTCCTTCCTTCCTTCCTTTCTTTCTTTCTTTCTTTCTTTCTTTCTTTCTTTCTTTCTCTCTCTCTCTCTCTCGTCTTTTTAGGGCCACTTCCGAAGCACATGGAGGTTCCCAGGCTAGGCATCCAATCAGAGTTGTAGCTGCTGGCCTTCGCCACAGCCACAGCATCGCGGGATCCAAGCCTTGTCTGCAACCTCCACTACAGCTCACGGCAATGCCCACTGAGCAAGGCCAGGGATTGAACCTGCGTCCTCATGGCTACTAGTCAGGGTCATTTCTGCCGAGCCAAGACAGGGAACTCCAACTCTACAAATCTTTAAAGTCGAGTACACAAAGTTTTATCAAGGAAAACATGTACGCTAAGCTAGCTTTTCAATAGACTATGTAGAACAGAGGCCCTAAAATTCAGACCCGAGAGCAGAGCTTTAGATTAAGGAGGAGGCCTTTACTTGCTTAGGGAACCAGCAGAAATGACAGCAATATAGCTTTGATGAACTCACCCAAAATTTCATAATCAGATCAAAGGGAAAAATCATTTTGTGTTTTGAGGTTTTGTGTTGCTTTTGGGGGCTACCTATGGGAGGAGGGGGGACCATAATATCTCAGTGGTTGGAGACTTGGTCTAAGAGCCAAAGGCAGGTAGTGAAGGAGCAGGAAACAGGCTGGCCTTTGCGATGTACTTGGACTTTTTGGCCCCCTTTGGCTCTATTTTCACAGTGTACACGTCTGAATGGGGATTGTAAATACAGCAGTTCTACTTCCGAGGTTCCGCTTCCCGGGGTCCCGCTTCCCGGGGTCCCACTTCCGGTTTCCACTTTGCTGAGCATCTGCTTCCTCACAGGCCAACTGTACTACCCCGTTTTATTTATAAGGGACTTGAGGATCCACGGATTTGGGTATTCGTGGAGGAGTCTAGAACCCTGTGGCTGTTAAAGGGCTACTGTATTTGGCTTTTGTTTTCAGCAGAATTTGTGTGATTAAAGTAAGCACCGGTCGCTTTGTCCCCCTAAAAGTGCATGTCACCACCTTGCCCAGTTTCCCCTAGATGCCGCCCCCAAGTCCCCCATCCCATGTGGCCGCTCCTTCACTTCAGGGCTCCCCACCCCTCTCAAAACGTTTTTCAAATCCACTAGTCATATTGAACTAGCGTCGGTTCTTGATAAATTAAAGGTCATCTCCCTCCCAAGGTAACATCATATAAATATGGGTCAAAGTCTTAGCTGAAGAAGGAGTGTCTGACTGTGGAATTTTAATTATAAGCCAGTGGAGTAGATAACCAGCCAGTGCTTCTAAGCTGCCATTATATGGACCTGTACAGTCCAAAACAGCAGTCAGTAGCTGCATGGAATGATTAAAATTTAATTAAAAGTTAAATAAAATTAAAAATTCAGTTTCTCAGTCACACTGACCACATTTCAAGTGCTAAATAGGCTCATGTATCTCCCGGCTAACATATTGGGCAGCACAAACACTAAACGTTTCCATTATCACGGGAAGTTCTATCAGACGGTACAAATTTAGATAGTTACTTTCCTGGCCTGTGCACAGGTGGTCTGCCCTTACCCCAGGGCCGAGTTTCTCAGCCTCGGCACTACTGACATTTTGGGGCTAGATCTTTCTTTGTTGTGGAAGGTTGTCCTGTGCGTTGTAAGATATTTAGAAGCATCTCTGGCATCTATCCCCTACATGCTAGTAATACCTCCCATTCAACTGAGATCGTCAAAAATGTCTCAAAATACTTGCCACATGTCCCCTATGGGGCAAAAATGCTCCCAGCTGAGAACCACTGCAGTAAAGCTGGGTGACACTTTGGGGTGTCAGAGAGGACATCTGTAACGGTGCTTGTGAGCAAGATGCATTCGGAGGGGTGTGGGCTCTTAGAGGACAGGGACTCTGCAGGGGGCAGGCCACGCACATTTCAAGTGCTCTTGAAACATCGCAGATGAGAAGAATTTCAGAGTGACGTTTGTAGCCAAGAAAGATATTCTTCCCCTGGTCCTGGGAATTCCCTTGATGCTAAATTATCATGTGTGTCAAAGCTCTACAGAACTGTAGGAAGGGATGTAAATCAGAGGAAGGCAAAGAAAAGGCCCAGGGGGCAGATTGTGGGGTGAGTAAACTTGTCCCAGCACGCGTGAACGGGGTTGCCCCCACTTCACTCGGAGAGTTCCAGGCTGGTGCGCTAAGCCCCCTGCTCCCATAGTGGCCATTCGCGCTCTAAATGGCCCTATTCAGCTGCTTGTCAGCTGTAAATCCTGATCCCTGGCCGGGTCTCTCTTCCCAAGACCAAAAGTCATAAAGATGTTTGCCCTTGCGCAGGTCTTTGACATGTGCGGGGCCGCATCTGTGTATCTGTCTTAGGGCCCTCTCGAGAGCGCAGCCCTTCTCTCTGACCCGGGCGAGGCTTTATGTGCCATGCATTCCTCCTGACCCAGAGGTCATGCTCGTACCCCGCCACTGGAGATTGATCCAAAGACTGGCGGACTTAAAAGCCTTAAGCAAGCAAATGTTTTCCATTATTTAAGATTTTAAGGAAACCAAATTCTGAAATATTTATGGCCACAGCCTCCTTTGTGGGTCGTCAGTGACCTCTTCCCTTTCAGGAGGCACCTTACAGCGAGGGGGCCCTTGCCTGCCTCCCCCAAGCCCACTAACTCACAGCAAAGCTGAGTCAACCTTTCCAGGGGTAGACCAGTGAAAAGTTTATTCGCCCCACACTTCTAGCTGAAATGAATGAAACCAAACTCAGGAGAAGTCCAAGTTTACCGTAGAAGGCAAAGCAGAGACAGGAGACCGCCCTGTTGGCTGTATCCTTAATGTTTTAGATTTAGCTGAAGTTGTTTTTCTGTTTTGAGGGACGATGTCAATCATCTCATAAATAAATGGAGACAGTGATTCAACAGTTCTGTCAACGCCGAGAGAAAAGAGAAACCAGCCCACAAAATGCTTTGTGTGCTTTAGACTGGGGTGGGGAGGAGTTGCGTGGTGCCTTCCGGGCTGACCTCTGTTCTTTCCTCTTATCCAGGGCCTATCAGAACTAACTGTTTCCATCTGGAAGTTCTACCCAGTGGTCTGGAATTATAGGAAGTTGTCCAGTACGATGTGTGCCCCTTAGTAGGGTCTAAGTAATTCTTTGCATGTAAGAATGAAAAGCCCATTCTTTCATTCTTTCTTGTTTCATTCTTCTTTTTTTTAAGTCTTTTTTTTGTTTTGCTTTTTTTAGGGCCGCACCCACAACATATGGAGGTTCCCAGGCTAGGGGTCTAATGGGAGCTGTAGCTGCTGGCCTTCACCACAGCCACAGCAACGCCAGATCTGAGCCACGTCTGTGACCTACACCACAGCTCATGGCAACGCCGGATCCTTAACCCACTGAGTAAGGCCAGGGATCAAACCTGTGTTCTCATGGATGTTAGTCAGATTTCTTTCCGCTTAGCCACGCCGGGAACTCCCTTGTTTCATTCTTGTTTCTTGGTGGGGGTGCTTTTTACACTTGGGCAGGATGACTCTTCATTATGTGAGTGTCTCCGGCTGAGAGCAGGGCATAGAGTATCCCCGCGTGTAGGCACAGAGTACCAGTGGTGTCTACCTTCAGTCACTGTCACAACCAGCACCCCCCAACACGTCCTTTGCCAGGAGCACTTGGTGGGCGGCACTGCCCGCTGAGCACACTGCGAGCTTCTTGCTTCAGAATCTAGAATGTCATACCACCCGCGGAGCAGTTAGGGAGCTGACATATTTTTTATTTTGCCAGCTGATTCTGCAGACCTCAGATCTGAGGCCCACTCTGACAGATCTGTGGAGGGGTCTTGACTGCCCCATTTCTTCTCCCAAAGGGGGTGGTCTGGGTGGGAGACAGGGGAGAGGATGTCACTCGGTCGCTGCTCCCGCTGATCCCCTAGGGCTGTGACTATATTCTGTCAGAACCGCCTCCCCAGGTGTGGAGCGAGAAGCCTTAAACTGGAAGGACGTGTGCCCCAAGGCGAAGGATCTTCTTTTCCCTCTGCGGGAACTTGGTCCAGGTGCCCTCAGTTTAGGGGGTCCCCTCCCCCAACTAATATCCTCACACAGGTCAGCAGCTTCAGATTCCCAGCTGGCCCTCTTGTGTTTCCATCGTCTCACTCTCGCTGTATTTCAGAGGGCGAGGCACCAAAGTAACAGGATCACAGACGGTTAGGCCTGGAGATGAGCTAATAGATCAGCCAGTCAAGTATTTTTCAACCTACTGAAGTCCGTTGCTTGTGAAGACACTGGAGGGGATCCACAGCTTTTATACTTTTCAAAAATGGTATCAGAACTCTTCCACTTACTTTATTTATTTTTCTTTTTGGCTGTCTTGTGACACATGGAGTTCCCGGGCCAGGGATCAGATCCCAGCCGCAGTTGAGACCTAAGCAGCAGCTGTGGCAACTGGGGATTCTTAACCCACTGTGCTGCCAGCTGGGTATCAAGCCTGTGTTCCAGCGCTCCCAAGACACCCCCGACCCCATTGAGCCACAGCATGAACTCCTCTATTTACTTTAAATAAGATTCACAGGTGCATTAAAATATCACTCCAAGTGCAATAGTTTGCACCCATTTAAATAAAATAAAATAAAAACTGGGGGGAAATTAAAAAATAAAATAAAATATCAAGGTTTTTCCCCCCTTTGCTTAAAACTGCATTAGCATGGTGCATAACTGATGATTTCATGCTGACAAAAAATGCTAATTGACAGAACTTCTGCTCACCTATGACTCAATATTCCTTGACGCGATCCTCCTGAAAGCATGAATATCATTTGTGAGAAGAAGTTAGAGAAGGGGTCCTTCACGGAAAGAGGCTGGGGAGATGCTAGCTTGTCTCTTGAAAAGAAATTGACAGCCAGAGGTATTCAGTGACTTTCTGAAGGTTAGACAGCCAGTTAGTGTCCCAGGACTGTGGTGACCATGCCATATAATGACGGTCCCCACATGTGCCTGTCCTCTCAGCACAGCTATCAATAGTAATCTCTCTCACCCTCAGAGGAGTCCCGGTTTGCATAATCGAATATGTGAGTACCCTGCCTGAAACCTGAGTCTCTGTCAGTTCATCCCTTGTCCCACTGCACAGCCCTTCCCCTTTCTCTCTTTTTTTTCCCCTTTGTGGTTCTCAAAACTTTTCCTCCTATCTAATTCCGTTTCTTATGTTTTCATAATTCTGTCATCCTCCAAGTTTGGGTGTTTGTAAATGACAACTGCAAGTCCTAACTGCCTGAACTATGGGGCCTTTGGTTCCTAAGTGGACAGGGAAGCAAGGCACCCAGGAGCAGCATCAGTTGAGCCCCGGGCTGCCCTCAGCCTTGACCAAGCTGTGGAAAGCTACCCATGTGCTCCTGCATCCTCAGTGATCAAGGCTGGAAGTGGATGGGGGCAAGGAGTCTTGTGAACTTCTGTGATTTTATTTTATTTTAATTTAATTTAATTTAATTTAATTTAATTGCGTTTTTAGGGCCACATCTGAGTCATATGGAGGTTCCCAGGCTAAGGGTCAAATCGGAGCTATAGCTGCCGGCCTATGCCACAGCCCCAGCAACACAGGATCTGAGCCACATCTTCAACCTACGCCGTAGCTCACAGCAACACCAAAGCCTTTAACCCACTGAACGAGGCCAGGGATCTAACCCGCCTTCTCATGAATACTAGTCAGGTTCATTACCACTGAGCCACGATGGAGCTCCCTGTGATTTTATTTTTAATAAATCCTGATAAATTGAAAAGAAATGCAGTGTGAAACACGGTCCATTAGGCTATGAAAGTCTGATGTGTCCACTCAAGTATGATGTTCATATTTTTTGGTAATACTTCGAAATCCTTTGTGAACAATAAAAGTTAAGTATAAGCAAGAAGGTGTTTCTCATAACAAAATAAAATCCCTTTTCCTCCTCTGCCCCACGGGGCCAAAAATACCAGTAATTCGTATATCAGTACCACCCTCAAGAATTTCTTCTACGTTGTAAACACACACTGCAATTTGGTAGAGTTCCCTAGCAGGCTGTAATCATGAGCTGAGAGGAGCCTAGTTCTGTAGCTGCGCTTGGTTTCTTTATTGCTTTTAATTTGCAGCAGAACTAAATACCGGTGTAACAGGACCTTTTGATACCAAAGCTCAGTGGATCTGGGAGAAACTGGTTAAAATGAAAATTGGTTCTATATAGAGTTGGGAGATAAAAATGGCTCCTTTTTAATGTAAAGAATTTTGTTACACAGTTTAATTAAGAGACCATTGTATAGATAAGTCTGTCTTTCTGATGAGCTCTCTTCCTGACAACCTTGGAAATATCTATTCATTCACTGGCTTATTCAGTGGTGAATCACACAGGCTCTCATGCCACACTTGGGTTGACTCTGCCCTTTGGCTAGGGAAGCTGTGTGTTCTTAAGCAAGATTCTATGTAACCTTCCTTGCCCTCCGTTTCCCCAATCGTAAAAGGAGGATACTAGTCTCCACCTTATACCTATTAGCTGTATTGTAAAGAAGGAAGATAATAATGCATGCGAATGCTCAGCATAGATAGAGCCTGGTTCGTGTAGCTGCATTATTTAATCAAATGCTTCTGAGATCAGTTAGATGACAAGTGCTGCACTAGGCTATGGGGCTTCAAAAGTGAATAAGATGAAGATTCTGACCTGCAGTCCTTATATTCTAAGGGGACGTGGCAACTCTACAAACAAATACTTAAGTGGCGATGTGATGGGGCTTGGCAAAGAGAGTCTATTGATATGGTGTCGAGTTTTGAAGAATGGATAAAACTTCTCCAGGCAGAGCACATGAAAAAGCTTTCCAAGATTGCTCGGGTTAAGTAACCATGTACCTCGATGAGTGGGAAAATATGATACAATTTTACTTTGGTTCCAGTCCAATTTTTAAAAAAATTTTATTGGGTTATAGTGGATTTACATTGTTGTATAGCTTCAGGTTTACAGCAAAGCGAATCAGTTTTATATGTATACACACATCCATTCTTTTTTCCCGTGTAGGTTATTACAGAACATTGAGCAGGCCTCCTCGTGCTATACAGTAGGTCCTTGTTAGTTCTCTGTTTTACATTTAGTAGTGTGTGTGTGTGTGTGTGTGTGTGTGTGTGTGTGTGTTAATCCCATCCTCCCATTATGTCCCCCCACCCACGGTTTCCCCATTTGGTAACCATAACTTTGATCTTGAAATCTGTGAGTTTCTGTTTTATGAATAAGTTCTTTTGTATCATTTTTATTATTTTCCACATATAAGTGATATCTTATGATATTTGTCTTTCTCTGTCTGACTTACTTCACTTACTATGATAATCTCTAGGTCCATCCATGTTGCTGCAAGTGGCACTATTTCATTCGTTTTATGGCTAATATTCCATTGTGGATATGTATCACATCTTCTTACTGTCGATGGACATTTAGGTTGTTTCCATGTCTTGGCTGTTGTGAACAGTACTGCTATGAACATCGGGGTACATGTATCTTTTTGAATTATGGTTTTCTCCAGATATATGCCTATTAGTGGGATTGCTGGGTCATATGGTTCTTCTATATTTAGGTTTTTTTTTTTTTTTTAAGGAATATCCATACTATTCTCCGTAGTGGTTGTACCAGTTTACATTCTCACTAACAGTGTAGGAAGCTTCCCTTTGCTCCACATCATTTCCAGCATTTATGGTTTATAGACTTTTTGATGATGGCCATTCTGAAGTAATAACTTGTAGTTTTGATTTGCATTTCTCTGATGATAATTAGTGATGCTGAACATCTTTTCATGTGCTTTTTGGCCCTCTGTCTGTCTTCTTTGGAAAAGTGTCTATTTAGATCTTCTGACCATTTTTTGATTGGACTTTTTTTTTTTTGTCCAGCCCAATTTTTACAAAATAGACTAATTTAAACAAGTAAAACAGAGCCTGCTGTTTGTAAGTTTCATTCTCTTTTCCCCCAGCCAAGAAGTAGAGCTGGGGACACTGTGACATCAGGAGGCTTGTTAGTAAATAGAGCATATTTTCCTGAGGTCCAGGCTGTGTGGTCTTCTCTTCTCTCAGGCCTTGGCCCAGATCTACCCAGAACACTGCAGTAGAGTGACCCGTGATGGAATCTACACTCTAAAGTACTCTCCAAATTCCCTCTAACCTGCACAGAAAGACTTTTGCATAGAACGTTTCAGTGTAGACCTTAAAAAAGTTTATAGAAGACTCCTTGGGGAATGTCCGTAGGGTTGGGCTTCTTGCCCCCCAACCTGATTGCCATCCACCATTGACACCTCACAAAAACAGTGGCTTTCGTAGAGATGGATCCCATTGCTGAGAAGGCTAGGTGAGCTATTCCACAGCACACTCAAATGCTCCAGCTGGCTGGGGCCCAGATTTCAAGAGATATGGACATGTTGTTTCAGGATGAGTAAAGGTGATGTTTTCAAAAATTTCCCCAGAAAAAAACTAGGAAGGAGTAAGAAAGTGGGAACGTGAAGGTGAGGGGCAAGAAAAGGTGTACTACCTTGGGTTTATCCTGTATGAGACTCACTTTCTCCTGGACTTGAGGGAGTGTTTCCTTCCCCATGTTAGGGAAGTTTCCAGCTATTATCTCTTCATATATTTTCTCCAGCACTTTCTGTCTCTCTTCTAATTCGGGAATGCCTATAATGTGAATGTTGGTGCATTTGATGTTGCCCCAGAGGTCTATTAAACTGTCCTTATTTGCTTGAGGGAAGTTGGATGAAGGGTATCTTGGATCAGCCCCTCAGGGGAGCTTGGACTCAGTCCAGGCCACATATCAAGGCTGTCCTGAAGGACAGCACAGGAGCTGGAGTGTTGATACCTCCATTCTGTTGGTCATGAGTTCAGTGTTGCTCCTGGGGGACATCAGTTCCTGGGTGCTGCCTGTGTACACAGGCTAATGGATACCTGACGACAGTCCACTGTGACTGTAGGAAGAAAAGCATACAGGCAGGGCCCAATTCAAAATGAAAATGTGGGAGCCCTTTTTTAAAAAGCAGGGAAAATTGCCATTAGAGGTACTAAAATAAAAGCTTTTTCCTTTCTTCCAGTCTCTCTTCACTTGTCATGGCTTTTGTTGCTTTTTTTTAAATGCCACTATTGAATGCCACTCTGAGTAAAGGAAAATTTAAATTTTAAATGCTAGCATAAATTTTACCCCTTGCATTTCAACATTGTGTGGAGCCTGTTTTAAATGCAAATATAAGAGCATTTAGCACATGCTAATCATCAAAATTACACAATTTGCATATTTCATTCTTACCCTGGCAGAAGAAAAGCACCACAAAACTGACTCATCTGCTTTTATTTCATTTCTTGATGCATGCACGTTTTACCAACAGTCCCTACCTTCAGCTCACTGATGAGTAAGGAAGGACTGAAAGAGAAGGAGCAATGGGGTGTTGGGGGGGCTTAGCTTTTCCTTTCCTTCTCTGTCATCATTTTCAGGGTCAGTCAGGTTGTTGCCTAAAGCAGAGAAATAACATGAGTAAGAAACAACATGATAGGGCTCTTTGGTCATCTGTGTTTCTTAGAAAACCACTGCCTTCTTTCTGGGTTAGAAGCAAGTCTTGTTTCAGATGGACAGAGTGGCCTCTTGGGGCTGTCAGCATCCTTCCCCTCCCAAAACTCAACTGGGGACAAAACACACTTAGCTTGCACTGGCTTTGAGTCTCCATGAACTCCTACAGCTTGAGGGTCCACTGGAATTCTGTGCTCGTGGGAGCGTCTGTGAGAGTAGCAGCAAGAAAGGACAGACACACAGACCATGGGTATCTCCTCTGTTCCTATGCATGCTCTGTTGCCTGATCAGAATTCACTTACAAAATACAAGTTTAAAGAAAAAACGTTTAAGACTTTTTAAGTGATGACAGTAGAGCATTAAACCCAGCATAGTGTCTTTCTGAACACGGAGTCCTGGGGACCGGACTGGAAGCTGGCCCTGCACACAGGGAGTTTGTAGGGAAGGAGTCCAGGGTGCCCTAAAAGATTTGTTTCCAGAGCTACAGCCCTGGAGCACAGGCCATGCCAGGAAAGAGGCGACAAAAAGAGATAGCGGGCCAAGCGGAGGGAGAAAAGCCAGAGGGCTGGTTCACTGGAACCAACCTGGAAGCACCAGGGAAGATCCGGGAAACGTAGCCAGGGGTCATGGAGGGAAGCAAGATAGTAACCAGCAAAGGACTGTCATAAACCAGCAGCCACTGGGATCTGATCCCAAGCCTGAGTGCCCTCCCTGGGTCCCTCTAAGCCTGTGAGCTACACTCCACATGCCTGGACTGGGCTCCTTAGAGGGGCCAACCCTGCTGGACGGCATGGCCTCCCAATTCCTTCTTATCATTCTGTCCTCTTGGTACAACTCAGAGACCATTGCTAGGAGTGAGACAGCCTCTTCCCTGCCCTGCAGAGAACAGCACTTCGGCTTTGCCAAAGCTCTCAGAGTACTTTCCCAGTTATTTCATCGTGGACACAAGCCGGAAACCAGCTACACTGAACATGTGATGTGGGAAGAGGTTAATGATGATCCACCAGCTCGTAGGACACTGGGCCCCATGGTTCGTCTGTGACTCTTTGCAGTCCAGCAGCAGGAGCCTGGGACTCAGAGGCATTTAGCCCCCTGCAGGTCTCCTTCCATCGCCCATGACTCAGCCGTCTGTGTTAACTTAGAGCAGGGTTTCTCAGCCTCAGCACTCTTGGTAACATTTTAGCTAATAGTGATAATGCTCTGTATGGGAAACTGTCCTTCGCACCCGAGGCTCTTCAGCAGCCCCTGGGCCTCTGCCGCACAACATGCCAGAGCACCTTCCAGTTATGACAACCAAAGATGTCTCCAGACTTTCCCCACTGCCCCCTGGGGGATATAATCACCCTTGGTGAGAATGGGTGACTTCGAGCATATGGGTTTCTGCTCTATGCCGGTAGAAGGCACCGCTTTCAACTTGTGCTCTTAGCTGGGTATATCATTCCACTTTTCTATTAGCCTGTGTCGGCCAAAATGTCTGTCACCTTGTCTTCTTTGTGGCGCCATATCCCGCACTCCCGGGTGTGTTAGGCTTTCGTGGATAGTCAAGCCACTTGGTGTTAAGTCTCCATGCTCTGTGTCCATCCAGAAAGAGTTCTATGAGCCTTTGCAAACTCCTCCAAAGCATATACATCCTGAGGCCTACAAAGGTTTTTATTAGCATACCATCCCTTTTCTCTCTCCCTTAGGGTCCTGGGTACAAACATCTAGCAAGAGCTCAGGTTTATCCTATAGCTTATCTGATTTAATCTGCAAAGAAAAAAAAAAATCCTGTGAAAGAACATATCCATGTTTACAGGTGGGGCAGTGAGGCTGGGAGGTAATAAAAAACTTGCCCAAGACCACACAGGAAGTAAACTGAACTTGGGTCTTTAGGCTGCTAATTGGAGGCCCCAAACTTCTACCAGTGCTTCTCAACATGAGCACATGTAAGAATCGCCCAGGTGTGTTTGTGAACAATGCAAGTTCCCAGCCCCGCCGCAATCCCCCAACCACAGGAACTCACTCAGTAGATGGGTCTAGAGAAGCCCTAAGAATAAGGGTTTTAAACAAGCATGTTCAGTGATTCTGCTGCAGGTAGTCTGTGCATCTCACCTGAGAAACACTGCATTCCATCCTGCCCCATTAAGCCCTGATTTCTGGTGAGCTGTTGGGGACAGGAGAAGAGGAGACTGGAGTAGACAGGACAAGGGTTGGGAGAGACTGAAAGTGTTCTGGGTTCCTTCTCATATCCCCGCAGGCTCGGCCAGGTGCCTGCCGGGCAATACTGTGTCCAAAAATCCAGTCCCCACCAGATGCCCCTTGACTTCGCCTGCTTCTCTGCAGCCGAGGAGCATCTGAATGGCTGGTGGGTTCCCCCAGCTCAGGCCTCAGGGGCCAGAACCCAGGGTCCCACAGCCCACCTGCCCGTCATCCACAAAGCACTGTCATCGGCTTAGGCTGAATAATAGGAATTAGCCCAGTACTAGCACATCTGTTTGTCCACAGGTACTTTCAGAAATCTTTGGCCTTCCCAGGAGACTTTTCCTGGAATCTTTGCCTGTCCTGGCTTGATCATGAAAAACCTGGATCAGCCCGGAAGTTGGATGTCTGCTCACTTGAGCTTCAGATAGTCTGGCAAAGGAAGGGTTCCAAGACATCTTGGTGTGATGTGTTTCCAGCAAAAAATATTAGCACAACATAATAAGAATAATATTTGGAGGGCCAGTTCCCATTAGAATTCAGCAAATAAAGCCAGAAGATCTGAGGTTCAGATCTAGTTTAAGGGAAAATAATGACTGAGGCAGGTTTGAGTTTCAGATGGGTTTCTCCCAACTGCCTCAAGAGACCAAAGAGAAAACCTGCAGAGAAACACAAAACCCTGCTCATTGTACCCACTACTTGTTTGCAAGCAATTGTGCGTCTGCCCTAAAAAATCCCACTGGGTTCACCACACTTTGAAATCAGTCTCTGTGATATAACATACCCAGCTCTCTGCCCACACCGAGTGCAGAGTTTAGCACCTCTGAGTCACGACTGCAGTGGTTGCTCTTCTAATCATGGCTGCTGGTGGCTTTGGCTTTTATTTGGTGACCTGCAGCTTCAGGAACGACCCAGTCCTCTCCTGTGGCCATGGTCTAGCACAACTGTTGTCTTTAATTGTTCTTCCCCCAGCCCACCTTTTCCAGAAAGCCAGACCCAGCTCATGATTATGCCTTTAATCCCATGGACCGTTCCCAAGACAGGCTGTCAGCTCAGGGAACCAGAACCTGAGAAGACAGGCTGCCGTTTGCGGGGCTTACACTTCTCCTCTGTGTGGGAGGCGGGGTGCTGGGACCCATATTCACTGCCACTGTCTGTTATAATCCCAGATCTGGATCACAGACCCAAGACTGCCGGCAACCCAGGGGCATACATTCCTAGAGGACTTCCCATGAATAAGGCCTCTCTCTTTTATAAAGGAGGAAATTTGACCAGTATTCCATGAGCACGATCTGTGCCTTGAACCGAGGAAGGCCAGATAAGGATCTGACATCTCCAAGGACAGGCTCGCTCCCCTTCTCTGATGCGGGTCACAGACAAAACTTGAGCAGGCAGCCTCATAACTGCAACAATGGTGTCTGCTGCTGGGGGTATGTTTCATCAGAACCACCCTCCTCCTCTCAGATGAAGCGGCTCTCACCGTAGCTCACCTCCTTGGAGGCTTGCCAGAGACCTTGACACCTGGAAGGGGCTGCCTTGGACCATATTCTGGTTACTAGATGGGGGATTCTTGACCCAACTTAATACACTGTCATTCTGCCTTTTAGGTCATGACAGTGGGAAGGCCAGGTGAGAAAATTTGGGAGAGCAGCAAAAAAATCCACATTTCCTGTTAGAAACATAAGTCCATCCAATATCCTTCTGATGGTAGAGCTGTGAACTTCACCCATCCAGGTGAAGGGAGTATTCATGCTTTATCTGCAGGACCTGGAGCAGCAGCAGAGGACTGGATGTTATGTGGTGGCAGAAAAGTCTCGGGGTTGTCATGCCTAGAACCTGGCATTGGGGCATCTGCTTGATTCTTTGATGAGTGGGTGTCTGGTTTTCATTTCCTTGGAAAGATGGTGACAAATGGCCTTGCCACTTGTGTCTTAACTGTGGAGGCCAGAGCTTCCACTTTGGCAGGCCAGTCCCTGGGGCCTGGGTTGACAGATTCAGCAAAATAAAAACACAGGCCACCTAGTTAAGTTTGAATTTCAGATAAACAACAAATAAATTTCAGTATAGTTATTAGTCTATAATTTTAATATACAAACTATTTGTTGCTTATCTGGAATTCACATCTAACTAAGGTGGACTGTTCTTCATCTGTCAGCAGTACCTGTCTCAAGTGAAGTCGGAAGTTGATTCTTCATGCCTTGTCATTGACAGTAAGGGTGTGGATTCCTCATTTTCAAGGAAAAGCACAATTTAAAGTTACTTACCTAAGTGTGAGTTCTGAATCACTGTTTTCTCTCTCTTAGACGTGGCAGAATTTTAGGTATGTTTTCTGTTGTGGAACGTGAGGACTAATAGATTGTGTCCCCAGAGAAGGAGTGTCCAGTCTCATTCCTATAATGCTTCACCGAGTTATGAGTTCTTCTCATCATCATGGGGAGGCTGTTGCTGGTTGGGGTGGACAATCACCTGGAGCTGCAGGTGGTAGCGAGTCTAGCTCTGCCATGATTCCTGGCCCATAGGGATAATTAAGACTTGACCCTGTCACCAGAGCTGTGCCCGGTTCGCAAGGGTTAGTGTTTCTTCTGCTCAAGAGAAAGCAGTTTCAAATATTTTCTTTACTAAGAATAACTAACACATTCTGATAAAGACATTTTTGTTGGTAGCCATTGATTTCCCCCTTCTCCCCCATCCTTCTTTCCTTCCTTCCTTCCCTTCTCTGTCCCTCCCTTCCCCCCATCCCTCCCTCTATCCCTCTCACTCTCTTTCTTTTGAATAGCTAACAACACACAGGATAACATTGCTTAGAACCTCATGAGAGGTATACAGGCAAAGTGTCCTTCCTACTCCTATTTCTAGCTAAGCTCCCCACCCTCAACTCTTGGCCACATACACATCCATCGACGCAGGTAATCTACTGGTGTTAATTTGTTTCACTTGCCAGAGTTTTCTTCAATGTTTATATAAGCAAATTTGAATAGACGTCCGTATCCCCCAGCCACAGCCTACAAAACCCGCTGTCCTGCACCTGCAACGTGCTCTTCCCACTTAGCAAACTTTCCATACATAAAGCCCTTATTCATTCCTTTTTACAGCACCATAGTACTTCCATTGTGTGGATCTGTATCATTTGTTTAACCAATCATTCCTGATATTTCGCTGTTATCAACAATGCTTTACCAGTTAACTTCCCACCATGTTGTTTTTCACCTGTGCAAGCATATCTGTATGCTTGGGTTTTTCTTTCTTTTTTTTGGCATCTGAACAAGTATATCCTTAGGATAAATTCCTGCAAATGGCTGGGTCAACAAGTATATGCGTGTGTAATCCTGATAGATTCAGACAAGCCGCTGAATGCTGCTGTCATAGATAGTGCGCTGACCACACTTCCTCCGAGGGTGCGGCAGTCAGCTGTGACTAGGCTTTGTTGGGAGGAGCGAGGGGTTAGAGACTGTGGGTGGGTATTTCATTACAATAGTGGGCTCGCCGTCACGCTGTGCCAGGTGTTGTCATTGAAATTCATATGCAACCCAAGGAGGGAATATTTTAATTTTTTTAATTATAACGAAATAAACTAGGCCTCTTTTGGCTGCAAGTAATAAAATACCTTTCAGCTCAGCTTGGTGGGGGATGGGTAGTGAGAAAGGAAGGAAAGTGGTCACCATAAGGACAAAGCTATAGCTCATGGTGCACAGATGCAGCTATGCTCCCAATTCATACTTGGGGAGGGGCTGTGTGAATGACTCAGTGTGCGTGAAGGCTTTGACTCTGAACTTGGGTCGGGTACCCACCCCAGGTCTGGGCAGCTGGGAACAGTGTAAAGCATCATGTGGTCCAAACCGGACATCTGGAGCCTACCACTCTCAGTGAGCAGAGCCACCGGGCGGATAGAACCACAAATAAAAGGATTTCTCTTTGCCACTTTAATAGTGTAACAAAAGAGATAACAAAAATAGAGCAGACACAAAATGAATCTGTGTGCCCAGTAAATCTCTCCTTTAAACCACCCCAGCTCTTTCTGAGGTTACCATATCACGGGGCAAAAAATCTGTCGGGTACGAACTGGGCAGATTCTCAGCTCTAAAACTGTTTCTATTCAGCAGGTAGTTTCCTAAAAACTGGTTATCAAGAAGCTTTTGAGAGTAAAAATAACTTTTTTAACATTTTTTAAAGCAAAAGCTTCTGTTTCATGAGTATCCAAAAAAAAAAAAAAAAACCTCCAAAAAACTCCCACAGATTATTAGGGCTGGCCTATAGAGTATATTTCAAAGTGATGTATGATGTCACTTTAGGAAAGTGAGCTTTTTTCAATCTAAAGACAAAATGGCCAGGAAAAAGTGCAGCCAAGTCTCTGAGTAATCTTATTGAAGGTTCAGTTTTCTAAGTATGACCTTATGCTAGCAACAACTCCTAAGTAACAAGAAAACAAGCCAAGCCAGGAAGTCCCGCTTCTACGAGACAAGAGAATCCAAGACGGCAAAGTCTGAAGGCTAATTCTAATTATACCACGGGACTGAGTCATCAACGCCATCAGATCACAGACAGCTACGCAGTCACCCGCCCTCTCCCTGCAGCCTTGAAGCACGTAGGCTCTCACAGACCTCATCCATCCCACACTTTACCCTCACTCTCCCTTCCTTCCTTGTTTTCCTTTTCCCTCCTTTTTATTTTCCATTCTATACAGCATTAGTCAGGGTTCTCCATAGAAACAGAAGCTGTATGTGTATGATTAATTATAAGGAAGTGGCTCGTGTGATTGTGGAGATGAGCAACCTAAGATCTGTAGGGTGAGTAGCCAGTGACTGAGTCTGAGTTCCAGTCCTTGTGCGATGGCCCGAGAGGCAGCAGAACCCTGGTGTCGTCTGAGGCAGGTCCAAAACTAGCGGGCCCAGTAAGAGCCAAGGTCATGCGTCAAAAGCAGGAAAACGCCTTTGTCCCAGTTGCAAGGCTTTCTGGCAGGAGGCGTTCTGTCATACTCAGGGAGAGTCAGTCTTCTTGCTGTGTTCAGGCGTCGAACCTGAATTGGGCGCCCCCCCCCCAATTAGGGAGGGCAATCTGCTTTACTCAACCTGCTTATTTCAATCATTTCAGTTACTCAAATGTTCACCGCATCCAAAAACATCTTCACAGGGACACAGAACAGTGTTTGACCAAGTAGCTGGGCACCCCTCAGCCCAGCCAAGGTGACACATCAGATTAACTATCACAGATGCCTTTCTAGCCCTTGCACACGGGACACTACTGCAGGTGCCTAAGACTGTGATCTCTCAGGCCATTACTTCTGCTTCCCGTTTCCCTCTTCTCTTTTCTTCCTTCCTTCCTTCCTTTCTTTCTGTCTGTCTGTCTTTTTCTCTTTCCCTTTCTTTCTTTCTTCCTTTCTTTCTTTCTGTCTGTCTGTCTTTTTCTCTCTTTCCCTTTCTTTCTTTCTTCCTTTCTTTCTTTCTGTCTGTCTGTCTTTTTCTCTCTTTCCCTTTCTTTCTTTCTTTCTTTCTCTCTTTCCCTTTCTTTCTTTCTTTCTTTCTCTCTTTCCCTTTCTTTCTTTCTCTCTTTCCCTTTCTTTCTTTCTTTCTTTCTTTCTCTCTTTCCCTTTCTTTCTTTCTTTCTCTCTTTCCCTTTCTTTCTTTCTTTCTTTTCCTTTTCCCTTTGGCCGCCCCATGGCTTATGGAGTTCCCAGGCCAGGAATCAGATCCGAGCTGCAGTTGCTACCTACACCAAAGCTATGGCAACGCCGGTTTCTTTAACCCACTGTGCTGGGCCAGGGATCAAACGTGCATCCTGACTCTGCAAAGATACCGCCAATCCTGTTGCGCCACAGCAGGAACTCCTCTCCTCTTTTCTTTATGGTAAAGTTTCTAGAAAGGGAAATCTAGACTCACTTGTCAGGAATTTCTCACCTCTCATTCTCTGGTCGACCCAATGGCATTTGGCCCCTGTCCCCATCACTCCACTGAAATTGATTTCCTTAAGAAGGTCCATAATCTAATTGTTGAATCCCGTCCTCTCTTGCTTTCTGTAATAGCACAGCATCCTGAATTTCCTCCTACCTCTCCAGCCTCTTCCCCTCTGTGGTGTTCCCTAGGGGACCACTGTCTTCTTACTTGATAAGCGCTATCCCCTGGTGTCATACATTTCCTTAAAATACCAGCCATAGGCCCAAACTCAAACTCTGTATCTTGAAGATCCTGTGTGGCACAGTGGGTTAAGGATCCAGATTTGTCGCTGTTGCAGCTCAGGTCACTGCTGTGGTGCAGTTGGATCCCTGGCCAGGAAATTTCCACATGTTGCAGGCGCGGCAATGACAACAGCAAAAATCTGTGTCTTCAACATGCACCTCTCAGAGTTCCCATTGTGGCTCAGTGGTAGTGAACCTGACTAGTATCCATGAGGATGCATGTTTGATCCCTGGCCTCACTCAGTGAGCTGGGGATCCAGTGTTGCCATGAGCTGTGGTGTAGGTTGCAGATGGGTCTTGGATGCCGTGTTGCTGTGGCTCTGGTGTAGGCTGGCAGTTGCAGCTCTGATTCAGCCCCTAGCTAGGAACCTCTACATGCCTCAGGTGTGGCCCAAAAAAGCAAAAACAAAAAAAACAAAACATGCACGTTTCTAGGAATTGCAGTCCTGTGTATGTAACTGCTCATGGATTCCTTCTCCACATGACATTCCCCACATGAAACTGGAACTTAACAAATCACATTAAATTCATCATTTTTGGAGTTCCTGTTGTGGCTCAGCAGGTTAAGAATCTGACTGGTATCCAGGAGGATGCAGGCTCGATCCCTGGCCTCGCTCAGTGGGTTAAGGATCCAGCATCGCAGCAAGCTGCAGCAGAGTTGCAAATGCAGCTCGGATCCAGCATTGCTGTGGCTGTGGTATATTCTGACAGCTACAGCTCTGATTCGCCCCATAGTCTGGGAACTTCCATTGCTATGGGTGTGGCCCTGGGGAAAAAAAGATGGCACCGTCATCTAGCCAGTCTTCTAAGTTTCCACTGGGAGACATTTATGACAACACCCCCTCACCCTTCCCGTCTAATTCCAGTCAGTTCCTATGCTCCAGCCTTTCTAGTTCTACTTGCTAAATACCCATCTCTCTGCCTCTCCATTGTCTCTGTCATGGACTTACTCTGGACCCTCCTCATTTCTCACCTAGACTGCAGCACAACTTTGTAATGGATTTCCCTGCACCCCCGTTCCAGCCACCTTTCCACTTCCCCCGCTAGATTCACTGTGGTTTTTGTGACATGCAAATGTGATCAAATCACTTTTTGCCAGTTTTCAAAGTCTTCCCCATCGTTTCGAGGTTGAAGGATGTAGACAGTTGCACCGCTGGATAGAGAGGCAGTGAGCTAAGACAGTGGCAGCTGAGATGGAGAGAGGGTGGGGGGAGGGAGTGGGAGGTCCTAAGGAACTGGAAAGGACCAGGTCCTTGTTAGATGTAGGGAGTGAGAATAGTGGAAACACTAAGGAAAATTCTCCATTTCTGAATTATGATTGAGTGAGCATGGCCTCATTCTCTGAGACTAGGGACTGAGGCCTTCCTTCCCTCATGGTCTGTTGTTACCTGGGCAGGACACCACATCTGGGGAAACAAGGCCTTTAGGAAACCTGGGAGTCTAGGAAGAGATGAGTTAGACCCTGGTAAAGAAGAGGAAATAAACCTCTCTTCTTCCAGGAGGTTCCTAAAAGTTTGCTGGCAAAGACCAGGAAAAGAACCAGGGCCATGCGCTCAGCAAGACATTACCTAAGTGCAAAAGGGTTTAAAGGACTTATAACTCGGACTTCCATCCTCATTTATTTCATAAACATTACCATTCCCTTTTTCTTGGTCAGAGTTTGGCTATAGTTTGGAATATCTTGCCCTTTGCAAAAAAATTTAAAACACAAATTACTTTGTTGCTATGCCTCCAGGGTGCACATAGATGAACCAATAGACGGCTCTTGTCATCTCACTCTCTTTTCTGAGTCTTACTCATTTAAAACAAAGGAAAGGCTTGTTTGCCAGACCTTTGAAACATACCTGAGCATTTCCAATTCACTCAAAAGCCAATCCCCTCCAGGGTTCACCCTGAAGGAACCAAGGTCATTTGAAAATCTCTACACCAACAAGTGATTCAATTGTGCCAGATCACCCAGTTTGACTGTTTAGCCAAATTCAAGTATATCCAATGCATTAGGGTAGTAAATCCTCAACAAATTTTTCTTTGGCATGGCCAGAAGAGATTACTGGTGTTTACTTATTGTTTTTACACAAATCGGAACTATATATATACTATAACTAAGAAGTTTTCATAGGTAGCCTGGTTAGAGTCCTGAATGGGACCCAAGAGAAGGCTGATCTTTCTACCAGAGAGCAGTGAAAAAAATCTGACTTTCAGCTCTGTGAGCAGGTGGCTGATGGACTGTTTTATGAAGGGTTTAATTAACTCTGTCTGTCTTGTCTTAGTTACCTACCAAAATAAACTGTGCAAACCCCAGCATGATAGAAGGAGTCTATCATCAGTCTATCTGAGTAAGACTGCACAGCCTAGGGAAATGAAGTAACTAAGGAACTCACTACGGAAGACGAGTTAGTAAGTGGGCAGTTTCCAGAGGCCTCTGTTTCAGGTACCACCAGTGGCCAGACAGCGAACGGCCACTGTGCCCTGCTGGCTGCTTTATTCCTGGGCCCAGAGTTGTCCTCGGAACCGTAAGGGGGATTCAGCTGGTTTCAGTGCCTGGGCTCTGCTCGCCATCTTGATGTCCTCCTCAAGGGAGCATTTCCTGACCCCCTGATGAGGGTCTTTATGAGACTTTTACTCATAAATCTGACCCACATGAAGTCCTAGTCCCTCAGGACACTACCCAGTGGTGAAAGGGAAACCGGGTAAATGCATTCAGTGAATAACGTTCACTACCGATAAGTACTTAGCGTCTGTGCCTTTTGATTGAACAGCACTGCAGTTTTACCACCACCTCCAAGACTTTATCTCAAAGGCACAAGCAAAGTGGAAACATCACACAGTGTGACAGAAGAGTGTCAAAGATAGAGAGAAATAGGAAGAGAGATACTGTCTTTGATCAGTAATACCTCTCCTGGTATCCCACCAACTATATACCAGGTGAGAACCTAAATAAGACATAGATTTGAGGACACATTTTTTTATCTGAGCCCTTCGTCTTACACATGAGGAAACTGGGGCCTGAAAACGGCTGGGTTGCCCAAAGTCATACCTGGGACTAGAGCCCAGGTCTCCTGATTTCAGGCCACTGATCTTCCTGCCATGAACATCCTAGCATGTTGTCAGTTGTGCATGGCCCAATGGGAGGCGAAGAAGGTTGGAGAACCTGGCTTATCTTAGTAGCTACCCAGGTCTCTTCCCATCTAGGACCTTAAATATAAGTTCAGATACCACACTGGGGAGACACCCAAGGAGAAACGGCAAAGTGTAGACTCAGTGACCCGCTGTCCTCAGTGTGGGAAGTGAAATGGGTTGGCCGGAAACCAGGAACGTAGATTGTGCTGAGGGAGCCCTAAGAGCTGCCTTCCTCAACTGTGGATGTTCCATCCCACAAAAATAACCATCCTACGAGCAGAAGCCCTGCCATTTTTACCCTAAGCCAAAAGCATTGCCCCTCTTCTGGATCCCACCCCACCAACCCCTTCCTTTAGAAAGAGGTTCTTTTTTCTCTACCACCAATTCTCACAGAGCTCCAGGGAAGGAGTCTACTTCATCACATGTCCTCATTCCATAAGTGTTTATTGAGAACCTATTATATACCAGATGATGAGCTGGGTCCTGGGGAAACAAAGATGGGATGGACACAGTTATTCTTCTCAAGAGCTCATCATCTGAAAGTCCCATTCGTGTACAAGTGCTTGCTCGCACATGGGAGCCCCATGTGGATGGTGATCATACTTCTAAATCCCAGATCTCAACATACAGTCCCGAAAAAGATTGCTTTTCTAATTTGTAACTGCTCTATATGAATGTCTTTAAGAGGCTTAAAAATTAAATTGCCTTCATAAGTCCTTTAACAGATTTCCTTTACTGAAAAGAAATAAATTTTATTAAATCAGGCATTTTTGAGAAAAATCTGTGCTCTGTGTTCATCAAACACATATGTTTTAACTTGTAAAACTTATAATCATAGGCTGTTGCAGTTGAAAAGAATCTGACAGATCACCTAAGCTGGTAGCTTTGAATTTTTTTAATTTATTTTTTAAACAATGAAACACTTTTTAAAGCCATATAGCACCAAAATTTCCCAAATATAAAACAGTTAAACTGGACCTGCTTTGGTCCGAGGAGAGATGGAGAGCTCACCTGAACTCCCTCTCCCACCCTGCCACCCTTGCTCCCCCAGATTTTGGAACTGCGCTCCACAAAAATGACTATCCAACTAGTCCTCATGTCCCAAATGGAGACCTGAGATCCAAAGAGAGTGTGACCTCATTTTAATGAATTACATCTGCAACAAGCCAATTTCCCAAAAAGGTCACATTCTGAGATACTAGAAGTTATTAGGACTTCAACGTATGATTGAGGCGGGGAGGGGACACAATTCAACCCATAGCACTGCTTCCTGTGCAGTTGGGATGGAGGTCTTGGCCAAGGCAAGGAAGCCCCTGACACCGTACCCTTAAGGGAGAGATGTGAGCCTGTGTGACCCACTACTGGGGAGAGTCAGGAGAGAGAGCGGGTGCACAGAGAGATGTCCCTGAGAAAGCAAGAGAGGATGGCATCAAGACCAGGCAGAGGGATTAGCTTGAGCACTGGGGAAGAGACTTCCGCTGTCGTCACAAGGAGGCAGGAAGGAGAAAGGGATGAGTATGGATGCAAAAGGACAGCCACACATGGAGGAGGGAAGTCAAGGTTGTTGCTTTAGATGGTCCCAGCTTTCTTGTAAAGCAAGAGGAGAAGTTGCCTGCTAAGGCTGACAGTGGGGTTTGGGGTTGGAGCTCAGCAGGTGGACAGGAAATAGAATCATAGACTTCAGGAGAGTGGAGAAAGTTTGAAATAGCCCCTTGCATAAGAGACATTAGCCAGATGTGTCTCAAAGAGGCACCCAATGCATCGGTGCAGAAGGGCATCGTTTATTATTGTATTAGAAAAATGGAAAAACGAGAAGTGGGTTGACCAGGGGAACAGAGAAAGGCTGTCTGACAGTAACAAGGGCCCAGATGGCGCTGGTGACCAAAGTTTATAGTGGCACCATCTGCAGGGTGTGACGTTTTCCCAGCAAGGCTCAACAGCTGGGAGATTGGTGGAGAGAAAGTAAACAGTTGAGTTCATCCAGGGCTGGGCTTTGCCCAGGAGGGTTCATTAGAAGAACAAAGGGACAAGGAGGCTGAGGGTGTCAGCAAGAGGAGGGTGAAGCGAGGAAGCTCAGGGGCCCAGGTATGTAGCCAAGGAAGGGAGCGGTGAGCAGGCCATGCCTATATCTGCAGAAGAGGCTTGCACATGCTTCTTGCTTCCTGTTGAACAGAACATGGTCATTGCTGCCTTCTGGAGAAACAGATGCTGCCAGATGTGGCCCACTAATGAGCTGTAAGCTGGTGGGCTCCCCAGCTGATCTTTCTCCTCTACGGTGGTCCTGACTGACCCCAGCTGAGTAACTCAGCAGTTTGTACCCAGTGCGGCCACAATGGTTAGAGCTTACTCTGGGGACACATACCCCTATAAAAGGGTGAAGTCAACGCCAGCTGCATAGCTGGTGTATGGGTTCACCCTCTGCATCAGTTTGCTAATCTGTGTGTTATTTTTAAATGCTCTATGGGCCAACCCTGTTTATTTGGATTTATTTGGATTTTATTACCGTGATTCTTCCAAAGCCACAGATCTTCTCTTAATATACATATACTGATATTAGTAGGAGTCAGCTCAGAACTCCACGTTACTAGAATCACTTTAGTATCTTGAGATATAAAATAATGGGGGGAAAACTTTTTTAGTCACATACTAAAAATACTCTTAGTACAGAATGATTAAAACTTAAAATAAGCACCACACATTGTCAGGAGCCATGGAAATTCTCATACCCTGCTGGTGAGACTATAAATTGGTACAACCACTTTAGCAGTTTGGTATTTTCCACTAAAACTGAATATATCCATGTCCCTAGTCCAACGGTTCCATTCCAAATTATACACATAACAGAAATAGATAAAGATCTGCATAGCATGAATTATTCATAATGACCTAATACTGGAGACAACTCAATTGTCTATCATCATTAAAATGGAAGGCTATCCACACAATGGAATAATATACAGCAACGAATTGACAAGCTACACCTATAGGCAAAAACGTAGATGAATTTCACAACATAATGCTGAGTGGAAGAAGTCAGCATAAAAGAATACATACAGTGTGATCTGTCTACTCAGAGTTCAAAAACAGGGACAAGTGACTGGTACACAGGAAGGCAGACCTCAGTGGGTGGAGTATAAGCAAAGGACGGGATCACCATAATGGGTAGGGCAGCCGCCTCTAGGCAGGCTCGGCACTAACATGTGGGGCTTAGATGGAGAACTGCACTTCATAACCCCAAATATTTAACAGTTGTAAGTTAAACTAACATGCTATTAAATAAAAGACGTTCTAGGGAGTTCCCCTGTGGCTCAGTGGTAACGAACCTGGCTAGTACCCTTGAGGATTTGGGTTCTACCCCTGGTCCCGCTCAGTGGATTAAGGATCTGATGTTGCCATGAGCTGTGGTGTAGGTCGCAGATGCGGCTCAGATCTGGCATTGCTGTGGCTGTGGCATAGGCCGGTAGCTGCAGCTTTTATTTGACCCCTAGCCTGGAACTTCTGTATGCCTCAGGTGTGGCCCTAAAAAGACAAAAAAAAAAAAAAATCCAAATAAAAATGTTTCATCCTCTACCTTGGCAAATATGTCTTCATGGCAACCTGGAAGACCAGGGTGGACCTTAGAATCCTTGGACACCTTAAACTTCTCTCTGGAACATGTAACACAAAAAGAACCAGCTCCCAGACCCTCGGGCATCCACCTTCTCCCCCCACCCTCACTCCATCCCATACCTCAAGGGCCATGTGCTCCAGTATGTGCACTCCCTAACCTCTTTCCATGACAGCCTGCAAACATCCATCCCTGGGCACCCCCTCAGGAAGGTGGACCTGGGGAGGAGCCCCTGGGAGTGGGCTGGGAATCACTGGGACAGGGAAACCCAGCGCCCAGTGCTTGGTGCCTTGTCTAGAGCCGTGGACTCCAGGTGGACATGGCCTCTGGGCCCCACAGACCCTTCTCCTCTTGGAAAGGAACGTGGCTGGAGGAGAGCTAGAAGCCCCAAAGCACAAGCCTAGCATGAGCTCCGCGTGGGGCTCAGGGCAGCCCTGCCTTAAAGGGAAAAGACGGTTGTGTTAAGAAGGGACTGGAAAGCTTCCGGGGTCCTGGCAGTATTCTAAGTCTTGACCTGGTGGTAGTTACATTTACAGTAATTTATTAAGCTCTACATTTGTTTTATACAGTTTTCGGTATGTGCGTTATATTTCACAATAAAGAATTAAGGAAACCTCTTTCTATATGTTTTATTCCTGGTGCTGCAGTTTATGGGATCCCCATAGACAGATCAGCTCCGAGTGGTTGCCTTTAGGCTCGGACACCGTGGGCAGTTAAAATGCCTCAAGGTGTGAGGATGGACAGATGCTGGAGACACGGTAACTCTCACTGCTGGTTCCTCTCCCCTGTCCAGACAGAGATCCCTGAGTGACGTGGATGGACTTGGGCAGAGCAGATGAGTCATGGGCCCATGGCCTCTTGCCTAGCCACTGCGAGTGCCCTGGGGGACATTCCTTTTCCTCCCTCCAAGCCAAGATTATAAATACTGTGTTTATCAAACCGAAATTACAGGAGGCTGTTCCCGCCCTAATAGAAGTGAAAGGAAACCAATCCCCAATGATCCTGTTTGGAAAACAACTCTAGGAAGACTTCCCCTCTCCATCAAGGCAGCGGGGTGGGTTCATTACAGTTTGCTGAGCTTCTGTTAAGGCCCAGACGCAGTCCTGACTTTTTTGCTCCACGTTTTGAAACATCCATTTACTGTTGATTTTTCATTCTTGATAGCAAAAACACTTTCTGTCTACAAAGATTCAGATTCCTGATTCTCAGGAAAATATCCAAGTGCTCCACATGGTTTGAGCATCAAGGTTTTTCTGAGATACTTCAACTGCAGTCCATAAAAGACACACACACGCACACACGCACGCACGCACGCATGCACCCCACATCCCCAAACTGAACTTTATGGCTGAGAGATGATGAAGGAGAAGTGAAAAAGTGGCCAGTACTAACCAACCAAAAGCCCAGGCAATTTTTTTCCCAAAAAAAGATATCAAATTCTGGGGTTTGCGTTTAAGCTGTTTAAAAGCCAGATTGCCAAAGTACCCGTTTTCCTCATTTGGGGAAACAAGGAAAGCATATGGCTCCAGGGACCTTCATAAACTGCTGATTAGAAGTAGAGCCAGGCACAGCTGGGGTCTTCAAAAAGTCAATGGAGCAACACAGTGAACTAGTTTAAAGCAAGAGGATGAGGCAGTAGGATAGAGGAGTAGAAACACAAGTTAAATTAATGACAGGACTAAGTTGTAGATTATAGACAATGAAGGATGACTCAATTCTACCACCTTGCCCCAGTAAGAAACACCTGACAAACATCTTCCCATTGCTCAGACTCCACCCCAAATTTGCCTTCTCCCTCCCCGTGCCCTCACCAGACCCACTTCGTGCTCCACCAGAGTAGCTGTAACCTCTTGCAGCCCTGGATTGTTTGGTTTGTGGGCTCCTTGAGAATGGACCATATTTTATGCATATTTGAAGTTCCAGCTAACGCACAGTAAGAGCTCCATAAATGTTGTCTTTGCTTGCTTGAGTGAATGATGGATTCTACTCATGAGACTACGGATTTGGCTTTTCCAACTGCTATGATGCCATCCTCAAGTGATGAAAAGCATTTAAGCCTCTGCCAGAGTTTACCTACTGTTTTTACCTTCTCTTTTCAGGCTCAGGAGGCTGTGAATTCCTTAATGTCATACACTGGCCTCAGAACATCGTGTGTTCTTTAAGTAGAGTTATGAAAACCAAGGACCTGGTCAGCCGACTAGAACACTGGAATCGTCCTTTTCAAGACCTGGAGCTCCAACATTCCTTGGCTTAACAGAGAGAAGCACCTGGGAGAATGTGGGCAAGGGTGAGTAGCGATGAAAAAACCATGCCTTTCCGAAGCATCCTTTCGTCCAGATCTACTCAGACTAATTCCTTTGAAACAGTAATACAAATGACATTCCCTTCCCACCTGGGATTGCAACTAACACTTGACATCAAAAGGTTGATTTTAGGCTACCAGATTTTGCTCTGTTAAGTGAATCATTTTACGTGGATATGGTGATGCCTGCGGGAAATCCTCTTCCATTCCAAAATCTCCAGGGAAGCAGTTTTCTGGGATAGAGGTAGACAATTCCTCCTAGTATGACTAGTGCCCAAGCAAGTCTGGAGGTTACACATCTGAACTATCCAGAAGCCGATCACCTAGGTTACCGACTGGCCGGTTCTCTGGTGATTCCTTTCTCTCTCTGTCTGCCCATCACCTCTAAATCATTCCTTTTCCATTCAGCCATTCCACAAGAAAACCGGCGTAGTCTGGGGTGGAGGTTAGGGTCAAAATAGGCAACTCTCCTATCTAACCAAGGCTTCCTAAAAGCTTTATGGAAACTAAGTGAAGAAGCGGTAATTGCGTCTATTATTTGACTTGCAATGGAGGCCAGCGGTGTGGCGTGTGTGGTGCCACTAGGGGCAGACCTGGATTTAAGCCTCACCCTTATGTGACCATGAGTCACTTATCTAAGACTTTTGAATCTCTGTTATCAAATTTATAAAATGGTGATAGGAGGATCGTCTCAAGGATGAAATGAGAACTCGCACATAGGAGTCCCTGCGGTGGTGCAGGAGGTTAAGAATCCGACTGCAGTGGCTCAGGTCACTGAAGAGGCTTGGGTTTGATCCCTGGCCCAGTGCGGTGGGTTAAAAGCATGTTGTGGTGTAGGTTGCAGCTGTGGCTTGAATTCAATCCCTGGCCCAGGAACTCCCATATGCCTCGGACGTGGCCATAAAATTTTCAAAAATGAAAAAAAAAAAAAAGTGCACATAAAATAATTTGTGCCTAAAAGAAAGAAGGGTAATTCCTTATGTGTTGAGATAGTAATCTCTTGTCTGTGTCACATGGAGAACTAACTATCAACACAAATAAGAAAGCACCGAGCAGCCAGTTGATCCAAAGAGGGTCCTTTTCATTTACAGGAGAAAGGTTCTAAGTTAAGCAAAATGACAAATGTCTTAAAACATTTTGATAAGAGATAAAAGGATTTCCCTGGAAGTCTTTAAAAACTAGTTAGATTGTCATACCTATAACGTTTTACAGTAATGACCTCTTGGGAAAAAAAAAATCCCTAGTCCTAGGGTTCCCACACTGAGGCTTCAACCAAACCAACATATGAGTTCAAACCGGAGCAAATTACATTTACTTGTGATTTCTCAAGTCATTCAGTGTGACTATTAATGTCTTAATGAAGAGTAAGACAAAAATCATGTCTTTTCATTTTTTATACCTACTCAACCAGTTTTACTAAACTGAGATGAAAAACGAAGGAAATGAAGGAAGGAAGGAAAGAAGAGGGTGGGGAGGAAGAGAGAGAGAGAAAGAAAAAGGAAGGAAAGAAGGAAGGAAGGAAGGAAAGAAGGAACGAAGGAAGGAAAGAAGGAAGAAAGGAAGAGGGGAAGGAAGGAAGGAGGGAAGGAAGGAAGGAGGAGGGAGGGAGCGAGGAGGACAGCATTCTTTAAAGCAAGTCAGCATTTCATGTCGCGCGAGTCCCTGCAATCAGTATTAGGTCTGTGGTGTTTCAGAACACATGTTGCTTCTCAACTTTTGGTGCCTTAGACCTGAAAACCAGACAATTCTACCAGCTGGAATCCTTAATGTGCTTTAGAATGATCTATGTTTGAAGCCCAAGGATCCTTTGAGATCATTAATTCCATCACTTCTGGGTGGCATTTTTCACATCACTGAATTTTATTTAAATATTCCATACACGCCCCGCCTCACCACACACACCCTCTTACATGTAACTTTATACTAGACTAAGTAGAATGTAAGTATTTGGCAAGTATTCGTATCACCTATTAAAAAGCATTTATTCCCTGAGGTCAGTGCTTCCTAAGGGTATGTTCCTGCTGCTCTTTGGGGGGCAGTGTGCTGGTTAAAAATGGGGACATAAAGCCGTATTGTCAGATTTGAATCCCAGACCAGCCCCTGAAGTAGTAGAACTTTGAACAAGTTACTCAGCTTCCCTGTGCCTCACTTTCTTCCCCTGTATAATGGGGATGAAAATAGCACCTACCCTGAGGGGTTATTTTGATGATTAAGGATGTGAATTGCTTAGAATTGTGTTTGATACATACTAAGCCCTTGATAGATGCTTCCACTGAGACCTGGAGTTCCACAGGACAGAAGAATGAAAAGAAATCACTAAAGGGAGCTCCCGTTGTGGCTCAGTGGTTAACGAATCCGACTAGAAACCATGAGGTTGTGGGTTCGATCCCTGGCCTCGCTCAGTGGGTTAAGGATCCCAAGTTGCCATGAGCTGTGGTGTAGGTCGCAGACGCAGCTCAGATCCCACGTTGCTGTGGCTGTGGCGTCGGCCAGCAGCTGTAGCTCTGATTAGACCCCTAGCCTGGAAACCTCCATATGCCATGAATGTGGCCCTAGAAAAGGCAAAAAGACAAAAAAAAAAAAAAGAATAAGAAAAAGAAATCACTAAAGGGAGATGGAAGAAGCAGAGTGTAAGGAAAGGCTTGGAGAGAGAATGGGCCTCCAGGAGTCGGGCCTGGGCTGACACGGCCGTTCTCCTGCGCCCCCTTTGCTGTGATTTTCTGGCTCCAGAAGTAACAATAAAGACACCACAAGGGCAGGCCAGAAAAATCGTTGGGGAAAACCTGTGATAAATGCATAAATACTCTGAAAAGGAAGCCCTTTACAAAAAAGCTCAGCAAATAACAGCAAGCCCCAGGGCGACTGTGCAAACACTGGTGTGAGGAGAAAGTGGAGAGCCCGGCCCACACCCGGAGGGAGCGCCCCCTGAGGGCTGCCTTCCAGTGGGCATCGGTGCTCAGAGGCGGCTGGCCCAGCCTCCAAGCCCCTGGGCCCTCACCTCCCTAGCTCGATACCAGCCCTAGTGGGGGTGCTTACACCGCGGAGCTCGCCAAAAACGGCCAAGCAGCGCTGCTTCATTTTGTTTCCTTTTCAGAAAGTTGGTAGCTAAATATTCCCCAATACTCCACTGGGGAAGATATGAAGGCTAGCTCAGAAAAACTGGAAAAAAAAAAAAAAAAGGAAAATCTTCTGAACTGCAAGGCTCTTTGTCCGGCGTCCCTTACTCTTCCCTCTTGTGTGGAGGCAGGAAGCTGGCAGCTGGGCATGGTCTGTGACACTTTCTCGAAGAAGAAAAGGCAGACTGAGTCTTGCTTCACAGAGGGCCAGAGAAGTGTTGACTGACAGAACTTGAAACTGGTGTCCTTTTTTTGCATTAAATATAAGTTCACTTCAGGTCCAAAATAGATGTCAGACTGTGGATTTATAGTTTCGTGATGAATGTCCTAAAAAGGAAAATGTAGTGAAGTGGGGTAGTTTATATACCCTTTTTTTAACCCCTTAAAAATATAATTATTCTGACACATTTTAGGGAATATGTAAACTGTCTCCTGAGAATTATCATGTCACCTCCTTACACCTGAAAGACAATTTAATCTGTTCAGATTTCTGGGTTTTTCCTTGAGAGAAAGATGAAATGAAAACGTCCCTTGAAATCTGCCTTTATTAGTCTGCTGGGGCTGTCCCTGCAGAGAGCCACAGACCGGGGGCCTTAAACAGTGGAAATGTATGTTCTCGCAGTTTAGGAGGCTGCAAGTCCAAGGTCAAGCTGTCAGCAGGTTTGATATCTTCTGAGGCTTCTTCTCCCTGTGTCCTCACATGGTCTCCCCTCTGCTTGTGCCTGCATCCTAATCTTTTCTTATAAAGACACCGGTCCATGGAATTCCTGTCGTGGTGCAGCGGAAACAAATCCGACTAGGAACCATGAGGTTGTGGGTTTGATCCCTGGCCTTGCCCAGTGGGTTAAGGATCCGGCGTTGCCATGAGCTGTGGCGTAGGTTGCAGACACGGTTAGGATCTGGTGTTGCTGTGGCTCTGGCATACGCTGGCGGCAACAGCTCCGATTAGACCCCTAGCCTGGGAACCTCTGTATACTGTGGGTGCGGCCCTAAAAAGACAAAAAAAAAAATTAAAAAATAAAAATAAAAAAGATACCAGTCCTATTGGATTAGGGTCCACTTTTTTTATTTTTTGCCACAGCAGGAACTCTCTAGGGTCCACTCTAATGACTTCTTTTAACCTGAATCACCTCTTCAAAGACCTTATCTCCGAGCACAGCCACATTCTGAGATATGGGGAGTGGGGACTTCGGCATAGAGGAGGACACGAGCCTGTATTGCTGCCTAAACGTAAGCACTGTTTATCGACAGGGAAAATTTGATTTAACAGCATCAGAGGCTGGGTTCCCAGAGAAGCAGCCGGAGCTGGGTGTGCAGGCGCTCACGGGCAGGGCTCTCAGGAAAACACAGCAGCAGCAAAGGAAGCAGGATTAGGGGAGGGAGCGTTGGGCCGCAGCGCAGTCACAGCAAAGGCCCCAGCTAACCCCGCGGTCCCTCTGAAGCTGGGGTGGCCCTTCAGAGTGGGCCGGAGCTGAGGTGAGGGCACGAAGAGGTCACAGGACGCGGGCTGCCCCAGGGAGGAGGCCTGGCGCGCGTGAGGGGCTGTCTTCAGCCGAGGGCAATCTCAGGGGGGCTAGTTTGAGAGCTGCCAGTGGCCAGGTCTTTAGGCGCCGACAGAATGATTGCTCAGCCTCAAGTGGGACCCTGGTCAGTGCACGGCAATGTCCGCGGCAAAACAAGTGCACGGAAGTTCCCTCAGTGGGAAGCTTTACCATTATCCTCTTAAGAAATAATGTCTCTTGGGAGGTTAAAAGGTGACCTCTTATGAGCCTTTAACACGGAGCCCAATTCTGAGCACACAGGGAACACCCAGCAGAATGGTCAGTGAGTGGCTAGTGGGAAAAGGATGCTTTTTGGACCCTTAAACATCTGGGCTCAAATCTCTGCCCCACTATTTACTAATATTTCTTACCCTCTCTGACCTCCAACTTCTTCTCTGGAAAATGAGGATAATACCAACTCTGTCAGGCTGCTGAAAGTTTAAACTGAAAACATGTACTTAGAGCATCTAGCACCGTGCTTGACACAAAGAAGGCATTCTCAAAAAGCATTAGCCCCCTTCCCTTTCTTTCAGCAGGTAATTTACTGGTAGTAACTGATTACAAACCAGAGAGAGAGACATGAGCTCCTAACCTGAAGGAGGGTGTTTCTCAAATTCTGATGTGACCTCAAGATGCCTGAGGGCACTTCTTTCTGTGGCCCTCACCGTTACTGAGTCTGTGGATGTGGACGTAGACATATCACAAAGACCTCTCCCCCTTACATAAATACCAAGTCTATTCCAAACTAAGACATGCGTAAATTATGTCAGGTATACATTCAAACCAACCCTCCTTTGCAAGACGTAGTTTTATTGAGGTATAAATCACTACTACAAGGCAATTTAGTGCAGACAGAAATTTTATTGGGGACGTAGATCCCCAGAGCTTGTCTGGAAAATGGGAAGCATATTCCAAGATAAAGTGTCCTGCAGATGTAAGAGTTGCTGTGGCTGCAAAGAAGCATGTCTGGACAGAGATTTAACTTTCTCATCTAAATCAAGTAAAACTGAGCTCCCCTGGATGGAACTGCTGAAGGCTTACTGTGTTTGTGGATCGCAAAGTCTAGCTCCACTGCAGAAATTACTCTGTCAAAGAGACACCCGACCAGGGTCTGGAAAGTAAACAGAAGCTGGACAGAAAGTGACCCCTGAGCTTGGACAAGCTTTCTTATCCCCACCAGCCGTTTCCCCTGATTTAACATGGGGCCATGTGATTTCCCAGCATCTTCTGTGGCTTTCTTCTCCCACAGAGAGGCCTCATTTATTCTAAAATATGAAGCTTTTGGGGTTTCTTGAAAATGGTACTTTCACCCAGTAAAAACAAGTCAAGATGAAAATTCTGTCTGTGGGAATCCATTCTGAAAAAGGATTCAACTAAGACCATGGAAAGGATAGTCTGTTTCCCCCAGATGATCAGTAGCCATCAGCAGCACTCATTCTCCATATGGAAAAAGAAATTCTCAAAGCAGCACAACAAAAATACCACAATCACTGAGAAGTCCAAGGTGACTCTATAACCATCAACTCCACACAAACATCACAAGTGTGGGAATCGGTGAGCTTTTGGTCCTTAGACCTATTCTGAGTTCTCTTATTGATGAAGGAGGTTTCTGTCATCATTTCCTCACCATTTGCCTTTATTCTCTTTTTAAAAATATTTCTCCGGGGTTGAGCAGAGCCTTGCTCATACACAGAGCTACCATTACACTCTAAGGAACTATGCATCACCTCTCCTTTTCCTGTTATCCAAAGCCCTCTCCGTCTTCTCACCAGCTTTTTGAGAGAAACATCTTTGAGGACGACATCCACGTAAACAGTAGGTTTACATCTGGTGCTTCCTTCTGAGGTTCAAGCCTGTTTCTCCTTCTGTCCTGTACCTGCCATCCTTAGACACAGCATTTTGAAGCTAGTCAGTATAATGCTGCAGTGAGCTGCAGTAACAGGCAAGCCCTGTAATGTCCCAGGTTTAGCACAGCATGGTTCAATCCTTACTCCTGTGACAGTCAGTGGCTCTCTTGGGCAGCCATCCTCAGGAATTTGAATTTTCCACCTTCTCAGGGTCCCTCCCTTCCGGCAGCATAGATAAGAGTGGAGGGTATGGGACATTCTGGGGAGCAGGCTGAGGAATAAGAAATGCAAAGATGATAATAGTGTGTGCTTCAGAGAGTCCTTAAGTGCCCCCTTGCTTCTTTCAATCCCTTCACGTTTTTTACTCACAGCTAATCAGTGCAGCTCAGTTCAGTGCTGGCCAGGAGGCCTCCTGCCCACTCCTGTTGCTTCCAATTAATGTATAAAAGGGCTCATAAAACCTCAAGACACAGTTGGAGCATTGTTTCTAGAACCTTCTCTCCAGGGCTCCAGGGTGAGGAGAACTCTGAACACCCTGCTCTGAACCCATAGTTCCAACACAGTCCTCTCAGTCTGAGAGCCGGACAGACGAATGTTTCAAGGAGCAGAGTGCCAGTAGCAAACCCTAATTACAGGAAATGCTTCTTGGCTCCTAAGGGATATAAAATTACTTTGTGGAAAGTCAAGAAAAATAGAAACAGAATACCCTGTAATGCTTTCTTCAGAGGCCAAAGTCACCTCTTAAGGCTTGTGTTTTAGGCTTGATGCTGTCAAGACAGCTTAGGGGTGGAGATAGAGTTTACAGGGTGAGACATTCCGGATGGTGTCAGCCTGGTCTGCCAGCATCACGGCAGCTCACGGAAAAGACATCTTGAAAGCTGTCCTCCTCACAGTTGATACCAAATGTGAGCAGAAAGAGAGGCTTTCCCCAAGATACCCTGATAAAGAATGAGAAACCGGGCACAGGGAAGGTTCTTCTGCTTGTCGGGTTCTGACCGTTGTCTGGAGAGCAGTGCTTCACTCGTGGAGAGAACTCCTGCATGGACATCTGGATGTAAACTGCTGCCACACCGCTGACCTCCTACAGCCATGTCTGTGGATCACTCAGTTCATTGTATACCTGTTGTTTAAAATTCTGAATGGACCACCACAAAGGTCCCATATCTGGATTTTTTTTTTGTCTGAATTTGAACATTTTCATTTGGAGATCTGACAGGGAGTAGTTAAAAGCTGCACAGAAGTTCTCTTAGTTTTAAGGATCTCAGTCGAGCTGTTTAACATTCCAAAGCTTCCCTTCTACCACCATAACAGTGAGGGAGGGAAAATACATAAAAATAGTAACTGCCACTTGGCTGGAAATTAAGGTGCTGATTTAATCTAAATATTATCACGTAAAGTCAAGTAACAAGAATAATAAGAATTGGATTTATAGCAGTGCCAAATTTTATTACTTTATTTAGCCAAAACATAATTACATTTCCAGATTCATAGATCAGATATTAAAAATAGTACAGAATTCAATTACATGTTCCTTCATTTTTCAATCTTTCTACCTTATTCTCTTCTTCCCACTACTCCCTGTCTTTAAAAAAATATTATTCTTGTGAGTTGGGGAAATATCGTCGCCATCTTATTAAGTCAGTGAGATGAATGGGTTTGTTGAATCACTGGTTAATTTATGGCAAAGCATGAACTCAGATCAATGGTCAGTATGGGGATCAGGAGAGATGGAGGCAGGCTGGTTAGATACCTGTAAAGAACTTGGAAATAAGATCACTTCTAGAGTTAAACTGGTAAAATACATACGTAAAGTGCATAAAAACTGGCAAAAATGGAATGGGTATAATTAGCCAGTCATGGAAGTAAACCAAGAAACTATCCAACTCTATATAAAATAGAAGTGGAATGGAGTTCCCACTGTGGCTCGGCAGATTAAGAACCCGGCTAGTATCTGTGAAGATGTGGGTTCAATCCCTGACCTCACTCAATGGGTTAAAGAATCCGGTGTTGCCACAAGTTGTGGCATAGGTCATGGTTGTGGCTCGGATCTGGTGTTGCTCTGGCTGTGGCATAGGCCAGTGGCAATAGCTCTGATTTGACCCCTAGTCTGGAAACCTCCATATGCCACAGGTGCGGCCCTAAAAAGATGAGAAAAAAAAAAGTGTTTAGGAGCATCTCAAACTTCACGTCTGGGGGTATAGTAAAGTGGTGGATGTACGTTAGAGTGTTAAATTAGTGAGCAGAAAACTAAGTTTCTGCACCATGCCTGTTTGGATGAAGGCTATACAAATAGAAGTTGGTTAGCCAAGGAAGCAGTAAAAAGAATGAGAGGATTATATTCACTCTCTGGGTGGTAGAGCCCATCAATATGGAAACATCTAGGGAAGACAGTCTTGTCAGTGTTAACCAAAGCATATGGTTCCCCTCATGCCACCATCCCTATTGTGGGCAAAAGTAACATGTTAAGATCAATTAAGAACCTCTTTTTATGGTTCTGTAAACCCCAGGCCACTTTGTGATCATTTGACTCCTCATGTAGTGAGCCTGTTGACAGAGGGGCTGCAAGGCTTTCTGGTCTACCTGCCAGTTGTATTTAGTATTTTAATTTACTATGACTATACCTGATACTGTGAGCTGGCTGCACCTTCAGCCAACAAAATCAGTTTTTTATGTTATTTTATTTTATTTTTTGTCTTTTTGCCTTATCTAGAGCCTCACCCGCAGTATATGGAGGTTCCCAGGCTAGGGGTCCAACAGGAGCTGTAGCCGCCGGCCTTCGCCACAGCCACAGCAACGCGGGATCCGAGCCGCGTCTGCAACCTACACCACAGCTCACGGCAACGCCGGATCCTTAACCCACTGAGCAAGGCCAGGGATCGAACCCGCAACCTCATGGTTCCTAGTCGGATCCGTTAACCACTAAGCCATGATGGGATATGAACCTAACAGATCTTAGACCGTGGTAAATTCTTCAAGGTAAACACCACCGTATGGAGTACACCTGGGCAGGTGGTAATGTTACCTAGCAACAACTCAGGCTCACTCTACACCCTTAAACTGCAGCAGAACCAGCCTCATGCAGTTTGACTGAACTATATATAAAGTCAAGATCAGGATGTTCTAATAATACGACTGCCTTTAGTGATCTGACAAAACAATTGCCATATTGTAAGCCAAAAACAGTCTGTAGAATGAAGGGATGGAAGGAACCTCAACCATTCTAACAGGCCATGTGCTGATTTTCAGTTATATTCGGGACCCCGCCATGGACAACTTCATCAAAGATACCAAGGTAGTTGACAGGTAATGTTTTCCAGGTTTTTTCACACCTCATCCAGTTGCAGTAATTGTTAGGTGATAAATGCAGTGACAGCTCATTACATAATTCAGCTTTCAGAAGCTGGAAGTTTCAGTGGCACCGCTCACCTGCTGGGTGACAGGTTAGCATCTTACCCTGTTCCTTCTCCCTACTACTGTTGCAGTAAGTCCTTCCCCACTCTCCACCCCACAGCTCTGTGTGGAATCTTGGGCACATCAGGCTTTAGATTTCGTACAAATATCACTGTTGAAGCGAGAATAAAGTCAGGAGGCTGTACTGTAGAAGCCCAGGGGTGTGTGAGCCAGTACGTAAAGGGCAGGGATGGAGGGGATGAAGAATATGGCCTGGAAACTCGACAGTATTATCCCTAGATGCTGGTAAGTTTCTTGTTTATTTTGTTTTTGTTTGTTTTTGGGGCCGCTCCTGCAGCATATGGAGGTTCCCAGGCTAGAGGTCAAATCAGAGCTGCAGCTGCTGGCCTCTGCCACAGCCACAACCACGCCACGTCCAAGCCATGTCAGTGACCTAGACAACAGCTCACGGCAATGTGGATCCTTAACCCACTGAGCGAGGCCACAGACTGAACCCGTGTCCTCATGGATACTAGTCGTTCATTAACACTGACCCACAACAGGAACTCTGCTACAAGTTTTTTTTTTTTTTTATCAGTGTGTACATGTGTTTGTGTCTGTCTCCCTGAGTAGACGTCTAGGGAGAAAGGTTTGTGTTCTCTGTGACCTCATGCCAGCTTATCACACACGTATAAACCTATGTCCACAGATATTAACTACTTGGTTTTCTTAATAGCTTTATTGAAGTATAATTGGCATACAATAAACTCTCTGTATATTTAAACTGTAAATTTTGATAATGTTGGTATACATATACACCTGTAAAATCATCACCACAACAGAGATAATGAACATATCCATCAGCTGTCCCCCCCCAAAATTTCCTCATGCTCCTTTATAATCTCACCTCCTGCCCCTTCCTATTCTTGTCCCATCCCCAGGAAATGATTGATCTTCTTTCTGACATTATACGTTAGTCTGAAGTTCCTAGAAATTCATAAAAATGAAACATATAGTACATACTCTTTTTTTCTGACTCCTTTTACTTAGCAAAATTAAAAGTCTTTATATGGACATGTGTTTTCTTTTGGATAAATAAATACCTAGGAATGAATGAAGAGCTTATGTGGTAGGTGTATTCCTAACTTTCCAAGAAACTGACAAACTGGCTTCCAAAATGGTTGCACCATTTTACATTCCCATCAGCAGTGTATGAGAGTTCCAGTTCCTCCATGTCCTTGTCAGCACTTGATGTGGTCAGATTTTTCTTTTAATTTTAGCCATTCAAATAGGTGTACAGCGGGGTTGTTTTCTTATTATTGATTTTTGAGAGTTTCTTATAAATTCTGGATGTAATTATTTTGTCAGATAATATGTATGGTCAACATTTTATCCCAGGCTCTAGTTTGTCTTTTCATTCTGTTAACATTGTCTTTGGAAGAAAGACATACTTTTTAATGATTTTTATTTTTCCATTATAGCTGGTTTACAGTGTTCTGTCAATTTTCTACTGTATAGCAATGTGACCCAGTCTCTCTCTCTCTCTCTCTCACACACACACACACACACACATATATACATTCTTTTTTCTTACAGCAACAAGATCCTGCTCTATAGTTATATATTCAGTGCTATACAGCAGGATCTCATTACTTATCCATTCCAAAGGCAATAGTTTGCATCTCCTAACCCCAAATTCCCAGTCCATCCCTCTCCCTCTCCCTCTCCCTCTCCCTTGGCAACCATAAGTCTCTTCTCCATGTCCATGATTTTCTTTTCTGTGGAAAAGTTCATTTGTGCCATATGTTAGATTTCAGATATGTGATATAGTATTTGTCTTTCTCTTTCTGACTTACTTCACTTAGTATCAGAGTCTCTAGATCCATCCATGTTGCTGTGAATAGCATTATTTTGTTCTTTTTTATGGCTGAGTAGTATTCCATTGTATATATATATCCCATCTTCTTAATCCATTCATCTGTCAACGGACATTTAGATTGTTTCCATGTCTTGGCTATTGTGAATAGTGCTGCAATGAATATAAGTTGCATATGTCTTTTTCGAGGAAAGTTTTGTCCGGATATATGCCCAAGAGTGGGATTGCTGGGTCATCTGGTAGTTCTATATATAGTTTTCTAAGGTACCTCCATACTGTTTTCCATAGTGGTTGTACCAGTTTACGTTCCCACAAACAGTGCAGGAGGGTTCCCTTTTCTCCACACCCCCTCCAGCATTTGTTTTTGTGAACTTATTAATGATGGCCATCCTGACCGGTGTGAGGTGGTATCTCATAGTAGTTTTGATTTGCAGTTCTCTAATAATCAGTGATGTGGAGCATTTTTTCATGTGCTTTTTGTCCATCTGTAGATCTTCTTTGGAGAAATGTCTATTCAGGTCTTTTGCCCATTTTTCCATTGGCTTGTTGGCTTTGTTGCTGTTGAGTTGTATATGTTGTTTGTATATTTTAGATATTAAGCCCTTGTCAGTTGCATCATTTAACACTATTTTCTCCCATTCTGTAAGCTGTCTTTTTTTTTTTTTATGGTTTCCTTTGCTGTGAAAAAGCTTGTCAGTTTGATTAGGTCCCATTGGTTTATTTTTGCTTTTATTTCTGTTGCCTTGGAGACTGACCTGAGAAAACATTCGTAAGGTTGATGTCAGAGAATGTTTTGCCTGTGTTCTCTTCTAGGAGTTTGATGGTGTCTTGTCTTATGTTTAAGTCTTTAAGACATTTGAGTTTATTTTTGTGCATGGTGTGAGGGTGTGTTCCAGTTTCATTGATTTACATGCGGCTGTCCAGTTTTCCCAGCACCACTTACTGAAAAGACAGTCTTTTTCCCATTTTATATTCTTGCCTCCTTTGTCAAAGATTAATGACCGTAGATGTCTGTGTTTATTTCTGGGTTCTTTATTCTGTGCCATTGGTCTCTATGTCTGTTTTGGTACCAGCACCACACTGTCTTGATTTCTGTGGCTTTGTAATATTGCCTGAAGTCTGGGAGAGTTATGCCTCCTGCTTGGTTTTTGTTCCTCAGGATTGCTTTGGTGATTCTGGGTCTTTTGTGGTTCCATATAAATTTTTGGATTGTTTGTTCTAGTTCTTTGGAAAATGTCATGGGTAATTTGATAGAGATTGTATTGAATCTGTAGATTGCTTTGGGTAGTATGGCCATTTTTACCATATTAATTTTTCCAGCCCAGGAGCATGGAATACTTTTCCATTTCTTTGAATCATCTTTAATTTCCTTGATTAATATTTAATAGTTCTCAGCATATAAGTCTTTCACCTCCTTGGTCAGGTTATTCCCAGGTATTTGTTTTTTGTTTTTTTGTGTGTGTGCAATTTTAAAAGGTATTGTATTTTTGCATTCCTTTGCTAATATTTCATTGTTAGTATACAGAAATGCAACTGATTTCTGAATGTTAATCTTACATCCTACTACTTTGCTGAATTTGTTGATCAGTTTGAGTAGTTTTGGGGTTGAGTCCTTAGGGTTTTCTATGTATAGTGTCATTGTCATCTGCATACAGTGACAGTTTTACCTCAGGAAGGACATTCTTAATCTTGATGAATTCCTCTTTACTGATTTGTCCTTTTAAGGATTGTACTTTTGGTGCGGTGTCTACGAAATCTTTATCAAACTCAAGGTCACAAACATTGTCTCCTACATTTTTTTCCAGCAGTTTTATAGTTTTGGGTTTCAAGTTTCTCTCTGATCCATTTCTACTTAATTTTTGTATGAGGAAAGCTGTGGGTTGAAGTTCATTGTTTCATGTGGCTATCCAATTGTACAGATACCATTTGTTGAGATGACCATGTTTCCCCACTAACTTTTCTTTGCACCTTTATCAAAAATCTGTTGTCTATATATGTATTTCTGTTCATTGTTCTCTTTGTCCATCCTTAAGCCAATACCCGCTGTCTTAACTAGTGTAGCTTTATAAGTCTTGAGGTCAAGGAGCATTTGTACTCCAACTTTGTTCCTCTTCGATAAGTGTTTTGTCTTCTTAACTTTTTGTTTGTTTTACTTTGTTTTTACTGTTCTGGGTCCTTTGTGTGTCCATGTGAAGTTTAGAATCTGATTGTCAGTTTCTACAAAAATGCCTACTGAGCTTTTGATTGGGAGGGTGCTGAATCTATGAATTAATTTATGGTGAATTGACATCTTCCCAATACTGAATGTTTTGATCCATGAACATATTGTATCTCTCCACTTATTTAGGTCTGCTTTAGTCTTCTCAGTGATGTTTTATAGTTTGCAGTGTACAGAGAACTGTAAACATTTCTCAGTCACAAATCATAAGACAACAACTTATGTCACCAGAGGCTTAAGCCTCTGTGCTATTCTGCAGCAATAAAGAGGGGGATAATAGTACCTAATCCCTAGAATTATGATCATTAAATGAGATCACACAGCTATGCAGTTTAATATAGCATAGGCTGTGGGTCAAACCGCCTGGGTTCAAATCGGAGCTCCACCTCTCCTAGCTGAGCAATCTCAGGAAACTCACAATCCATCGAGCTCTTCTAATCAGCAAAGTGCAGAACATACTAGCACTTCCTTATAAGGGTTCTCACGAGAGTCAAATGAGCTTGTTAAACACCTAAAACTATATATTCTTCTCATGTAATAAGCAACAAATAAATGGTAGCAATGGGTATTGCTAATAAATGTTAGCAAGGGATCTTATTATTTAATAGCACTTAAACAGCATCTGGAACATAGTTAAGCACCCAATAAAGGATAGATTTTATTATTAGCTTATATAGCAAACTAGGCTACTTGATTAACACCTTCAGCTTCTCATCTGATTTGAATGCTTAATGCTTCTCGTCTGATTTGAATATCCCAGACTGAACCAAATTTGCTGGAAGGGGATTTGTTCTTAAAAGACCTGACCGTGATACTGAACACAGACTCTGCATTCTGCAATTCGGATGTTGCATTTCATTTTCTCTCACTGCTCTTAAAATCCTTAGAAAGCTGACTTCTTCATGAAGAGGCATCTGTTCTGCCCCTGCCCCTTGCTACGGAGTAAAGAAGGATCCAAGTTACAAAACTGGACTGGTTTTACGGTATGATACGATTTCCAAGTCCAGGAAGACTCGATGCACCTCTTGTCACCTAGGACACATCCACCCCTACACACACACACACACGCACCTCCACACACACACACACACACACACACACACACACACAGACACATGCACACACACACAAATCTCCCTCCTGGTGTACTGACACAAATTACCCAGTTGGAAATCTACTTCTATACTCAGTAACTTTGTTCCCTGTAAAATCCACACTACCTTTAAAGGAAAAATAATCATTAACTTATTCATGTAGGTGACACTATAAAGTAATACAAAGAGCTCTGGACCAGAAGAGCAGAGGTTTGGGTCGTAATCCTAGCTGCCTTTTTCCCCTGTCTGTAACCTAAGATTCCACTTAAGCTCTGCACTATACAATAAAGGGATGATGGATTTGAGCCGTTCATTCACTCAGCAAATCTTACATGGCCAGGTGTTTTTAAGTGCAGGAGACACAGCAGTGAACAAAATTCCTGCTCCCACAGAGGTTATGTTCAAGTCAGGAAGACAGATAGCAAGTGAATAAACACATATGTAATCAACTGTCAAGGAGTAGGACATTATAAGAATAAAAATAAAGCAGAATAAAAGAGATGGAGAATGAAATGCTGGTTTAGGTAAAGTGTTCAAGGAAGTTCTTTCTGAGATGGTGACAGTTCAGTGGAGACCTGAAGAAAGTGAGGTTTCAGTTATAGAGAACAAACTAGGAGTTACAAATGGGAAGAAGGAAGTGTGACAGGGCTAGATGGGAGTAGGGGCTTCAGAGACACAAGCCGCTATGTATAAAATAAATAAGCTACAAGGATGTCTTGTTCAGCACAGGGAATGGAGCCAACATTTTACAATAGCTTTAAAGGGAGTGTAATCTATAAAAACTTTGAATAACTATATTGCGTACTCGAAACTAATATAGTATTGTAAATCAACTATACTTCAATTAAAAAAAAAAAAAAAACTGGTGAAGTGACATGAGGCTGGCTGGTCGAAGAATATCCCAGACATGGGGAGTGGTGAGTGCAAAGGTCATAAGGCAGACGTGTGCTCGGGGCAAGGAAAAGAGGCCCATATGGCTGCAGTAAATAGACAGTCGGAGAAGGTCTAGGAGCCAGATCGTATGCGGCATTAGAGGCCAGCATAGGGACTTCCGAGTGTATTGTGAGTGAGATGGGAAACCATGGGGCGGGGTGGAGGGGCTCTGAGCAGAGGAATGATAAGATCTGACTTATTTTAGAAAAATCTCTGGGGCTGATGTGCTGAGGGCAGATTATAGTGGCCAGAGAATCAGGCAGAGCCAGGAGAAGCTGTTGCTCTAGTGCAAGAGAGATTTGTGGCTTAGGCTAGTAGTGGTGAGTGAGGTAAGAAATAAATGTTTGAAAGATTTGTTAAAGAACCAGATGTAGGGTGTGGGTTCCATGCTGTGAAGTAAGAAAGGAGTAAAAGATGACCCCACTATTTTGGCCTGTTCAAGGATGCCGTTGACTGAGATATAGAAACCTGGAGAAGAAGGAGCTTGAGGGAGCACATTGAGAGTTTGTTCTGAACATGCGAAGCTGGGTTTGTCCATTGGCTACCTCAAAGGGCAGGGTCAAGGATCAAGTGGGCAGTTGTATATATAGGGTCAGATGACAGAGGAGCAATCAGGGCTAGAGATTTATCTGTGGAGCAATCAATGTTGGCATGGCAGTGAAATTTATGGCACTAGGTGAGGGCATCCACATGGTGACTATTGCTAGTAAAGAGTTCCAACAAGAAGAGGAGAGTCTAAGAGAAGGGTAAGCTGGGGTAGCCAGCGGGACAGGGGAAAGCACTGGAGAGCACAGTAACACGGAAGTCAGATTTAAAAGCAGTTCCAAGGAGGGAGTGACCAAAAGCAGCTGAGAGACTCAAGATGACATATTAAATCTCTACAGTTTATTGCTGGATTAAATGAAATGGACACCTGGAACTGTTTATTAGTGTACTTTGGACTGTAGGCCAAGTACTGGAAATCTCAAGTAAAAGTAGATTAAACAATAAGAACATTTTTTATGTCACATAATAGTATTTTAGAAGAGGAGTAGTTCTAAGTTTAGTAAATTCATTGACTCAAAGATGGCATCAAGGACCAAGATTCCTTCGTCACTGGGCTCCACTCTTCTCATGATAGCAAGAGGGCTGCTGCAGCTCCGGATGTCACATCCCTCACAGTGTCCAGAGGTGGGGAAAAGGGAAGAACCTTTTATTTATGAGTGAGGAAACTTTGCAGTAGCCTCCCTGAAGAACTCCCTTCCCAACTAATCCAGAATGTGCTACACACCCATGCCTGAACTCATCTTAGTAGAGAGAGTGAAATAAATCACTCTTCACACCCTGGGGCTGAGAAATAGCCCAGAGTCTCCTGAAGGACATGGCCACTCTGAGGAGGGTGAAAATAGGATTCTGTGAGAGAAAGAAGGATTTGAAGGGGTGATTCTTGGACCAATGACCAATACGGTCTACAACACAAGTGCTTGGCCTTCTAATGCCCGTCTTTCCTCCACAGCAATGACGTGAATGTAGAAGGTTATGAATAAATATGCATTCCCTCTCAGTCACGGTGAAGACAGTTTTCTCCTCAGAGTCGTGTTCAAGCAAGTATTGAAACAAATCACTTGTGCCTGTGATAGCGTCATAGATCTGGGGTTTAAAGAGGCCTTTGAAAGTCCATGTATCCTCAATAGAAAGTCCCCATGATGTTTATTAGACAAGGTCCCAGCAAGAAATATATGCCGTACCCAAATTATGCTAATTTAGCAAGGAAGGACGCAGAAGAGATTTGATGCCAGGACCAGCCACGAGTAGGAGCTGGGCATGGCAAAACCAGAGTAGTGCAGCCGTGGATGCTGGCACCAGAGAGGCCTCCTTTACCACACATGGGCCCAAGGAGGCAGAGTGGCCTAAAGTTGGCCACCCAACAGGAGCTGAGCCTTTGCTGCGGCGGCAGTCAACTCTCAGCGACCTCACGGGATGAGGGAACATGGGAAATAAACGCCTTGACCTCATCTCCTCCCTCCGTCCAGCTGGAAGCCGATCCGCGGAGTCCCAACCCGTGAGATTCTGGGCCGCCAAGAAGCGGAGAGAAGGGGGACATGGTTCTCGAAGAGCAAGTAGAAGACATCAAGCCTGTCCCGTAAGAGGAGAGCAGCCATTCCGAAGCCCCTCACTTCACCTTGGGACGACTCTGCCTGCTGGAAGGTTCCCAGTCAACCTGAGGGTCCAAACAGAACAGGAGGCCTAACTCCTCGTCCCCATGGCGATGCTTTAGGCAGAGGACCAGAGCCCACACGTCTCACAGCCAAGTGCTGGCCTCAGAGCCGTTGAGACTTTAGTTCCATCCTTGACCCCAGGGTCCAGTGGAAATTGAAATATAGGGACTACGTATTGGTTCTCAGCCAGGGGTGCTGCTGCCCCCAGGAGATCCTGGCAACGTCTGGAGATATTTTCATGATCACGGTTTGGGGAAAGGTATGCTACTGGCCTCTGGTGCATAGAGGGCAGGGATGGCGCTAAACATCCTACAGTGCACAGAATGCACCCACAGCATAGAATGATCGGGCTCAAAAGGCACTAGTGCCACGGATGAGACACTCAGTGGGAACTGGCTGTGCAAGGCCATCACTCTAAGACAGTCCCAGGAACCACACCCCGAAGCTCTGCTGGTGTATCTGGGCCGTATCCCTATTTTCAGGGTGAGCTGATACACGAAGAGCACTTGGGCCCTTTGAGAGCAGGGAGCAGGGAGAGGAACTTGGGGGGTAGAGTTGCTGGGGCGAGGCGGGTGGCAGGAGAGGAAGGGCCCTGGTTGGCCGGTGCCCCTGCCTCTGAGCTCATGGCTGGGCTGGGAGGGGGCCGAGCGGTCAGGGTGCAGAGGCCCAGAGCCAGCTGCTCTGCAGCATCATATCCCACATCAGCCTTTAGCAGGCAAGCATGTAAACACGACCAGCCACAAGAAACATAAGAAAGGAAGAAAAGTTGTTTGGTCTGCTGTCAGGAACAGATTGTTGGAATATTCCAACCCCAGTCCAAAAGGAACAACCAACAATAACAACCAAGAGACCGCATCCGACATTTAGATACACCAAGCCTGCATTTTCCTTGTGCAGGACCATTTCCAAGAGGACGAGCTGCTGGCACCATCAGCCTCTGTTTTTACCAAGGCCTAGTGAGCACTGTCCAATTACCTATGTTGGGACCGAAAAATGTGAAAATGTCAACTGTGACCGTGTATCAAGAGCAGTGAGCTTAGCTTCTGCCAGCAAGTATGAGTATTTTGATAAACATTTTTCTGTCAAACAGTAATTCCTCATTTATTTGGCATCTATAGCTCAATTGGAAATAATTGTTTTTAAGTGCATCTTCCAGATACCTGGCGTTACCGTATTTAAGAATAACCTTACTGATATAACCTTTGGGGGTAAAAAGTTTTCTAAAAGGTATATATATTTCCTTTGCTTCAGTAGACAAGAGTATATTGACAGTAATTCTATCCTTTAAAGTGACTCAGGGCAATTACTATAATGTAATAATAAGAAAATAATAAGATGTCTTCAGACCTAGGAGCAGTTCCCAGGCATTAAACAAACCCAGATCATGTTTGCTTGATTGATTGATGAATTGATTGATTGATTCTTGTGCGTCTCCCAGCCACTGCCTTCCTCTGGCAGAGCCCAGTGAGGCGCTGAGGAGCAGAAGGGAAGCAGCCCCCAGGGACCAGCTTCTCAGGACCCAGAGATACGCAGAAAAGGAGGGAAAATTAGTCTGAATGGATGGGGAGGCAAACAGAGAAGTACTGGCACGCATAGCTGTTATTAATAATTACATGAGCCACAAAGTCACCAGAGAAGGTCCTTGGGGCCCTAGTGTGGATGAACTTGACATTCAGCTGTGGAACCAGAAAGAGAACTGCCCCTCGAACCGCACTCATTCTGAGAGAAAGGTACAGTCCCCACAGACCTTTAGCAGCAAACTGAGAGGTGGTTCATCATGGCTGCGTGCAAAAGTCCAATTTTTTAAATGTGTCAGGAGCTCCTTGAGTATTTCAGGGCTCAGTGCAAAAACCCTCATCCCTGTGGACTAATTCCTGTCTGAGCCCTTTTCTCTCTTACTCACCCCGTCTCTTTCCCACCCCCTGCCCCTGCGCTTCAGAAAGCAGAGCTCCTGGCTCAGTTCCTTTGCTAATTGAAACACATTCCTGCGTCTGACTTGCAGCATACTTAGGAATTTCTTCCTCCATCACTTCCCCGCCCCCGGACACCACCTCTTTATTCTCACTCATGAATGTTGACCTTTTGTCCAATAAAGGCTTCAGTCTTCCAGCTGCCCACTTTCTACTGGAGTAGCCATTCTTGGTTGTGTTTACACTTGACGTACACAACAGCCTTTGGGGTCCTCACTGCCTCTGAGTACTGAGCCGCTAAACTAGAAGCAGAAGCCTCTATCTTCCAGCAGCTTCTATTCAGAGTATCAGAGGGGAGGAAGTGCTCGAGGTGGCAGGTGGCCTTCCCTGTGGACATCCATACAGTGTGGCAGCTTCCTCTTCCTGCTTTGCCACTGTGCCATGCTGCAGATGAGGATGATGAACGCGCAGATTCAGGCCTGGGTGCATCTGGGACCTTCTCCTACTGTGCTGATAACACAGGCTTGGATGCGCTGGAGACCCTGCCATGACCCCGCCCTCATTTCCATCATCAGGTTTTTTCCAGATCCTATAACTAGATATTCCTTCACCAGATTTAATTGAACTATTCATCCTCATTACTCCATTATGTTCATTCCAAATTCCTTTGGATTCATGCTTTCCATCACAAACACATTGTGCTATAATAATAGCCACTCTTTGGCTCTGTTCCCCCTCGGGAGCCTGGCAGATGTTACTACTGGGCTCTTCCGAGGAAAGAGAGAGGATGAAACCCCTCCTGTTCTGCTCCCCGTATACACAGGTGCCCTTAAGCTAAAGCGTCACAGGGGTGGAGGCCAATGCCCAAAGAAAGAGCTGGGGACTGAAGTGAAAAGAGGCCTGGTGAGATGTGAGTTGGCAGGATTTTGACTACTGATTTGAGATCAGAGTGAGCCAGAAAGCATTAGCAGCAGAAATAGCATCACGCCTTTGTTGTACAGAAGAAATTGACACAACGTGGTAAATCAACTATACTTTATTAAAAAATATTTTTTTTAAAGAAACAGCAGTACTCATTGACACATACGCCCTAGAGATTCAATAAATTCTTTCCCTTAAGGAGCTTACATTTTAGGTAAGGAGGGAGGAGACACACACACACACACACACACACACACACACTCCTAATAATGCAAGCTAGCATAGGATGAATGTCAATTAAATAATATATACATAATAATAAGTGAATTGCATTTTAAAAATCTGTAATGTAGGCATTTCCCCTAATTGAGACTGGTTTTCTACCCCTGTGATTTTAACTTCAATGGGTAGAGGTGGAATTTTTCACTATACTTCTTGATCCATCTCTGTTTTTATACGTGTAACTTTCATGGCTGAAAGATGTCTCTCATTTCCAAATCTAGTTTATTGATTGACATTTTGAATTCATGATGTATCCACAGATTTATTCAAGATGCATCCGTCAGTGTGTGAAGACTTGTCTTGGGATGATGTCAAGATTAGAATACTTTAAAGTAGAAAATATCTATAAATAACTCCCTATTTGAGTAAGTTGAAGTGTATGTTTTGTATCTTCAGTTCTCATTTTTTCTCAAGTTATAGCAAAGCCAATAACTCCAAGAACATCCCTCCTGTGTCGCTAGAAAAGACAAGTTCTGATACTGAGGAATATGAGCAACTTTGAATAATGTCTTAGCTTTCAGCTCATAATGATGAATATTATTACAAGTAAATGACCATCCTAGTGACACCTGCTCTGTCTGCGTTGATGCCTTGCCTGCGTTTTTATCACAGCATGTCTCACGAGATGCTATGCTTGCTCCCGTGCACATAGTGGCATCCTTCCAGAACCGTGAGTTCTTGGAGAACATGTGGGTCTTACCCAGCTTGGCCTTCCCAATATAGAACACAATGCTTTGTGTCCAGCAGGCCAGGGAAGGATGAATTGATCTCATAACTGATTAATGGGAAATGGGAAGTCGTAGGCATTCATATTCCTATAGAGCAGTAATAAGTTTAGGATTAATTATGGGAAAGAGAAGTTCCTGTTGTGGCTCAGCGGTAATGCGCCTAACTAGCATCCATGAGGATGCAGGTTTGATCCTTGTTCCCGGTCAGTGGGTTAGGGATCCAATGTTGCCAGGAGCTGCGGTGTAGGTAGCAAACATGCCTTGGACCTGGCATTGCTGTGGCTGTGGTGTTTGCTGGCAGCTGCAGCTCCAATTTGACCCCTAGGCTGGGAACTTCTATATGCTGTGGGTGCAGCTCTAAAAAAGACCCCCCTCTGGAAAAAAAAAAAAAAAAAGAGTGGGAAGGGGAGAATTGTCTGTGGCATCAATTAACTTCCCTGGCAAAGAAGCCTGCAATGTGACACCAGCTTAGCCCCATTTGTGCTGAGGAGTGCACTGAGCTGGAGAGTGGGTACTGGGGTACCCCTTCCTGGGCTGGGAAGGACCTTAGGGCCAAGGCCTTCATCCCTGTTCAGACACATGGCCCTGACGATGGAGCAGCCTAGACGAGGACCAGATTATTTATCCCTGTATCATGTCCCCTTTCGATACAATGCAAATGATAGTATTGTATTTGATACAATACTCTATCATTACTCCCCTAAAACTTGAGGACTAGACTACATTCAGGAAGCTCCTAACAAGTAATCTTTCAAAGTCTAACTTGATTCTCAGGCTTGATATAGAAAGAATTGAAGAATTTGGTCTCAAAACGACACCTGTTTTGGTTTGAAACCATCTCAAGAAAATTGTTAAGGACAGTAAGTTCTGTAGTGTTTTGTGATTTAACTGTGGCTGAATGTCATCATTACAAAGGGGGGAAAGCACATTTGGGCATTGAGGTGTCATTAACCATTAATGCAGTCAGCCTTCTCTCCTGGCTCAACTTGGGGAAACGCTACTGAAGAAGGACGATACCTGGCACAGGTGGTCAGAGCCCTTCAGGACGTTTTCTCTACTTAGACATGGGACTCACATTCGTGGAGGTCAGCTCGTCCACGTGCACAGAGTAATTTTCCAGGGACAAGCCCATATTGAACGACGATGTCCTGAGAACGACTGACTGGTGTGGTACAGGTCATGGGGTATCAGCTTTGCCTCCAGTTGTAGGAATAATTCCTAGAGTCCTTCAGCCGTGATCACATTGATTCAAATGCAGTCATACTGAGTCACTGGCAGAATGGAACTTGCCAGCAGGAAAGGAGCAGCCGGTTGACGGCCAGCAACAACCACATCAGAGGCAGTGCAATTGAGCAGACAGACGAGCGCAGCCACAGGCATGCACCTCTGCCTCCATGGCTCTTTGTGACTTGTGGCAGGATGCAGGTTGCCCTTGCTTTATGCAAATTCAGCCTTTGGTGTGCTTGTTTTTATACAGAAGAAATTAGCGAAGGATTATTCACTTACAAACTACTTTTTCATTTCACCGGAGTCTTATATAACACCTCTGCACTAGTAGTTATAATTTTTAAAATTTCAACTTCAACCAATACCCGTTTTCAAGAATATAGCTATCATAAATTATACTCAGATAAGGAAAGGGAGATAGGTAATCATATGGCTGTTTAATTCACGGCATCATAATCTCAGGCAACCATTTCTACAGCACTTCGCCTTCTCTGCCTGGAAGAAACCACTTCCTGAGCAACAGGAAGATCTTTCAGACCCCAGCACAAAGCCAGTAGTCCTTCTGATGATCTGTTACTAAGGAAGACCAGGAAACAAGGAGGGCCGTGTGACAGATCTAGTCATTCAGCAGGCCCCACAGCTGTGGGAGTCAGCATGCTAGCTTGGACAGACCAATGGTTTCAGGGTCAAGAGAAAAGTGATTAATCAAACCAGGAGGCAAGAGAAATGAAAATCAGGCAGACAGTTATGAAGACCAGCTAGGAAGCCCAACAATCCAGTATCTGTGTGGATAAACAGAGCTCTCCTTTGCAGGCTACAGAGTGTGTAGAGAAGTGGGGATAGAATGAGGCCAGAAGGAAAGAAACAGAGCTTTCAAGGGCCGTTCCCAGACATGGCTTTTCTCTCCTTAACACGGATGATCCTTGAGGCCTCCTCACCAGGGCTCTGTCTCTGGATCACAGCCTCAGCGGTCCAGGGGAGCCCAGGCCAGTGCACAGGGAGGCGAGGAGCAGGCAACCTGGGGTTAGGGCGGGAGGGAAGAAACATACCTGCCTTTCATGTGAAGTGGAGTTTTCCCAGTTCATGATCTCAGAATAAATTCATCGGACAGTGTTGTTCTCCGTCTTTCGCCTGGTGCTCACACATCCTACCTTAATTAATTAATTAATTAATTAATTGCATTTTAGGCCTGCACCTGCAGCATATGGAGGTTCCCAGACTTGGGGTCTAATTGGAACTACAGATGCTGATCTGTGCCACAGTCACAGCAACATCAGATCCAAGCCACATCTGCGACCTACACCACAGCTCACAGCGACGCTGGATCCTTAACCCGCTGAGCGAGGCCAGGGATCAAACCCGCAACATCATGGTTCCTAGTCGGATTTATTTCTGCTGCGCCACGACAGGAACTCCCCTACCTTAATTTAAAACCTTGCAAACTAAGAAGGCACATCTGTGTCAACCTGCACTCAGTTGTAGTTGTAGCAAGAAATCTTAAAAGTAGGAGGTAATCATTTTGTTTGTTTTGTTTAAAAAACTATTGTAGGTTTTGGGAAGTGGCGAGTGTTAAAAGGACATCCCATATCAGTCCTGCCTTCCTTCCCCTGGGCTTTGGTGGGTCGGAGGAGCCACAGATTGTGACCAGTGAAGTCAGTTGTAAGGATGGAGGGAGTGACCCGATCTGATTCGCTGTCTTCGCCTAAGGAGCAATCTGTGGGAGGTGGGGATCCTTCGGGAGAGGAGGGCAAACTCAGTCCCGGGCTCAGGGCCACTGGAGGAAGCAGAGGGGGAGAGTGTCCTGATCCGGCTCGCCAGGTGCTCTCTGGGCCATCCTTTGATGTGACAGCTGGCTTCTACGGTGGGGCCACCTAAGATGAGCTCAGGGAACTGTCTCAGTACGAGAAGCAGACGGAAATATGCTTTAAGGGAAAGGATGCGTCTTGTTGCTCATTGTGGTTTGACGATACACGAGCCTAGTTTACATAGCAGAGGTGCAAATGCAGCTCTGTATAATACTGTCATACTGAAGCTATGTGCGTGTTTATTATTTCCTTACCAACAACAGCTGGAGAAGACGGCTAAGTGAGGTTGGGGAGGAGGGAAGGAAGATGGAGGGAGAATTAAAACATCGGAACAGATGACCTGCAACTTCCTTGATGTACGAAGCTCCAGGCCCACTCGTGTGTAATTGGTGTCAAAGGGTCATGGCTCTGCATTTTCCCTTCCAAACACAGAAATGATGGTGGACGTAAAACACTGAAAATAAAACAGATGACTTCTTACCTTAATTTCTTAAGTTTGAGGGTGCATTTACCCTCTTTCCACACTGTCCCCCCCCCTTTTTTGTAAATACAACTTTTTAACTGCTTAAAATGTACCTATTGGCCCTTCTCTTGGGGCATCTGTCCCCCAAGAAGCACAAGAGCTCAGACTGCTAACTTGGAGCACCTGCTAACTAAGAGCCAGATCCAGCTATGGAACCCAATCACTCTGCAACCTGAGACAGGCCCCTACTGCCTGAGCGGGCCTTGCCACCCTGCCAAAGGCTCCAGAGGAGGGAAAGCCCAGCTGGAGAGGATTCCAAAGTTGCGGGAATATGTCAGCCTCGTGCACTACCTAATTGCCATTTCTCAACAGTGTGTCCTTGCTTCTGCCATCACCTCGGCTTGGAATGCTCCCTGTCCCACCCCCTCCCCACCACCCATCCCCAGTTCCCTTCTGTCATCTAATGCCTTGCTTTTGTTTTTCCTTTTTTTGGCCAATACTCAGCTAAGGTATGGCCTCTTCCTAGAAGCCTTCTTTGAAGTCCTCAGGCAGTTCTTTCACTGACTCGCTTCTTTGGATTTCTAAGTGGCCTCTTCCTAGAAGCCTTCTTTGAAGTCCTCAAGCAGTTCTTTCACTGACTCGCTTCTTTGGATTTCTAAGTTCTCTGTGGGTTTTTCTGTCCAACTAGACTGAAAAATCCTTTGGAGGCAAAAGCAATGTTCTTTTCATCTTTGTGTTTCCAAAATTAATCACCACAGTATGCGCTCATCTAATAAATAAATGAATAACATATATATATATATATATACACACACATCTGTAGCCACTTCTCTAAACAGTGATGCTAACAGGGGCAAAGTTTGTATTCACCTGTTGGTCAGTTAGTCCCAGAACTACCCACTGGACACTGTACCCAAGCCACGTGTCTCACAAAATACATACAATACTCAGAAAGGAAAACAGAGCAATGGAAGGTAGAAAGATTACTGTAACCTCAGTTTTACGGTTGGAAAACGTGTTTGGTCCCACTCATGGTGTGTCCCCTTTGGCTGAATGGCAAGATGCCAGTTCATGTTGTAAGTATATTCTCTGTTATAAAGCTTCAGTCCTGCACTGGTCTCACTGGCTCCCCTGAAAGAGAGCATCAGAGACCACACAGACTTCAGGTTATACGCATTCCCCTGCTCCTAGGAGTCCAGCTGGTTGCTGAGCTGGCGTTGCACTGGAGCACTTCAAGGATTCCTCCAAAGTGATTTATTTCAGTCCCTCCTGAGTTTAATTGGAAATCTCAGCAAAGAAGCACATTTCACCTTATTGTTTAAGAGTGATAACAAAACGTAAAGATGCACGTATGGGCCCAACGGACGCCTCATGCTCAGTTCAGAGTTAGCTAGGCACTCTTGCTCTCACAAAATGAGGAACAGGACACCCTCATCAAGAGTGAACGGACCCTCCCCAGTGGCCTCATTAGTCGGGTCACCTAACGTCCTGAGTCTCTAGGATCCTTCTAGCTCCCGAATGCATACGTGACCCTGCCAGGGAGGATGCTGTTCAGGACACGGTAAAAAGCTCAAGACTTTTCTGGACTTTTCTGTTTCACGGCTGTGTCACTGGAGGCTGATAAGCCGTGGCCAAGACCGTTCAAGGTCTCTGGCTGTCCTGAGAGCGTCTGCTTGTTTATTTTAGGTAATAAGTGTTGCTCTTATTCCTGGGAGGGTAGGACATGCCCAAGGGGCTGGAGATCATTGGAGACCTTTTAAATTAAAACAGTGTGAAGATATGTTGACACCCCTGGTGCATGAACAAGGGAGGGGGGGCACATACTCAGCCTCTGGTGATGCTGTAATTATACCTTTCCTTAAGAGCAGCTAATGACTATGTACTATGTTGTAACCTCAGGGTAATGAGCACTGTAACTTTGCTTGTTAATTGAAGTTGACAGAAGGCTAGAAGGAGGCCTGTGGTACACCTCTTACATCAGAGGCGTATTTTCTCTTTGTTTATTGAAAGGGAGTGTTTGTGTATTTTTTATGGCTTACTCTAGGTTTGCATCAGAGGAAGTGAAGAGATTATTCTCAGGAAAATCCTTAGGGGAAAAGTCCAGTTATTTGAGTGGTATCTCAGTATTTAGCCTGGCACAAACCAATCGTAAGTGATCCATTTTGCCCTCATTAATCTAAATGTAGCCCTAGGAGTAGAAACTAACCGAAACAAGTGCGACAGCTATGATTTTCCCAGTTTTCTTCCCAAAGGTCTCACCAGCTTCCTCAATAGCCTAAGACATCACAGAAGGTCAGAAACTAATTGTGCAAGTTTCCCCTGCAACAAGAATGCCCCATGACCTAACCAAACAGAGGGCAGGACGGAATCGTAGAGGGGGAGGTCCCAGGAGGTCCAGCCTGCATTGCTGTCACTAACTACCCCTGCCTCACCTCTAAACCAAAACCTTCCTCAGATCCCCAGTTTGTAGTGAAGGGGTTAGATTCACTGAATACAGTTAAATTCAGACACTTGGCCTTGCATTAAATAATTTAAAACTAGAAGAGAACAGCTCTTTTGCATGATGAGGAATCTCAGGGATTTGGGGCTTTAAGTTCACAAATTCTAATTTCCATTTTCAACTTTACTGAACCTTCTTATAAACAAGTAAAATTTCTCTTCCTAATTTCAAGCAGATTTAAATATCTCTGAAACTGGATTAAGGAACTGAGGTGAAATAAAAATAAATATAAATTTAGCCTTTTTCTCCAGACACTGGAAAATCTTTGCCATTACTAAAAGCCAACAACTTTAGCTCAGTCTTATTTTATATATCTGTTCCTTTATTCCTCTGTGTTAACAAAGAACGCCTTTTCATTTGTTAAGTGACTTTATTGATTATCTTGACGGTCAGAATCCAGTATTAAAATTGCTACGTTATAGTTTATAAATAAGAAAATAACTTGTAAATTAATTGAAGATCTTTTTGAATTTTCTACCTCGTTTCAACAAACAAAATAGCAGCTACTTCTGTTGTTATGAATTTCCCAGAAAATATGTTCTTCTTTTTTTTTTTTTCCATTTGCCACATGCTTCAGTTAAAAGTCAAGGAGACAGAGCTACCAGTAAGGCGAGAGCAAGGCAGTTAAGCCACTTGCCTCCTATTTTCAGATATCACATTCCAGGATTTGCTTCTAGGAGTATTAAATAAGTAAGTAACTAAATTCTTTGTCTCAGAACTAACTAGACTCTTCAGAACTTACTCGGATCCACCAAGTGGGTAAGAGACTGATGTACAACCTGTAGAAATCAGATGAAAAAGAGTAGGTAGGAAAGCTAGGGAGAGCCTGGGCTGGGCACCACCACAGGGGTCGGTACATCCGAAAGGTAGTTAGAGTCTAGGAGCTTCGTGCTCTGCTCTGGAATCCCAGAAACTTGCTCTTATCTGTGTCCAAGGGTGACATCAACCAAAATGCAGACGTGGTCAGGATGTCCCTGAGAATGCCTTATCTATTCAAAACACCGGGGCCCAGACTAAGCCGTCGTGTGGGCATGAGTCTCTCCCTGCACTCAGGCCATATGGGAAACTCCATCCTAATCAGGAGCCACTCTGTGGGTTCATCCTGAGAAATCATTCTCCTAAGAAACAGAAGACTGGCCTTTCACGGGATCCCTACCTGAAAACTGAGGGAGAAAGCCAAGTAATTACCAGGAGCGGGTGTTAGACAGGTGTATTGTCAGCTCAGGAGATGCTCATCAAATTTTTCAAAGGCTTGAGCCAAATATCTCTCCAAGCCTGGAATTAAGTCCGTTTCCCCTAATTTTGTACATGTTCCTGACACCTGATTCTGCCACCCGCATAACCTGCTCTGAAAAAGGGGTGTCCCAAACAGTAGACAAGTCACCGAGAAGGAGTAAATGCGTGGGACATTAGTAAATTGACATATTCGCTCACTTCCTGAGTAAGTGGGAGCTCCTGGAGGTTGCCCTAGAGTAACTGGAAAGTTGGAGATAGAAGATTTCCATTTGCGCTTTAAGTTGTAGGATTGATCTATAGACTACTTCAAAGGGTGCCTATTTCTGGGTCCTCCAGAGACTCACAAGAAGAGTTCAAAGATGCCAGGTCAGATTGCCTTTCTCCCAAGCCACCAGGGCAAGGAGCCAGAATGGGGGGTAAGGATGTGACTGCCTGAGCCTGGGGCAGGTACGTCTGCTGGGTCTACATGCCAGGGCTGAGGGAGGGCATGAGCAACTGTTCCTCCTCCTGCCCTGATTTCCTCACACCCTGATACAAAACCAGACAACAAAATGGGCTGAAAACAGTCCATGAGCAATACAGTGCTGGTCGGATGTAATACGAGTAATGATAACAGGAGTCTTTATTATCAATAATATAAAATGCCCGAGGTCCCAAATATTATAAACGCTTTATTTCTTTAGTGTTAAAGCCTTCCTGGAAGGCTAGTACGGCCATAGAGAGCAAAAATACATGAATCCAAATTAAGGGTAAAATCAGGAAAGTGGATCCCTTAGAAAACCTAGTGAAAATCGGGAGCTCCCGCTGTGGCTTGTTGGTAATGAACCGTCTAGTATCCATGAGGATGAGTGTTCAATGCCTGACCTCACTCAGTGGGTTAAGGATCCAGAGTAGCCTTGAGCTGTGGTGTAGGTTGCAGACGCTGCTCAGATCACATTTTGCTGTGGTTATGGCGTAGGCCAGCAGCTGTAGCTCTGATTTGACCCCTAACCTGGGAACTTTCATATGCTGCAGGTGTGGCCCTAAAAAGCAAAAAAAGAAAAAAAAAGTAGTGAGGACCAACACAAAATGCACAGATTTTCCCATGACCAGGAATAACCCTCTTGGAGGGGCTGTGTCAGTGTGTGCTAAGGGAGTCTTAGGAAGTGCATAGGTCCCTTCAAGGAAGCATTGTTTTGCAATTACATTGCAAACTGCACAGGGAAAGGCTTGTCTGCAGAAGACTGGTAGACCACGTGGGGTCTGGATAAAGGGAGAATGTGTCCACGTCCAGGCATGGGGGAGGGAGGCACACTGAGCCCTAAGGATTTGTCTTAAGCTTCTCTGAAATATGCTTGGAGGCCACCATCCTAGTGGTTTTCAAACTTTTCAGGGGAGCGGGAAACTTTCAGGGGCAGAAGGCTTTATTTTAGATCTAAGAAGGCACTAAGATTCTCATGGAATACATAACTTGTTCCTAAAAATTGGGTGCAAAATTTCCCAACCTTTGACCAGGCTGCCATGGTCAAAGGCATTGCATTGTAGGGAGAAGCCTCTGGAGTCAATCAGTTCCCTTTTAACATCTTTCTACTTAAATTCAATCTGTTTTTATGGCATATGCTTAGAAATAAACCTTATTATAAGCCTTAGATATAATATTCAAACATAATTACTTTATGGAAAATTGAAGGAAGGCAATTCTTCTCCCCCAGATAAGATCCATATCTCAATAAACATGATAATAACTTTCTGTTTTTTCTTTTCATTAGTACTACATCTACACACACCCCTACACCCTTTCCCCTTAGGATCTCTGTTGTGAGTTAATAATATATTCAGCTTATGTAGCTGTAAGTCAATCCCTCTAACAGCCCTGGGTACCTAGCTTGCTCTCGGGTACCAAAAGATTCCCTACTACTATAAATCCAGTTCTGCATGTCTTAAGACATATACATCAGAGATAAGTCAAAGTACAAGTCTTAAGCCATTGTAAAAATAGGTATTTGGGAACTATACTCCCGCAGCCAAGGAAGTGGTAGCTTTTTATTTTTGCAGTGACATCTGACCGCATCAAAGCTTCAGACCAAGAATTTAGCTCATCAGCTCATCTGGCATCTAATAAGCCCAAGAGTCATTTGTCCTTGGCATGATAGAGTCAGATGGCATGTCACAAGCCATTTCCAGGTCTATTTTTCTTGAAAAGGCACATTTGCAGGAAGCACTGCCAGAGAAATGACTGTGCCTGAAATAAAATAGTTGACATCAAGGGATACTGACTTCAGAAAGAGCTGCTGAAAGCAGCAACCAGAGATGCTGAGATTTACTTGTGAAGGCTAATTGTAATCATAAGCCAGACAGGTCATTCCAGCCTGTTCAGATTTTCTTTGGCTTGGGTGCTCTAAAAAGTGTTGGGCTGGGAGCAAAATCTGTACCCCACTGAAGCCCTCTCTGCTCCCACCTGTTGATGCTTTGCTCCTGATTCACTGTGATGTTTGGTCCTCACACCGGGGTACCGTGTGGTCCATTCGCAGTGATGGATGGTGAGTGGGTAAGTGAGAAGGGGGTAGGGTAGTCCCCACATGCTTCTGTACCAAGACGGGTCCAGTCTTCCGACATTAACTTCTCGCTTAATGCAACTGTTCCAGACCATCAGCTGGTTTCACAGAGACTTCAGATAGCCTGGCTGGGCTTGAAGGGTTGAGACCAGAGACCGGCTCAGAAATGACATCTGCCCCTGATTAGACTTAGACCACCGATTCCAGAGGCAATTGGTCATCCCTTAGTGACAAACAAATCAGTACTGTATTTGAAGACTAATTAAAAACTAATAAAAAGCAGAAAATTTGTTTTTAATAAACATATTTGGCTAAAGCCCCTATTGGCCAGAAGAAATAAGCTCAACTTCTTTTATCTCCAAAATAGGATCCTCTGACTCTGGGCTCACCCTTGTGAGTGAATTAATTCTCTATAATGGTTTATTTTCCAAGACCTTAGGGCAGGGTTTCTCAACACTGGCACTATTAACATTTGGGGCCAGATAGTTCTTTGTTCCTAGCGTTTAATATGTTTAGCAGCATCCTCGGACTCCACCCACTCGTGCCAGTAGCACTCTCTCCACCCTAGCTGTGACAGTCAAAAATGTTTCCTTTTGGGAGTTCCCATTGTGGCTTAGTGGGTTATGAACCCAGCTAGCATCCATGAGGATTCAGGTTCATTGCTGTGGCTGTGGTGCAGGCTGGAAGCTACGGCTCTGATTTGACCCCTAGCCTGGGAGCTTCCACATGCTTCCTGTGTGGCCCTAAAAAGAAAAAAAAAAAAATGTTTCCTTTGCAGTCAGTGGGTTAAGGATCTGGTGTTGCCAGTGCCATGGCTCTGGTTACCACTGTGGTATGAGTTCAGTCCCTGGCCCAGAACTCCCATGTGCCACTGGTGCGGCCAAAAAAAAAAAAAGGTCCAAATTTTTGGACATGGAGGGGGAGTTGCAAAATCATGCCCAGTTGAGAACCAGTAGTCTTGGCCATTATCTAATAAACATATTTCTTCTGTACCAATGACACTACTCCAACTCCTCACTCCCAGGCCTTGCAAAAGAGCTTCCTCTTGATCTATAAAAAAGACGACCAGCTTTAATTTATACAACTTTCCCATCAATATTACTAGTCATAAGGACAATACATTAATTGAGTCAATTGTTATTCCAGGATAGAATTCTTAAACAAAAGTGTTTCCATCCACACATCCTAGAAAACTAAAATCAAAAACACTAAGTATAGATTTGTTGAAAGGATAAGTTAAGGCCCCGTAAATATTCCTGAAACATTCAAATGATAGAGAAACTTTTTAAAAATGACATTTAAAAATCACCTCAAATCTCACCATGCAGAAATCACCATGACTGATATGCGGTGATCATTCTTGCAGACACTGTCCATGAACACAGACAGGTGTAAAGCCTGATTCTGTATAAAGATATTCCACAAAATAGCTCAGCATTGTTTATCCCATGATTTCATATTGACGTTTATGAAAATGACGTTATACTCACGTAGTTCTAAATTCAAAGAATTATATTTGATTTTCAGATGAGAAAGGAACTGAAAACCAAAGAAACTCATGAATTTCAAATAACTGTCTCTTCACCAGCAGAGAGATTCATTCTTAAAAATCTCCCTAAATTAAGAAAATGTTTATGCAGAATTTTAAGAGCCGAAGTTATTTTTAAGCCTTCTCTTCCAACATTAACTGGCATCTCCTGACTGCCTAACAGGAAAGATTAGAGGTTAGTCAACTTAAATTTTCTCCCACCCAATCCTCCCATTCCCACTTTGATTAGTAACAGTACTTACATGTGACCTTTAAGTTCCTTTCCTTAGCTGTACTTCCTACCGTTGTTTGCTCTCACTTCCGTTTTAAATGACTCCACAGCCTCTCAGTTCCAGAATGCTTTATTTTTTACTCTTTTTTTTTTTTAATTTGAATGGATTGGTTTTCAAGACAGTTTTATTTGCAAAAGGATTCATGGAAGCTGTACTGATGATGGCCTTCTGCTTTCATACTCCAAGGACAGCTTGGCTGGAGATGCAGTTCTTGAGTGACCGCTTCTTGCCCTCAGGCTTCTAGACGCCACTCCAGGATCGTTGCTGGAGTTGACGGCCAGTTCCTAATAGCCACGACCTCTGAGCCCACTGGATCCTGGGGGCTGTGGCTCCGCGGGGCTCCCTGGTTCTCCTCCTGGAGGCATCACTTACTGAGGCCGCACCTTGGCCTGCTCCAGTCACCTACTGCCCTTCGGAAGGTGGAAGTGGTAGACTGCTAGCTCTGGGCAAGTCGCCTCTGGCTTCTCTACCCCGTGCCAGGCACAGACTCACCTCTTCGTCTCTCACAAGGACGGGAGCCGACCCTCCTTCCTCTCCCGCTGCCTGCCTTCCACTCGCAGGGAACTCCGGTGTGGTTAATCTTCCCTTCTTCCCACTCTCTTCCCATCGGGTCTAGAACCCACGAAGCCATGGCTCCCTCCCCTTTCCCTGAATAAGCCACCTTTTCTCTCACCTCCAGTCTTCTTTCTGCTTAATCTTCTCCCTTAAGATCTGCAGTTGAATCCCGCCCTTTGTGCACACCTAGTTATTATAGCTATGCTAGTTTTCTAGTGAGTACCAAAGAGGTCCCCTTATATACTCTTCATATCCCCGCTCACTCCAAAATTGTGCATATGAAATACCCAAGCATGAATTACTCCGTGACTCCATGATGACATTCTGGTATTAAGTACTCATCATCTGTCCTTCAAGGCAGGTAAATCTCCACCCTTTTTAAGCATCACTTAGTTTATCCTCACCCGCTCTTTCCCCCTTGAATTCTGACTGCATTTTTAATCTCAGCACGTGAAAAGTTCAGACTGTATGAATAGCTATCTTTTTAGATCACATCAAAAGTGTCTCAAAACAGAATACCTTACCCATAGAGGTATTCGGTAAATATTTTTTGGTAAAAGGAACATTCTGAGAATTCTATTAACATGCTTCAGGGCTCAGGAAAGAAGGGATGCATAAGGGAATAGCAAGATACGTGAAACGTAATAATAATAATAATAATTGATGGAGTACTTCCCATGTACATGGCACCTGCTCTGAGTTATTTACAGAAGTTGGTCTCGTTCCATCTTTACAACGACCCTAGGAGAAAGGTACTGTTAGCGTCCCTGTTGTAAAAACCAGGAAACTGAGACTTAGAGGAGTTAAGGAATTTGCCCACGACACACAGCTAGTAAGCGGGAAAGTCAGAACCTGAACCCAGGAAGACTAGGAGATGCTCCACATGGATTATTATACAGGAAGTGGACTGTCCTCCTCTTGACTTGGGTTTGCAAAGACACAGGCATAACGAGCCGTGAATTAAAACCTTGATTAGGACTGACGGACTTCCATCCCCAAGAAGTTACAAGTTCCCCGCGTAAATGTCCCAGACAAAAATGTCACCTACCCATATGTGACCTTAACACATGCTCTTCCATTCCAACCGAACGATGACCTCATGGTGGCGAAGGCCAGGAATGTGAGTCGAGGAGCAGAAAATAACAGCTTGCTTTCACTTTCCAAGCACAAGCGCAGCCCAGGACGCCCCTCCTTGTCGCGCACTCTCCAGCTCAAGAGGGCCGTCCATGTGCCAGACAGATTAAACACTGGGGGAATTCGATACAGTCACTCCTGGGAGGGTTTTTTCCACTACTCTCTAATCCAGTGAAGCCTGGGCTGGCAAAGGCAGTTGAATCGAGAGGATGACTAAATATGCGACGTCTTTCGAGGTTAGAATACAGTCTGTCTACACGGGGGAGGCATTTTGCCTTCAGTCTGTCTGGATTTCTAATATCGACTGCAGACTATTAATTGTGCAGACCAGACTCTTGAACTTCTTTGAACTGTTTTACATTTAATCAGAATTGCCACCCTCGCCCCCCCACCCCAGCCTCCACCCCCTCTCCAAAAGCTACAAAAATCCTCCCTGGTTATTTGGTTTAAATGATTTTAAACATTTAAAAAGGTTTACCTGTAATACCTACCCAACATGGAACATATCCTTAATAGCTTTGAAATGGACTCAAACAAAACTAAAAATGCGATTGCTATGCATATCGTGAAATCATGAGAGTTAAAAATTAGCCACGTATACCGAGTTCATTTCCTTTAGATTTCCTATTAAAACATTGGTTATCCTAGATTTCACAGAAATACCATGGGGAAAATATGGAATAACTTATTTTTCTATAGGACCATTTCAATCTAATTTTACTAGGTGAGAATGTGGCCCAGAGTTTTATACTTTAATGTAGGATTCTGTGTGTTAAAATGTCACCTGATTTTATTTGTGACCTTCACATGAGGCAGATGCCATGATTTACAAAACCACACCTATCTGAAGTCCAGGAACATCTCCCATCCCTGGTCTTCCACCAACAACATACTTTCCATGTATTTGCTGGGCTTTCACTTATTTTATTCTTTCAATAAATCTATATTGTGTTTAACCCAGAGTTTTCTATTTCAGTTTTCTGGGCTCTGTGGATGGAAATGCTTTTCTCTAAGAACCTTATCCAGGGATAACAATTGAAGCCAAATTGGAAATGTGGAGTGGTGCATTCCAGAATCATCAAAATTCCCCATTCCAACCACATATAAATTCCTAAACTTGCTTCAAGCAGAGGATCTGGGAAGCGAACAAAGTCTCTGTGCTGCTTCTTCTACACTCCGAAGGGCAGGTTGCATGTTTCCACCTTAGGGCAGGGAGGAAATCAAGACCCATGTGTTCCTGATGGCAAAACCTGGGAGGGGGAAAAAAAGCAAACATGTACCTAGGCCATAAGAATGTTGCCACAGACCTGTCACCAAGAGAGCCACCAGAATTTTCCAAGGTGCAGAAAAAAGTTAATCTTTAAAGCAAACCCCTTTGGCACTTTCTTTTTGAAAGTTACTTGTTCATTTCCTCCTGCCTTTCTCTGCCATCTGAAAGCCACAGCTTCTGCATCAACAGCTCCCACAAAGAGAGCCTGGGCCAGGGGCTTGCAAGACAAACAGCCTCACCACAGCCCAGCTCTTTTGCAAATCTGAGCGCACATTCAACACCAAACTTCCACACTGGGGAATACTCTAGAATACTTAGGGCTCTGGGTTTATCTGTTTCTTTAAAAGGCAAGGTTTCAGAGTCAGATGAGGAATTTGGGAGGTGGTTAAGATGGAGGTCTCTCCAAAGGAGGTCCGATCTAAATTTGGCACTCTCAGGATAGGACAGGTCTCTAACATGTCCCAGCAATGGTCCTACTGTGGTCTGCAAGCTGCACCCTGGTCCAGTGTGGCTTCGCCACCCAGACTTCATCCATTTGGGGTTTTGGTGGAACAAAAATAAGGGGAAGCAGAGAAAATGAGGCCAAAACAAGGCCACCTTTCTGAGGGTCCTGCTCTTTTCAAGGTGTAATTATCAACAACCACCATATGTCTTGAACTTTCCATCACCTCTGTTCATGTAATTTCTCTGACTGTTCGCGTAAAGGTGGTCATACTTGCCAGGTAGTATGTCTCAGTTTTTAATTAGGAAAATTAAAATTATAGATGAGGCAGTTTATAAAAAATAGGACACGGGTTAACTGCTCCTTGTGACATATTTATCTTTAGATTTCTAATACCTTATGTAACACACGACAAATAACGAGGACTCTATATAAATTGAATGAATGAATAAATTGAAAAATGGATAAGCTGATGAAAATCAAAATACGTGTGTGTGTGTGTGTCCGTGTGTCCGTGTGTGTGTGTGCGCGCGCACATGTGTGTGCTTTTAAAGGCAACATCGCTGAACTCCTAACACCACGCCATTCAGTCAGCCATCTGACCCGATCTCATAGTTTCGATCTTACTGGTGTGGTTCTCAGTGTCTTGATCCTAAATGTAAAAAAGGCTGCTTAATGGAGTTCCCGTCATGGCGCAGTGGTTAACGAATCCGATTAGGAACCATGAGGTTGTGGATTCGATCCCTGGCCTCGCTCAGTGGGTTAAGGATCCGGCGTTGCCGTTAGCTGTGGTGTAGGTTGCAGACACGGCTCGGATCCCCCGTTGCTGTGGCTGTGACGTAGGACAGCAGCTGCAGCTCCAATTAGACCCCTAGCCTGGGAACCTCCACATGCCGCGGGTGCGGCCCTAAAATGGCAAAAGGCAAAAAAAAAGAAAAAAAGAAAGGCTGCTTAATGATAGTACTGTCTGCTCAATCCATCTTAAAACAATATCTACCTCTGTTATTCGGAGAACTAGCAATTGCTGATTATTCCTAAAGATCTGACTTGTTTTTCTGACTCCAGGGAGGGCAGGGAATACGTTTCAGGTGACTCAGGTCTGTGTATCATTTTTGCTGGTGTCAATTTTTTTTTTTTTTTTTTGCTTTGAATAAGAGCATCCAAACAAAACTCCATTGTATAAACGGTTTTGCTAATAATAACGCATGACTAGAACTCCAAGGTTAAATGATTATACTCATTCATAAAATCGTTCATGGGGGCACTCCTTTGTAATGCTGCTTTGGTAGGGGGAGGGTGAAGTCTCATCTTTAAAATCCACCTTTCTGAGGGTCCTGCTCTTTTCAAGGGTATGATCACAGGCTTAACTTATAGAAACCTAAACGGTGATTTGCCTTGTACAAAACTGAGGATCCGCCATTTCTGCCCCTTTCAGGTTGGCCTTGGGGAGTGAAAGGTCTTTGAGCTTAGGCTAACTGGAAGATGTTTCTGAGTAATCAGGCTCCAGGCGGAGAGGGCCTTCCAGGAAAACCTTTGCTGGCAGAAACAGCCTTCCTGCGAGGCTGTTAGAGCCGAGGCAATGGGAGGGGCCCGCATCCCACCAGAGGGTCTTATTTTGTAAGGCCTCTCAGCCTGCCCCGGGGGGGGGGGGGTCGCCCGGTGAGGAGAGGAGGGGACGTCCACTTGGTGTGGCCCAAAGGCCAAGCAAGTTTCCCTCCTGACCCAGAGTCCGTGTCCAGGTCCCGCAGGTGAACTGCCCAGAGCTGGGTCATGTTTCCCTTTTTACATCTTGGATAGAGACACGGAGAACCACACCGTGTTTGCTGCACAAAGAGACTCCCCTGGACCCCAAGAAAAATAGCAGCGGCGCCAAGTACCAACAGAGAGAAATGATGTGTGCGTTTTCTGGTTTCATATTGTAGCTCTTCCAGCTCCTCTTACGACAGAAATAACATCTGTGATGCCAGAAGCCCTTGGAGTAATAAATAACCTTTCCCCCAGCCGTGCGCCAGCTTTACCTTTGCTTTGAGACGCAGTCAGCCCTGAAAAGTTTATGACTTCGTGCGCCCCCTGCCCAGCCGCCCCTGGGTAGACATCACTCCTCCGGAGGGTGTAATAACTTCCCTGGGCCTCACGCTTCCTCTAGGAGGCAAGTGTGAACACATCACCCATGGGCTGTCACGCCTTGCATGGCTTCAGATGGTTCAGAACCTGTGACCTTCAGTCCAGATTCCAGGGGAAGAGCACAGATGGCAACCTGGCTTTCAAAGCAGGTCAAATAGCAAAAATGCTGCTTCAGACCAATAAGTGAGTGACCCAGAACTTAAATGTAAAAAATGCATCGAAACCCACAAAACCACTTCCCTTCAAATTCTTAATAGCAAACACGTTAGATCATTAAGTAAGTGAAGTTCAGAGAAGAACATTCACACCTTTTACAACAGAAGCCATCTGGGCGCTGGGCCCCAGCTCTCACATTGTCCTCCTGCAAGGAAAATGCTGATGTGCAAGCAGCAGAGGCGGGACTAAGCCCCTAAGACTCGGCGGTGGGCACATACCAGCCTCAGAGGACTTCATAGCTGAGTGCTCAGTCTTGTAAAAATGTAGCTATGTTAGGGAATTGTGTAAGCTGCAAAATGCTGTGATGAAAGGTGCTACAGAAGGGCCATCAGTTACATTGTAAGAGAGACTCTTCTACCTGGCCTTTGCCTCTTTTAGGATCTGCCAACTCTGCAAAAAGTTATCATTTGTGGCTATTATCAGCTATTCGTATCTTGGTGTGAATGAAGCCTGTGAGAGTCATTTTAAGGCAACAGATGGATATAGGGCACTTGTCTGTAAGCAAAGGACTATTCGCTAGGAGACAAGGAATAAACCTTTATGCTCCTCGATTAAAACACAAAGCATCAACATTGTGCCATCTGCTCTCTGGGCTGCTGAAAAGGCAGAAATGAAAAGCTTCAGTTCTCATTCTGTCTAGAGCTTTGCATAAGACCGTCTCTTCTGTTGGCATGGAATTTGATTTCACAAATATGCTAGTGCTTCCAGGCAGACTTCAGTAGCAAGAGGAGCCAAGAAAGTAGAAGTTAGGACACAAGGGATGGGTAAGGAGCAGTGTCTACAGTGGGGACAGTGACAGAAGAAGGAAAGTTTGGGAGCAGTGGAGACAGACCCGGACTAGGAGTCCAGAGACTCGAGGGCCAGTTCCATGTTCTCTCCAGGGAGTTGTGGGCCCTCAAGAGCATGAAGTGCCCTCTCTCCAGGTCCTTGTTTTCCCATCCAATACATGAGGAGGGTAGACCACACCACGAGTTCTCAACAAGGGGCCATTCTGCCCCCACTCAGAGGGGAGTTGTCAATGTCTAGGCACATTTTTGGTTGTCAAAACTGGAGAGGGTAAGGGGAGTTCCCTGGTGGTCTAGTGGTTAGGACTTCGTGCTTGCACTACTACAGCCCAGGATCAGTCTCTGGGCTGGGAACTGATATCCCACATCACAGCAAAGCCAACAAAACAAAGAACCTATATAGAGGGGTGCTTCTGTCATCCAAGCAGAGGCAATGGTGAAAAACTCTGGGCTGCCCCACTTGAAGAGTCTGTTAAGATCCATGTAGCTGATATTCCCTCCAAAGAGGATTGGTCTGGAACCAGGAGTCCAGTGGCCATACTGTGTATTTTTCTCAGGGCCTGAGGGCCATCATGATCCATTATACTTAGAAATTTTGCCTTGTTTCCTGGTGTTCATGAGCATGTGTCCAACATACTCAGAAGTTGACCACTGCTACTCAAAGGGAGGCTTGGCCCGCAGTAAAGTTGGAAGGTGCGTGAAAGTAGACCAGCAAAGATGCCATCTGTGTGGTGGCTGCCCTGAGTTTGCGTATCATATAATGTCACCTAAATGAATCATACTTGTTGATCCTAAAGTCTCCTGCAAGAGCTCTTTTGAATCCATAGAGTTTGTAACAAGTATATATAAAAATTAAATGTCAAAGAATACTATCAAAGAGCTGCCACCTAACCTTTTTGGCAGTTGTTTGGTGAGTGCTGCCAACAAGAGCAGAGGTGCCCCTGTGGTTTTAGAGTGGGCTGGAAAGGTTCCAACAGTTTACCAAGAGTTATGGAACCATCCTGCCCTCCTGCCACTGGCACACCTGGCAGGAGAGGAACCAGTGGGAGAAGAAAGATGCCAGTCCCCTTCAGGGCCCACAGGAAGACTCCCGCTCCAGCCGTCGGGGCTCTGCCTTGTCAGGTGCTTGGCGCAGCGAAGGTGTGCAAACTGCCAAGACCAGTTGGCTTGTGAGTCTGCCCACATGCCGCTGGCCCCCCTGCAGGCCGAACATGCCCTTGCACTCTGTCGAATAGTTAGGAGACCCCATGCCCTACCTCCCTCTAGCACACCCACACATAATGACTTGTGAAAGTCTTCTCACTGTGCTGGACCATCAGGGCCCACGTGCTCTGTGGTGGGCTGATTGGAGGCTTAGTGGTGGTTCCCAGATCCCTCTGAAAATGTAGCAAAAAAATCACCAGGAGAGATGGAGAATACAGGCTTCCCTCTACTCCTGCCCAAATTACTGACATAGCCTCCTACCTGGTCTCATGACAACTCTCCAGTTCCCCTCCGATGTCTTCTCACCAGTGCAGTGATTCTTTCAAACTCAAAGCTAATTAAGTCATGCTCCTACTTAAACACATAGAATGGCTCCAGAGTGTTCTGGAGATTAAGATGGAATTCCTTAACTGATCCCAAAAGGCCTTACCTGAGTCCAGGTGCATCCCGCCTCTCAAGCATGGTATCCCACCACATTCACTGTGCTCCAAACACACTTCAATTCTTTGAAGGCTTCCTGCTTACTTCTGCAACAAGGTCTTCACACATACTCTTGCATCTGCCTTATGTCCTCTTCCTCCAGGGCCTCACCACCACTTGTCATCTGGTTAATTCTATTCTTCCTTCACAGCTCAACTTGATCATTGCCTCCCTCACAATAGCCTTGTCCAGCCTCCCTCACTGGATCATGGCACCACGTGCTTCTTCTTCATAGTTCTTTACACATCGATGTATGCATGGGTGTTCGGTTAAGTATCTACTGAACAGCCAAGCGAATGAACCTTTCCTTCCTGGGGTGGAATACTCTTTCTGACCACACGTTCTTATTTCTGTCTCTTTCATGGTTCTGTCTTCTTTGCATGGGAAGCTGTTGGCTTGTATCTCACCCCTGAGAATTTTCCTTCTCTCCCAGGCCCAGTTCATCCACTCTTTCCTCTGTCATCTCTTCTCTCACCTCCCAGTATTTACGGAACTTATTTGTTCCTCTCTGTGACCCTGTGACTCTTTATGTTTATTTTTCAATTTAATTTGTATTAAATTAATTAAAATAAATATCAATTAATTAAGCAAATATTAAATATGTACTTTAAATAGCATCCATTGTACGCGTGTTACTCTCCCCCACTGAATTCTGAACTGGAGAGAAGAGACTCAGCCCAGCATACTGTTTTGCAAAGTTGTATGTGGTTAATAAAGATTTATTAAACTGAAATGCCACTCATTAAAGTTCTGGTGATAGGAATAATCTCAAGTAGCCTCTCTAAGATAACACTAATGCCAGTGACATTCCACCCACTTGAGCTTCTAAGAGAGGATGCAGAATGCAGATGGAAGAGGCACTTTCTTCTCGGGGGGGAGAGAAACTAAGTCTATTGCAGGCATCTTCTAATTAACAGTATGTTCCTGTCATCTTTGGGATTTCTTCTCTTGTTCCAGATGGCAGTCAGGGCAGTAACTCTATTTCTCTGCATGTAAGATTGTCTGATTTAGCAAATAAAAATACAGACCTCCTAACTGAATTTGAATTTCAGATACACAAATATTTTCTTGCGTAAATACATCCCAAATATTTCATGGGATATACTAAGACAAAAAAAAAATTACTCATTGTTTATATGAAATTCAAATGGAATGTATCCTGTATTTTATCTAACAGTCTTAACCATGGGCTTTTAGCGTATGGTTGAAGATGCCATGATATTAACCAGGGGTCCCAACTCCAACCCCCCCACACACACGCATGCACACACAGAATGCCAATACAAAATGATCACATGCATGTAATTCTTTCTCAGTGCTTACTTGTTGTCTATAAGGCTGTCACGTCACTGCCTGAATTATCCTTCTCTTAAAGGGTCGGGGCTGGATCTCCTTTACTGTGTGTACAATCTTTAGGATGGTGCTGCAGTCACATGTGCCCTGAAAGCATACTTGTCTTGCTGCCTGTTATGTTCAGGAAGAAGGGAAGGTTTTGTTAATAGTTTTTACAACATTCCTACAGATTTAGCTATAAATTGCAAAATAATACCCTTGTTTCCCCTACATAAAATTATACACTTGAAACAAAAAGGAAAAGCAGAAACCAACTCTGAAATTTTTTGATCAGTTAACCTGAAACTTCAGGATTTAACTCACAATCAGAAGGGAGTTTGTTCCAGGGCATAGGGTTGTGCAGGAAAAAGAAAAAGTATATATTCTCCTGCAGCTTTCCTAGAGACATATGACTTTTCAAGGAGGAGGAAATAAAAGTGAAGAATGAGACAGACTCTGATCAAATTTTCCCTTCAGAAATACCGACTGCTCCAGTACACTTACTCCTCGTAACCCCGATGAAGGAGGCCAGATTCCTACAACCGGGAAGGTTTCTTGATTTCATTATATCTTTTCCTCCCTCACAGTCCTGCAAGATGAGACTTTTTATTATTAAGAAGAATGAAAACTCAGTTTGATTTGACAGGTCGTTGTGAGTTAAGGGGCCACGTGCATGTGTGAATGTGGCAGCTGCCTTGAGAACCTACTAGGACTAAAGTCTACGCGCTTTCTTGTGATTATAACCTGATCTTTGTCTGAAGGTTCTTGCAGGAGTATGTCCTGGTTTTCTTGGAACTCAGCTGTTTGCATGAATTTTAGATTATTAAGATAAACTTAAACATTCTTGTGTTCCTACTATTTCCTCAGAAGATAATGTTTTGTTCCTAGGCGACCGTCAGGAAGCATCAAAAACATCCAGCTCGAGTCCAGTTTTCCAGAAGAATGATCTTTGTGTTGAAATGGAGGGGGGGGGGATTGCTTCTTATCGTCTCTCTCTATTTTTTATCTCTCTTTTTTTTATAGGGATGTGTTAACCCTAAGATACAAAACCAATTTGCACACAAAAATAAACCACGTATTTGAGAGTCAGATCCTTCTCTGGGAAAATAGAACACCAGGCTAAGAATGAGTTTCTCTCCAATATTCACCATTCCTGACTTTGCCTTTAAGATAGTGGTGCTTTGCATGTGCAGAAGGCTCTGTATAGTCAAACAGTGTAAGTGGCATGGGACAAAGATGTCGATTTCCCAGCAGCTCCTTTCTGATCTCTGCAGCGTTTCTTTGACCTGAAAGGGGGCACTTCCAGGAGGTCTGGGGAAAGGTCAGCCATAACTTTCAGGGTCTTTAAAGCCAGTCTGCAGTGAATCATGTTTTATTGTGTGTGTGTGTGTGTGTGTGCGCGCGCACTGGGTAGGGGAAGGGGTTGGGAGTATCTGCGTGAATTTGTTAATTTGTTTTGCTCTCTTGAAAGGAAAGAAGGACCCACTTGGGCCCACAGAGACTTATATTAGCACAAAGTTTGCTGAGACATTCAAAGCAAGCAGAGATAAATTAGTAACCATGGAGTAGAGACTTGAAAGCCGGTTCCGATATTTCTATAGGAAGCTACTGCTCCTTAACTTGACTGGCATCTTCTCAGAGCCTCCAAAGCCCTTTTGTGATTTTTGTATTTGTCTGTATTCAGCTTCCAGTAGGCCAGAAAGTTCACAACTTGCTCAGGCTGGTAGAAAATGAAAATACCAGTGGTTTCTAGAGAGGCTTCCGCTGCCACCACCAAGAGTCCAAAGACAGACTTGAAATGAAGAACTAGTGGGGGTGAAGCTGCAACACCCAGGAATTAAGATTAGGTTCTAACTCACATGGTTCATGTGAGGAGAGCACTATACAATCTGTGACTGATGGGAGTCAAATAACATAGCTTCAGGCCATGGGGCAGAGCAGAAGCACAGGGGCTTGTGAAAAGGTGTTTGTGTGTTGTGAAAGCAGAAGGTAAGGGGAGCGTTCTGCCCTCACTCTGCAATATACACACACACACACACACACACTTAGGCTGAGGTGTGAAGTAGCGCAGAGCCTACAGCAAACATACCCTGGATTTCATCCCCAGAGAAATGAAAGACCAGAGTACAAAAGGGCTTCTTTGCAGAAACACCCCAAAAAAGAACCATAGTCTGAGACTATGACCAGTTAAACCATACCTATGGCCAGTTTTGCTTTCTTTTTCCCTGTAGCACTGTTTCTAGGTCCTCAAAGTGATACTGTCCGTCTCTGAGACTTTCCTGGGTCACTGGGAACAAAGCTGGCACTGGAAGGGAACTGTATTAGAATGGGGGAAAACTGCAGTCAGGCTTGGCTGCCTGGGCAAATCACTTCCGCAGAAAATGAGCAGGCCTCAGCTTTCCCCTCCCCCCCTCTCCCGCCGAAACCATGATCCTCATGTGAGTCCTGCCCACCTTAAAGGGGAGAGAGAACCGTGAGAGCTGATGGTGTTTCTGGACATACCTTCTCCACAAGGAGAGCTGTTGTTTTCCTTCGTGGTGTGGATTTGAACTGCTTAACTCCCCTGGACTTTAATATCCCTCTCTGTTCAAAACGAAACCTTCTGAGATGTGCCCATCATAGGCGTCCTATTAACAGAAGACAAGGGACCTAGAAAGGTGATTTTTAACAAAACAACAACCACCACAACAAAACATCTTTATTGTTCCCTAAAACATTTATCTTCCCTAAAATGTTGGAATGGGACTAACTATATTAGTTAAATTTGAATTAGTGTCTCCACCTTGAGAGACTTAAGATCAAGAGAATGAAATAATAGGAAACCAGTTTTTAATGGGGCTTTGTTTTTTATAGTATCACATGTATTTTGTGGATTATATTTCTTTTAAACTTAAATGGCCACTTACCCCCCACTCCATCACCTCCTCCAGTCTACTTATAGCAGCAAAATTCTGGAGGCATCTCCACGAGCGGAAAATCCAGGCACGGTACCTAGAGAAATTAAAATATGGTACACTGACCCGCAGTTAAAGATTACAGTAAAAGGTAGTAAGGAATTTGCAGGTGTGTGGTTTTATTCCCCAGTCTAGTCAGAAGAACCATTTTCATGTTGCTAACCAGGGGTTCTGCCTGGGGCCTTGTTAAATGGACTTGCAAATTAGAACTTTGAAATCTGGCAGGGGTGGCGAAGTGTGAAGGAGCTTCGGTGCTCAGAGGAATGGAAGGGGGTCTCCGTGCCCACTTCTGGAATCTCAGAGCTGAGGTCTCAGTGGCTTCGCCAACACTCTTAACCCAAGGGAGCGATCATAGTCAAGCTCAAAGACCGTCTAGACTCGGATAACTGGTCTCTCTGAGATCTGGGAAGGAAGATCCCTCTACTGGGTGAATGTCAGCATGCAGGGAGGGGACACCGGTGCGCCCTGTCACAGGGCTGTCAGCTACAACCTTCTGGGTAGGTTCAGGATGTGATCCTGGGCACCACGCAGCCTCTCTCCTCTTCAGTGGTTAAGGATGCCCAAGGGTGCTTTCCCTTCCCCTTTACGATGCTGAGGAAAAGGAGAGATGTTGGAAGTCACCCCACGGAGGAGACTAATGGAGGGTGACATGTGGGGATTCCAGCAAGGCTAGCATACAATTGTCTCATTTTCACAGTGTGTCAAATTGAGTTGAGGCTTTGGCTACTGTGCTTGTCATGGGGCTCTAACTCATCCAGCGGTTCACAAAATTGTGTGACTTTACACCATCTTTGACCTCTAAGGACAACGACCACTTGGGAGAAGGCGCAGCAGGGGTTCTTTGCCCTCCTAGTCCCAGCTTTTCCCACCCTCCCACTCTCCAAACACAAGCTGGGTGGATGTTTGGCTCTGTCTTGGCCACACCCATCCATTAGCATACCTCTTCATTTGGAGTGACAGAAAGAGGGAGGCCTAGTGGCCCAGACGCCTCTGTGGGTTGGAGAAGGCTGGGAAAGACCTGGTCCTGGCAGGAGCCTCTCAGAGGCCCTCGACCGGGACCTCTACACAGGAGGGCAGACCAGTGGCTGAGGCTGGAAGGAAGGCCACTCCAGTAGCCAGAGCATAACCTCCAGGCAGGGGAGGAAAATGCAGTATATAACCTACTGACCCAGTAGGAGTATCTGCCATGATCAGAGGACTATCCTGACAGGCAAACAACCTGATGTACATACATTCAGCAATTAGTTATCAAGCACTTCCTATACATAGTTACACTGCTACCTCGTAGGTACTTGTGGCTGACACTCTCATGCTCTAATGCCCATTTCTCTCTTCCCTAGCGGTGGAATGACCACCCAGAATAAAGACTACATTTCCCAGCTTCCCTTGCAGCTAAGCAGTCATGTGAGCAAGTCTGGCAAATGGGATGTGAGCAGAGGGTCCCTGTGCACCTATCAGGGAAGAGGCACATTTTTTCACCGCCCTCTTCTTGCTGGCTGGGGTGACACTGATTCCCTCATAGAAGATGCTCACTAACTAGGTACATATAGTGGTTTAGATCTCAGGGATTGTATTAATCTCCGTCCTCCAGAGACATGCAAATATAAAGAGGTTTGTTTTAAGGGATTGGCCCGTGTGCTAGTGGAAGGCTAACAAGGTCAGCGTCTGATGGGGAAAGCCAGCAGCCTGGAGACTCAGGAAGGAGTTGCAGTTCAAGGTCAAAAGCAATCTTCTGGAGTTCCTGTTGTGGCTCAGCGGTTAAGAACCTGACACAGTCTGCTGTGAGGATTCAGGTTTGACCCCTGGCCTTGTTGCCAGCAGGTTATGTATCTGGCATTGCCTTGAGCTGTGGTGTAGGTCACAGATGCAGCTCAGATCAGGCATTGCTGTGGCTGTGGTGTAGGCTGGCAACTGCAGCTCCAACTCAGCCCCTAGCTTGGGAACTTCCATGTGCTACAGGTGTGACCCTAAAAAAAAAGAAAGAAAGAAAAGCAATCTTCCAATGAACCAGAAAGAGCAAATGTTGCCATTATCTTCCCAAGGCAGTCTTCAGAATTCCCTCTTGCTCAGGGCGGGTCAGCCTTCTGTTCTCTTCAGGCCACCACCTGATTGGATGATGTCCACTCACAACTGGAGGACAATCTGCTTTGCTCAAAGTCCACCAATTTAAATGTAAATTTCATCCCAAATGCCCTCACAGAAACATCCAGAATAACATTCGACCAAATATCTGGGCGTGGTGGTCCAGCCAGATTAACATATAAAGTTAACCCTCACGGAGTCATTGGCATGTGGATGGATGATAATGGAGGCACTGTGAGTGGGTGGCACGGCCTGGGAAGAGGGAACAGGGGGGACCCCACCCTGAGGAGCATCACAAGTGAATTATCAGGTGGAAGAGAGAGCAGGTAGCTGGCCAAGAGGCTGCAAAGAGACTTGGCCAAGTCCTTAGAGACCAGCCCATCAGAAAGAGCCATGAGCAGCTGGCAGGGCCACTAAGGGGGCAAGGCGACACCTCCACCTCCCGTCGGGTAAGTTACCAGAACTGGGGAAGGTCAGAGTAGCTCTGGCCATCAGGAGGCTTAGTGCCAACCACAGAGCTGACAGTTTTGCTTCTAAATGAGACTGGCCCAGGAGGTGTGATAAGCCAGAGGATCTGATGGTTTCCAGGGCGGCCTTCCTCTGTGGAGGCCCCGGAGGCCCGGAATCTGAACTCCTAACAGAGCAGCCAAGGCCCTTTCCTGCCCAGGTTGGGAGAATGTTTGTAATAGCTGTCTTTGGATTCTGGCTGTTTTCCATAGAACAGCTATTTCTTCATCAAAGCACTTCTCTGGCACTGTCTCGAGGATCTATAGAAAGGCAGTATTGAAAGGGAATAAGATTATTAAGAGTATGAAATTTGAAGCCACAAGAGCCTTGGCTAAACCCTTGCTGTGTGGCCCCGAGCAAGGTGTACACCTCTGTGAGCACCGGCCTCCTCATCCGCAGTGTAGGGTTCCTACCCTACGCGCCTGGTCGCTATGGAGATTAGACAGTGCTCTTAGCTGTATCTGGCCTGTGATAATACCTCCAAATGGTAAATACAAAGAGAATGATCTCCCTGTCTCTAGGAGAAGGCATTTCTCCTCTGACTAAAGGCTTTGCTCCCCAACTCTCTCCAACACTCCCAACTCCTGCTTTTCCTTTCTGTATTTCATTACTATGTTCTGGTTGTTATCGCTCCACATTCTCTCACAGGTACTAAATGTATCCATGTGTTCATAAAACTGACGCCATCCTTTTAGATGCATAGAAAAATTTCATAGCCAATCTCATGTTTGTGTTAGCCTTTGGAACTGCACTAGGAATAAATGTGTGAATTCAGTTACAAATTGCTATTGCTAGACAGAAATTCAAATGGTGGTTATGGTTGCCAGGGATTTGGGGAGTGGGGAGCAGGAATGGAGGATGAGTGCTGATGAGCATGCGGTTTCTTTTTGGGGTGATGGAAATGTTTTGGTGTGAGATAGAGATGAAGGTTGTCAACTCTGTGAATAGACTGAAAACCACTGAATAGTACCTTTTTTTTGGGGGGTGGGCTGTACCTATGGCATATGGAAGTTACCAGGCTAGGGGTCCAATTGGAGCTGCAGCTGCCAGCCTACAGCAAGGCCAGATCCGAGCCACATCTGCAAACTGCACCACAGCTTACGGAAATACTGGGTCCTTAACCCACTGAGCGAGGTCAGGAATCGAACCCGCATCCTCATGGACACTAATCATATTCATTACTGCTAAGCCACAACAGGAACTCCCTGCATAGTACATTTTAAACGGTAACTTGCGTGTATGTGAATTGTATCTCAGTGACCTACCTGGGTCAAACAGGGGGATTGCCTGCTTCTGAGATCAGTCATTATGCAAACAAGAGGCACTTCCCACCACACAAGGCACCGCTAGGGATTCACAAGTCATACACAACTGTGCCAGGATGCCAGCATTAGACCAGCTGGAACAGACAGTGAGCTCAGCATGAATTCAGGAAAAGGACTCATCAACAGAGGCTAGAGTACATTTCAAGGAGGAGGTGAGGCTTAAGCTGAGGATGAGGGAGGAATGGATGAACTCAAAGAAGTCAAATAAGAGACATTCCTGGGACTTCCTGTTGTGGCTCAGCGGGTTATGAAACCCAGCTAGTTTCCATGAGGATGCGGGTTCAATCCCTGGCCTCCTTGCTGAGTGGTTTAAGGATCCGGCGTTTCCCTGAGCTGAGGTGTAGGTCGGTGACCCGGCTTGGATCCCACGTTGCTGTAACTGTGGTGTAGGCCAGCAGCTGTAGCTCCAATTAGACACCTAGCCTGGGAACTTCCTTATGCCACAGGTGTGGCCCCAGAAAGCAAAAAAAAAAAAGAGAAAGAGAGAGCGAGAGAGGCATTCCAAAGGAGATCCAGAAGAAGTGAGAGATCGTGGTATTGTCTTTACTTTGTTGTTGTTGTCTTTTTAATTTCATTTTTAATTACAGTGATATCAGGGGGAGATGGGAAGACTGGTCTTCGGGGCAGAGGAGTTGGGAAAACATACAGGGAGGAGGCGTAACAGACAGTTTCCTAATAATCTGCCCTTGACTCGAGGTGGGAGGACGCAGGACGCAGCCATCTGGGGCCCGGAGCCAGAGAGTCACTCGTCACTCGTTCAGATGCTCTGTGCACCTGTGTTCTGCGTCCTGGCACCTGTCGTGAAAATGGCCTGTAGGAATGAACACATTTTGACTGCCCTGGCCTTCATAATTTTTCATGATAAGAGTTTTCTAAACTCTGAAGACAGTGAGGTTTCTTTGTTTGAAAGAAGAACAAAGCTGCCAGGCACAGGGGACTTCCTAGGCAGCCATCTTATTTTATGTGGGTGGGAGGTGAAAAACCTCTCATGTTTTGTAAGTTGTGCAAAACCGGAGTAAAGCGGGAACGAAATGAATGTGCACAGGCTTTAAATACACTTTGAAAATTCAGAGCAGACTTCATTGGCTAAACCACAGTCTGTCTGGGAGCTTTCAGTGAAGAGGTTGGCACCAGGCCTTGATTTTTCTGCAAAATGCTGTGGGGTAGTCTCCAAACTACCATGCCAGGTAAGCTGGTCAAACTCAGGGCCTGGAGTCCCATCAAAGTGGCTCATGGCTGGGACCCAGGGGAGATCTGTCTTTCCTTTTTCCAAGGAGCTGGGACACCATTGGGTAAGCATGTCGGGGAGGGTGAAGGGACTCGGAGCACCCTGGCATCGCCCTCAGCCTAAGGCAGGTGGTGGGTTCCCGGGCCCAGAGCCAGACTCAAATGGTACAGATGTCCATGCACTTACAGTCCTTTTCACTGGAATATTTTGCAAGTTCCCTCTTTGGGGTAATGGAAGTCTGCCTCTCTGGAATTCTTTTATCCTTTGATATTGACATTATTATTATTTTGTTATCGGTAAAGCATAGTATGACTGCTATTTAAATATCTCGGCCCGTCCCAAAGTTCTTGTCTGCCATGAAAAGAAGTGGTTTGGCATCAAGTGAATGTTTTTAAACATCCATTTTCCAGATGGACCTCTCTGTTAAATTTATATGTACATACACACACACACACACACACACACAAAAGCTAAACCATGTGGAATGCGCCTAAGTGAGTATTATTGTTTACTAGACTTCTTATTCCATCTTATGGCATGTTACAGTAAAATATCAGCAAGCTCGTAAAGAAGGCTTTTTTTAAGGTCCGTAATCTTTCTAACCATAACAAAAGGGCGGTAAATATATTGTACAAGAGGGCAATGGAAAAATGTGCTAAAGTATTTCCATAAATCAAATGTAGCACTTTGGCTTTGACTCTAAAGCATTAAATTTAGTAAATTAGAACCAGATGATTTTAAAATAGAAACTTACATAACTTTACGGGGTGATTTTTTTTTTTTTTTCTTCACGAAGTTTATCTTCATGAAGTCCCTTTGGTGGCTACCGTAATAGTTATTTAAGAAGTGAGGGTGTTTTACATCTTTGCAAGTCCCACGGTGCCTCAGATTCTGTTGGGCAACTAGTTAAGTGTTGGTGGACAGAAGAATGAAAAGTCAGCAGTGATTAACAAGTACAAGCTAATTGGTCAGGAAGTGTAATACAAATGTTTATACAGATCTACAGGTAGACAAAACACAGCTACCCCGCATTTAACGGTGAAAATGTGCCTTGCTTTTCCTTTCATTGTTAAATCTGTGTATCTAAATCAATGAATCTGAAAGAACTGGGTAGATCTGCTTCTTAGTTGGGTCCCCAAATTCCCAACTGGAGTTTTCCTGGTACCCAAGTCTCCGTTTTATTTCTGCCCTCTTAGAAGCTGAAGACAAAAGCTCCTTCCGTCCTTTCTCTCTCTCTTCTCACATACAACTTCGGAATGTAACTGGTAGCTTCAGGACACTCTGGGAACTCGGTGCAACACATGGACTGAGACGATCCCAAATGTGGTCCGTGGGGGACACAGACGAAGAAGGTCTAGTTGTTGCCCTTTAGGAAAACACTTTCTGGCAGAGGGTTAGTCAGTTGTAAGCGAAAGAAGCTCAACCCCAACTAGTTTAGGCAGGAAAGTGTGTTTATTGCTCTAGGAATCGGGTTAAGAGTGGAGATCAGGCACGGCTAGATCCAGAGGCACAGACAAGGGTCGGGGTTCTCTCCATCTCTCCACTCCGAATAGCTTTGCTTCTCTTGCGTGTGGACTCCTTCTCCCTCGCTACGGACACTCTCTGCAATGAGGAAAAGATAAGATAGATAAAGGAGAAAATACAGACGAAGAAAGGCTGAGAATGCAACCTTGGGAAAAGCCAGCCTGGAACCAAGACCAATTCGCAGTTGTCCCTTGGTATCTGCAGTGGGATGGGTTCCAGGACCCCTGCAGACACCAAAATCTGTGGTTGCTCCAGTCCCACGCAATCACCCTCTATATCCAGGGTATCGGCGGATTCAGCCAACACTGGATGGAAAATGGAAAATACCACATCATCCACAGGTGGTTGAATCCATGGATTCAGAACCTGTGGATACGGACACAATGAGAGGGGACGAGAAGAGCCCATCGCTGTGAAGGCCAGAGGAGGAGGTCGTTTCGGTACAGGTGGTGGTAGAGAGTGTGAGGGGCTAGGCGATGCAAGGGACCAGGGACAGCCCCTCGCCTGGGGAAGGGAGTGTGAAGGTCTCAAGCTGAGCTCCTGAAAATGCCATCTGCAGAACCGCCCCGGGCCGCACACGTGCCCAGGCTCACAGCAAGAGTGAAACTGAGAGCAAGCACTTTGCAACCTGACAGCAATTAGGAGTCATTTTATATCAGCTGAATTCAGTAATAGCAACAACAAACAAGGCCTGTATTTCCTAAGTCTTTTTTATTCTATTTTTCTAGTAACGTATTTTTAAGTAGCTTGTGATGGCTTGGGAATGGAGAGTGGAGAGCTTGGGATGTGCTGGCCTGGATGGAGGTGAACGGAGTGAATGGCAGAGGCAGAGGCAGGGAGGACGGAATGGGAGGCCAGGACCAGCTCACTGTCCTGTGGTAGGATGTTAACGGGAGAGAGCAGAGCGCACTCTGGGTGGTGCTGGGGGAGGCAGAGGTGACAGAGGATGGTCCTGGGGCACCTGGGGGTGGGGGTGGGGTTAGAGTCCGCGCTCTTGAAACCACGATCGTGAAGTACAAAAATCTAGAGTTCTTTCAGCACTCATGGGCAGCAAGACCTGGCCAGATTGGCCCAAGGGTGTGCACACTCTTCGTTTACCCACCTTGCCGTGAACAGTCAGACAGCTGCCGAGATATGAATGAGCCTGCATACGGGATGCTGGCCCCAGTCCCACTGGGAGTTTTGTAGTATGCCGTATAGATGCTACATCTGCTTTTAAAAGCTGAAATATTCTGCATTCCACAACCCGTCTGGCCTCCAGGTTTTTGAACAAGAAACCGTGGATCTGTGTTTAGGATGCGGAAGGCCTGACGCACTTGTAGAGAACAGTGTGAAAAATCAGGGCTGGGAAGGAGAAAAGGGAGAGGCAGGGAGCTGAGGGCTGGGATGGGCTTCAGAGCACAGAACTGTCCCGTAAGGAGGCAGGTGTTTTCCTGGTGACCAGAACTGCACAGGGGTTGCCTTTTAAGGACAGGGAGCGATTCCGAGATGGAAAAATCTAAAGGTGAGGAGCATGTGGCCTCCACCTTCCTGGGACAGGAGAGTCATGACTTGCTGTTTCGCTCAACTCCCCCCCTTACCCAAACCCTTTTCCAGAGACCAGAAGCTCCACAGGCTGGTTGGAGCAAGAGTTATGAGAGCCACAGGCATCAAAGTTCATGAAAACCTTTGCCAAGCACCCCCTCCTTGTCTGCATCCTCTGATCTGAAATCACAGCATGCGAGGCCTTAAGCAAATTAAAGTAACCTCTATTAACATCTGTAAACCTAAGTGCTGTGAGTGAGTGAGACTGAAAGTCTTGTGCTGGCTCCTGGGTAGGGCTTTTCTTACAGAGAGCTGCTCTTTATTTCCCAGCTTCAGTGGGCAGGGAGGAATGCGCGGTCCACGGACCCTCGGCAAGTCGAGGGTGGACGCGGGTGTCTCCACCGCCTGCCCGGTCTCCGGCCCGTGCTGGAAAGGCATGCCTCCAGCAGACAAGATCGAAGATTGCTGAGAGCTGGAGCTCTTTGTTTGCTTTCTAAAATGAATCCAACTCTTCCAAAGCTGGATTTAACAGTGCCTGGTGTGCTCTGTCCCCACACCACATTCCTCTCGTCCCGCCCTCCCACCTCCAACTCCAGGCCCCGCATTACTCGGATTCCTTTGACTCGCTCATCAGCGCCAGCTGGCGGCCGCCCTGGCTGGTCAGATGGGCCGGATGCCCTGGGACAGGGCCTGCTGGACCTTCACTGGTCTCAGCTGATGAGGGACACGAGGCAGGGATCCTTGAAGGACTGGGTCAGCGGGCTCTTTTCGGGCCCAGGGGAGAAAATGCATCTCCAAAGCCTAGTGCCATGGTTTACCCTGTGCCTCCAGTTAAGTGACCATCTAGTGTTTAGAACACCCCCGCCGTGACCTTCCCCCCCTTCTCCGCCACCCACCTGCACCCTGGAGTCACGCTGGATGTGGGAGGTAGAGGTGCCTTTTAACATCTGGAGAATGGTGAAGCTCAGGAGTAGACTGAAAACAGAGCGCCCAGCCCCATCCGGGAATTTAGGGCACGCAGTCCGTAAGCCCCTCTGCTTGTTCCACCTAGAAATTAGCAGAGAGTAGAGGGGATCGCAAAGCTCTGACCTAGCACGCGTGTTATCGTCCCAGCCCGGAGACAGCGATGCTGGGTCCTAGCCCTCAGATGGTGATGACATGCCTGCGAGGAGGGGTCAGGAAGGCTTTTCAAATTTAAGAATACACAAAAGAGGAACAAAAGTTACCAAGAAGGAAGCATGGTGCCCATGTCCCTTCTTATTTAATGCATATTATGTAGCCATATTACCGTGTTGGACCATGATGTTGGAAAGAGTAGAAGCCCTCTTCGATCCAGTCACGGAATTCCTGTTTATTTGGTCTTGGCAGATCACCTTGACCTTTGTAAAAACCCACAGTCCAAGTTTCTACCAGCAGAAGAGATTTCCTTGATAGTTTCACATAACAAATTGTTTATTTGGACAAACTAGAGTGTGCGATGACAGAACAGCTCAGGGCTGGGGAAAACAGGAGGGGGCCTCTGCCAGGAGTCTGTGAGGTTTTACTGTTAAACTCCTTCTGTTCCACTGAACTTCATTCCTTTGCCCAGCTGGATGCATATAAATAGTAGAAACTATCTTCAGCACATTTATGAAGAGAAATAGACCTAAATCTTTATTGCTCGTTTCTCACTTTTCTTATTTCACCCCTAAGTTACTCCCCTAGATCCTTCATAAAATACTCAGTGCTAAGATGGAACCTCACAAATGCTTGTCATATTTTACTAGAGTTGAGTGAATTTACTTAACATATAATTTAATCTGTTTTGTTTTTTTGTTCTTTGGTGGGAAAAGGTAGTAATTAAGTATTTCAAAGTTATAATAACAGTATTGTGTGTGTGTACATATATATATGTGTGTATATATATATATATATATATATATATAAAACATCAGAAATCTTACAAGTTTTTCAGAAATCAAGTCAAGGCATTGCCCACAGTCACCCCACCGGTAAGAGTCTTTGTAGGTTTTTAGTAGCACATTAGCAACGCGGTGTTACATGTGTTCTTGCAGGGTTTATCAAGGACTCAGAGGGGCCCAAGACGCTTGACATTAGCCCTGCACCCTTGAGAAAATTAAAAGCCACCTCAAAGAACCTGGGATGGGTGACAAAAGGAAGTAGGAGGGGGAGGGTGGTGGATTTTTAAAAGGATGGTGACAACGACACACTTATAAACTTATAAACCTGACCGAGTGAAAAGGGGCAGTCAGACCTTGTAAGGTCTTCATAGTGTGAGAATCAGTCTTCAGTTGTGTTAGGCAATGAAGAGCCATCTGGAGGAACCATTTCTTTTTTTT
>PVHT021183524.1:27355128-27373436 GCA_004024745.2 Catagonus wagneri
CTAGGGGTCTAATCGGAGCTGTGGCCACTGGCCTGCGCCGCAGCCACAGCAACGCAGGATCCGTGCCGCGTCTGCAACCTACACCACAGCTCACGGCAACGCCGGATCGTTAACCCACTGAGCAAGGGCAGGGATCGAACCCTCAACCTCATGGTTCCTAGTCGGATTCGTTAACCACTGCGCCACGACGGGAACTCCAGGAGGAACCATTTCTAATCTGTTTAGGGTCCCACCTCACTCCAGGTGGCTTGTCATTGAGTGAAAATAAGAAATAAGTCAGGGAGGAACCGAATCAGAAGCAATTTGGGGGTCATGAGTCAACAAGCCCTTTTAGTAAATACCACCCTCCGTCTACAGAAACAAATATGTGAAAACAGTGCCTTTAACAACGCTTTCAGAAAATAGAGATTCCTCCTAGGATACTGCTGTGAAAAGTGAGGAAGATGAGTGAATGGGGTTTGGGTGGCCTTCATGAGGTCTCTTATGCCAAAATATGAGTGGAGGGAAAGTGAGTGAAAGCTCCGCTCCACCCCACATGTGAAGAATTAAGCATCGGAGACTGTTCTGAGCATCTCTCTAATAACAGACATTCATTCATTCCAAGAGTTGGACCAGCTCAACGTATGTAAGAGGGCTATTGCCTAGAATGAGAGGTGTTCAGCCACCTGCCTGCTGAAAAGTGATTTATTTCTTCCATGTTGACGTCAGTGAAGGCTGGGTGCTTGGACAGGACATAGGCCTTTGAGAAGACGCAGATGAGATACAGTTACCTACACAGGTGTAGAAGGGGACTCAAGGAAAGATCGGTTCCTCTTTTACAGTCTGCTTAAAATCTCACTATAGAGGAGGAACTCTCATGAGTGAAACAGTACAAAGCACTAAGCGATAATCCCCACAAATGACATTGTATGCAGAATCCTACGAGGATCTCTTTTCATGTAAGGACTCCAAGGCCTCACACCAGGCCTACTGGTTCCAACTTAGAGGGGAGAAGCTGAAGCTCTCACAACCGTTTTTTAGGGAGATCAGACTTGGAAAGCACAGACCTAGGCCACAGGTGATGAGAGACACAGGGGAGTAGGAGGTGGAGGGGTTGGGGGGGAGATCAGCAATGGAGAGGTTTTCTAGGAAAGTTTCCACGAGGGAGGTGGGGTGCAAACTGGGGGGAAGATGGGATTTAGGAAAGCAGATGATGAAAGGAAGGCAGTGTAGACAAGAGAGACCACACACACACACACACACACACACACAGACTTGCAAGAATAAGTGAGTAAGGCACGCATGTCAGCATGCACACCACTAGCCTTAGTCACAGCTCGAGAATAAGCAGGCTTTCCTCAGGTAGGCTTAGGCCCACTAGGGTGGAAATGCTAATTTATTGAACTGATACATGGGGGCTCAGATAACAAAGGCGCCCAGAGGAAGCCTGGCAGCCATGTGGCACACAGATCCTGGAGCCGGAAAGCCTGGGTTCACGTGCTAGACCTGCTGTTCCCCAGCCTGGACCTCTATGCAAGCTGTGGAACCTCTCCAAGTCTCAGTTTTGTTATGTGTAAAATTAGAATGTAACAACCCACCTCGTAGGGTTGTTATATGAGATGAATATTGAATGAAATAATGTCTGTGACTGCCTAGCACAGGACCTGGCACCTGGGTTTCCATCAAGACTGAATGAGGCAGGAGTCCGTTGATTGAAGAAAAAGATTCTCAATAGCTCATTTGGGGAGGTTTCTAGAGACTTGTAGAACTGAAAAGTCGTTGCTTCAGATTATCAGTTTTTTTTAATAATTTTGGTATAATAATAGATTTTTTAAAAGACTGTTATCAAACTAGAAATGGTAAAACATGGCTTAGAATGGGTGTTTACAGAGGCTCAGCAGGTTAAGAATCCAACTAGTATTCATGAGTATTTGGGTTCAATTCCTGGCCTCACTCAGCAGGTTAAGGATCCAGTGTTGCTGTGAGCTGTGGTGTAGGTCGCAGACGTGGCTTGGATCTGGCATTGCTATGGCTATGGTGTAGGCCAGCAGTTATAGCTCTGATTCGACCCCTAGCCTGGGCACTTCCATATGCCATGGGTGTAACCCTAAAAAGCAAAAAAAAAAAAAAAAAAAAACCCACAAAAGAATGGGTATGTCCAGGTTGTTTCTGTGTGGATACAGAAGGATTTAATCTTTAATCTGAACTCAGGGATTGCACTGTTCTAGAGCGTGGATTGGCAAACGTTTTCTGTGGAGGGCCAGATAATACATTTTTGCAGCTTTACAGTTTTTACCACCCCTGTCACAACCACTCATGCACACGGTTGCAGCTCAAAGACAACACATAAAGAAATGGGTGAGCCTGTGTTCCAATAAAACTTTATTTATAGACAGTGAAATTTGAATTTCACCTCATTTTTTCCACATCTCATGAAATATCATCCTTGTTTTGATTTATCCCAACTATTTAAAAATGTAAAAGCTATCATCAACTTGTAGGTCATATAAAAACAGGCAGCGCACAAGCCATGGTTATCATACTGACCTGCATTCAAGAGCTAGAACTGGCAACAGGCTCTGAGCTGGCTTTGAAGAGGTGCATGCTAGCTCCATGTCTAATAAATGTAAACAACACTACTGCCCTCAAACGCCAGCTTCCCCACCGCCTTCCTGGGCAGCAGGCAGAACCTCAAGACAGCACACATTCTTTGCAGATGCATTTGTCCTCTTATTCATTCAGAAAGCATTTAAGCTCCAACAAGGGATAAGCCTGCCAGCGACACAGCGTTGAACAAGGTACCAGCTCACCTGGAAGCGGGGAGAACAGACTTCAACAAAGCATCAGGATACAATGTGGGAAAGCCTTATGACAGAGCCGTGTTCCGAGTACAAAGGAGGCCTAGTAAGGGGCGGGAGGAATTCGTTCTGAAAGGATGAGGTGGGCAGACTTGGGGGTGTAGACAAGGAAGCACAAAAGGGTTAGTGTTGGGGCTGGTCTTGACAGCAGAAGAGTGAAGGGAGGACATTCTGGGCAGAGGAACCATCTGGGCAGAGTCAGGACAGTAGGAGCACCTCAGATTCGGTGAGTCCCCTCCCCTCTCCCAACGTGTGGCTGAGTGTGGGATGCGGACTTGTGGGGGCGGGGGGAGATGAAAGGGAAGATGAGTTCCGATGAGAGTGCACGCCAGAGTGCATGGGTTCTGTTTTTAAGGCCTTGGAGTGTTCCTAGAGTTTTTTAAACACAGTAGCGAGTTCCCATTTGGCTCAGCGGTTAACGAATCCAACTAGGAGCCATGAGGTTGCGGGTTCGATCCCTGGCCTCGCTCAGTGGGTTGAGGATCCAGCGTTGCCGTGAGCTGTGGTGTATGTCGCAGACGCGGCTCGGATCTGGCGTTGCTGTGGCTGTGGCGAAGGCCAGCAGCAACAGCTCCAATTCAGCCCCTAGCCTGGGAACCTGCATATGCCGCAGGTGTGGCCCTAGAGAAGACAAAAGTAATTAATTAATTAAATAAACACAGTAGTAATGTGATCGTCTCTGCATCCTCGAAATTAACAGGTAGCGATGTGGAATACCCATTGGAGCAAAGAGAGATTTCAGACAGGGAAAATGAAGCAATGACTGGAATAAGTCAGACAGGAGATACAGAAGAATAACCTAAAGCAGCTGGCGGCCCCTGGGCAGGACACCCCAGAGCAGCAGCTCAGTACTCTCTACCAGGGGCTGGACTGGATGTTTCCCGAGGTCACTTCCTGCCCTCATAGGCTCTGACTTTGTCATTCACTCTTGGGATCCGCCCAAGTCGTGGACAGAAGAATTTCGTCCCTCTAGCATCCCCTGTGATTTTTTTGCTGTATTCATGCCAGTGCCTGGTGGCGCGGGAAAATGGTTTGGATGGCATCTGTGCCATTTCCCTTGCTCTTGCCTTTATGAGCCCTTGGCAGACAAGCAGGCTGGTGGTGAGACTGACAGGCCGAGAGCATGCTGGTGAGCACAGGTCAGTGTCTGAGCCCACGGGTCCTGGACCGTCTTAGGAGGTGACCCATGGAGGTACTAGGAGGGCCGCATAAGCCAACTGGCAGTTTTTACCGAGCTCAGTATAAACAGTACCACTGCACCCCAAATCTCAGCTGCTAGATGGGCAGGAGGCTGTTTCTCTATTCATTGAGAGAGTTTGTGTTTTCCCGAAGGGTTTTAAAGGAAACAGAGCAAATGACACTAATGAAGTAACGACTGCCAGCACTGTGTGAAAGAGTTCAGTGCTTTAGCTAATAATCCGCTGTCCCTGAGTGTTTCGACTCTTCCGGTCACACTTTAGAGAAAATCCAAAGAGCTCGTACCTCCTTCTCCCAGCTCACCCCCTCCATCCCTCTCCTGGGTACCCCTCTCTGGCCATCCCAGACTGCCGGCTCTTTGTCAATACACCAAGCTCATGAGTATCTAGGCCCTTTCTGTGAGTCACTGCCTCTGTCTGGAATGTTCTTTCCCCAGGTCTTTGAGTGGGTCTCTCAGGGTGTGCAGATTTCCACTTCACTGTTACCTCCTTGGAGGGCCCTACGTGACCATTCTCTCCAAAATAAGACCATTCTCTCCTTCACTCTGGTCTATCTTCCTCTAGCAATTTTTTCCAGCTTAATTCTCCTTCATGGCAGTCACCACTCCAAAATTGTATGATACATTCATTTAATTACTGTCCTCCACTCCCACCAGACTATAAGCTCCATGATATAAGCCTTTACCTGGGCTGCTGTTGTAGCCTCCTCACCTTGAACAGCCCCCGTCACATGGTGGGTGCTGAATTGATATTTGTTAAATTAGCTGCCCAGTGAGAAGGCGGCACGGAGGTGAGGGGGTTCCTCCACCTGTTTCTGAATGCCCATCACATTATAATATCCATAATGGTCTAATAGTGATAACAGTTATAATTAACATAATAATTTAAAATTAATGTCCTATAACAATATCATAATGATGTATGATGTTATATGATTGAGTAATAAACTAATGTAATAATTTTAATATAATAAAAATAATGGTAACAATAATAATAAGCAACCATTTATTAAGGTCTTACTATGGGCCAAATACTATTAACTTCTATCCACATTATCTCATATTATTTTATTTTATTTTATTTTATTTTTTTGTCTTCTTAAGTCCACACACATGGCATATGGAGGTTCCCAGGCTAGGGGTCACATTGAAGCTACAGCTGCCGGCCTACGCCACAGCCACAGTAACACCAGACCTGAGCCACATCTGTGACCTACACCACGGCTCATGGCAACGCCAGATCCTTAACCTGCTGGAAGAGGCCAGGGATCGAACCTGCGTCTTCATGGATACTAATCAGATTCGTTTCCACTGACCCCGGATGGGAATTCCCACATTATCTCATTTAATCTTCACTATAACCCTAGCAGGTTGATATTACTATTTTCTCTATTTTATACTTTAGGACATCAAAATTAGGAAGTTAGAAATTTGTTGAGATTCTAACACTGGTGTACCTGGCTCCGACACCCTTTTGCTTTTCTTTACGTAACTAACAATACAAAGACCCAAACCACCCTGAAATGAACTTCAGGTATATTCTGTGCAGGACAGAAACAGAAAAGCAGGAAGGTCACTTGGTGTGAATTAAGCTTTTTAACCTAGAGAATGAAAAAGCCTTCGCATATGCTTTGGGAAACAGAAAGCATTAAAATGGGGTGAGATAGTGTTCACTACTCATCAAACAAAACAGAAGGTGGATTCAGCTTTGACTGCTTAGAAAGCCAAAGGAGTGTTATCTTGATCTCCTGGAGGCCACAAGACTCATCTTACAGGTGAGAAGGCCTTTGACTTATCCAGGCAGACACCAAAAACAATTTCCTGCGAGCTAATGACTCCCCGTAAGTCTGTTGGACTGTTAGGAAGATCCCTGTGATGCAGTACGTCATGTGCTTAATGTGTGTTCAGGAAAATAGTGCAAAATCACTCAGGCTTATTCTCGCTCTAAGGTGAAATGAGGGAAGGAGGCCCCAAACCTGTGTGTCAGCCTCTTTATGACCACCTGGGGGGTCCTGTCCAGGGAATCAGTGCCACCTGAAGCTGTGATCTGACCTATGAGCCCTGTATCTGGAAACCTACTTTGTAGGGCAACTGCTCTCCTATTCGCCTATGCCTAGATCATAAAAGTAGGATCTTAATCCGTTGGGAATTAGGAGGGGGAACAAATCAAACTGATTCTGATCTAATTCGGTCGGGAAAAAAAATAAGGGCTGATTTTTCCATCCAAGTCATGGAGTCTGGTTGGAGCCCTTCTATTGAGGGACAGCTCTCGTCTGTGCTCCCCAAGTCACAATCCTGAGGTCCCACGAAAAGAGATTTCCCGTCACTGCCCCATCCCTCCGAAGAGTTGCTGGAGATGACTCTTTCTGTCCTCTCCTGGGTGATCTCTCTCTCTATAGAAAGCATGAAGCTGGAGAGAATGTTCTGAGCTTCACTGGGAAAAGACTGGTCCTTTTAGCCAGGCTCATCAAACAGTGGGCATTTTTTGTTCGCCGGATAATAAGTGTTGGTGGGTTAATGGGTCATTTTCAGGAGAGAGGTCAGAAGGAAAAACTGCAGTGTTCAAAGCTGGAGCTAGAAATGCCAGCCATCAAAGAACACAGGACTTGGTGAAAAGCCATGATGAATAGGGCGTGCACTGGCCAGCCCCGCTGGAGAGGTCATATCTAACCTTTATCCTCAGCAAAGCCAGAGAAGGTCGCTGAAGGTGGCTGGCACTCAACTCTATGAGGCCCTGGTGAGAAGCTGGCCAGGGAATCCCTGGCGCTGGTGCTAGGGAGTTCCTTTTCACTGAGGGAGAATTGTCCTCTGGCTCCTTGCAGACTGACACTGCAAGTACTTTGAACATTGAAAAGGACAAAAAAAGCAAACAGCCACAAGAAAGGGGAGGAAAGAGAGAGTTATCAGCAGGGGTAGTTAGCAAAAAGGGTCCTGGAGACAGAAAACCTTTTGTTCCCCCAGTTCGTTTCATGTAGAGATTGTGAGGTGAATGGCTTTTAAATGAAGCGGGTTTATGAAGGAGTTGCTAGGTCACAGGAAGCACGACTGTCAGACTGCTTTGTGAATTCGATTTCTTGAAAACTTAGGTTAATCTTAAAAAGGAGTTTATCTCCTTTCCCCGGGTGTTTTGTCTTGTTTTGTGACGGGGAGGGGTGGAGTAAGGTTCAGGAAGGTTCCTGAACTTATTTTCCACCCTTTCTGACAACGTAAAAAGAAACGATCAAATTACAAGTTCTTTGTCAGTTTTCAGGAGTAGAGGGTGGGCGGAGCGTCAGCATTACCTTTGGCCCATTAGCCAATGGCAGAGCTGTATGCAGATGAGGTCGGTACTCGGCCTGCCTCGATCACAACAGTGAGCTCAGAGTCTTGGCGGGCGTCGCTGGACCGGGGCTCCGCGCAGAGACTGACAGCCGGCCAGAGCCCGGGCCCTTCTCACTTTCCTTTAGCCCTGCGCTCAATGGCGGGGCTGACCCGCCACTGCTTAATGCGGTATAACTAGATTAGGAAAACGGCTCAATTCACCGCTGCCGAGATGAAGTATAAGGTAAGAGAGTGCCTTTTACAGAAGGTTTCCGCGCGCGCGTGCGTTATGTGACCGTGACAATTCTTTTGGAGGGACCGCTACCGTGCCCGAAAGACTTCTGAGATGGATCTCAGTCACTGAGATTGGCATACAGGCAGGCAGAGACCCAGTCACTAAGACTCACTCCGGGAGCTCGAAGCACACCTGATCCACCTCCCCTGGAAGTTCCGCGGAGTTAGAGCCAGGCTGCAGCAGCCGCTGGAGATCAGAGGGTGTCTAACTCGGAGCGAGCTGAGCTTGCCTTAGCTCAGGACTCCGTGACTCCCCCCGGCCTGGACTCCACTGTCCGGGGAGCTTAATAGGAGGGGAATCAGAACTGCCGAGTCTCTCAGACGGGCTTTTCTAGCAGTTTTCAGCCTACCCGTTTCCTTTAGGAAATGTACTTTTAGTAGAAGAACAGCTCTTACATAGCTGATGGTGGCGAATTCTGACCTATGTAAATCATGTTGGATTAAGAACAAATGAGTATTTTTCCATTTCTTGAAAACACTCTCATTGGCGTTTGAATGGACTGAGGGTCTGAGTGCTCCAGTGAGCTTATTGTCCCTGAAGCTCACAGTATCCAGCATTCAGCAGCATTATTTTTCCCATGCTTTTTGCACCTTTGCGTGTGCAAAAGGATTATAACTTGCTTAGAATACCCCATTTTAAGTTGCCCGCATCTGACAAGGCACAGCTTCCAGAGACCCCATTCAGGGCAGACTGCAATAAATTGGATGTAAATTTTCCTTGGAGGTTGAATACTTCTAGAATGGACACAGTCCTAGTGCATTTAAACAGACATGCTATTATTAAAATGCATTTAGGCAAGATTGTTATGCTTTGGGACTGGCAATTTGTACTACCTGTCTGACCTTCAAGATTGTGCTACCCGGGAGCAATTTGCTTTCTTTCTGAATTATCTAGCTTCTGGCTCATCCTTTTTTAATGTGAGGTTGTAAATACTCGGTCTGGGCTGATAGCCACTGGCCAACCTCAGTGATAAATCTTTTATTCAGAAGCTATAAATCTTATTCAATAGCTCTAAATCTAACTGTTGAAAGTCTTTACTGTGATGCATGACTTATGTTCTCCTTGAAAAGGTTAGAACTCTCTGAAGGCAGAGGTATCAGTTATCACTGTACTATCAGCTTTCCACTTTCTGCCTCAATAGGAAAGATCAGGGGACTGGTTAATCCTGAAGCTCCTTAGTATTTTTACTTGAGGATGCAACCAGAAACAAATCCTTCTACCTGGCAGGAAAGCTCTCTCTCTTGAAGTGGTTCACCCATATTCCCACAGTTCCCTTATTTAGAGCAGTGCAGGATATTACCAAGATTATATCACCAGGTATTACATAGCCTTCAGTGAATCTTGGCCCCTCCTCTCCCTATTGTGAGTGCCTTTAGTCTCATAAAAACAGGCTTGAAGGGGGAAATAGAAGAGAAAGCAAGTATATTATTGGAAAGAATAAATGGCTGTTTTTAATGTTGACTGCTGCAATCTGGAAAGTGACAAAAGTGACAAAGTCTAAAGTCACTCCGATTCAGTGACCTCATCATGTTTAGTTTTACTTTTGTGGAAAGAAAACATCATGGCAACTGATGATGGGCACTGCGGTTGGCATTCAGGGGAAAAAACCTGCCTCTTTGCCGGGTCTTACCAGTGTCAAACACCCTGCCCAGTGATGTAAATGTACAGTCTTTATTAACTCGTGGACATCTTCACCAGCAAAACTTCTGACTTCAACTAAACCAAATGACAGATTGACACCTTGTGGTGACTATGAAAGAAAACATCAGCTGAAGCAATATACTTTCCCTTTCTTAAAAGGCTTATTTTCTCCCTAGTTAATAATGAACAGCCTTATTTCAGGAGAGGATTTTGTAATTTTAAAGAGAGGAAATGACACAAAAGTAGAGTAATGATAAATGACAGCTCTTAAGACTGTTGACACCATGACAATAATATTGTCATAGTTAACTCTCCCAGTTAATTCCAGGAGGTGGTATTAATACTTTATACCCATTTTTAAATGTGGAAATTGCAGCACAAAGATACTAAGTAATGTATCCAAAGCCACACAGCTAAAAAGTGGTGGAGCTGGGATTTGAACCAAGGTATCTGGCTCCAGAACTTGTAACTGTAAACCACTATCAGGAGTTCCCGTCGTGGCTCAGTGGTTAACGAATCCCAGTAGGAACCATGAGGTTGCGGGTTCGATCCCTGGACTTGCTCAGTGGGTTAATGATCTGGCATTGCCGTGAGCTGTGGTGTAGGTCACAGACGCGGCTGGGAACTGGCATTGCTGTGGCTCTGGCATAGGCCGGCGGCCACAGCTCCCATTAGACCCCTAGCCTGGGAATCACCATATGCCGTGTGTGCGGTCCTAGAAAAGGCAAAAAGACAAACAAACAAACAAACAAACAAACAACTATCAAAAAGGAAGAACCATTTGTGACCTCCCTAAAATGTCCTATGTGCCTGTTGTTTTCTTCTCCCAGGAAGTCTAAGACTTTATTTCATCTGAAGGATTATCTTTTTTTTAAGTAACTTTACAAAGTAAAATGAAATGCAGGTTTGGCAGTTATTTGTTTAATTTGAGCTACTTAGGTAGTAAAACCAGATAATTATTAGATCGTAAAATCCTGGAGTCAGGAATTATCTCTTAGACACTGTATTGCTCTAAACACTATGTATTTAGCATAGCATAGTCAGACTTAAAAATACTCACTGATAGATTTATAATCCAGCCATTCTAAGATTAACCAGATTATCTGGTTTGGCTAGTTCAGGGGTCATAAAGAGAGAACAACCAAGCCTCCACTCATTGTGAACTTACGCACAACCCCGGGTTGGCCACCTAGGTATTTACAGTAATCTTGGGAACTGTGGAATGTAAGCTATTAATTCGGTGTACCTTTTTTTTAAGCTGTTACTTTTGGTGAACTAGCATATACCTCGCCTGTTTTTATTTCATTGTTTGTGTTTTTATTTGTTCACGAGGAGGCTGCTGTCCTTCTCATATACACGTAACATTCCATATCTCTTTAAAGATTCCCATCTGAGGCTCTCTGATAGTAAATTGTAGGGGTTTCATTTATTAAGAGTTTTCCACGAGCTCCTCTGAATATACAGAGCATGCTGTGAAATACTGGGGAGGGGGCTGTGCCTTGACGGCCACGGTTCGCTCAGTGAAGGCGTCCTCCTGAGGGTCTGGGGGTGGATTGTTGCTGCTGTCTGCCAGGAGGGTCACTGAAGGGTGGGTGCACAGCTGTGTCTGAGCAAAGGCCCGAGACCCCGCCCACTGTGTGCAGGCCCAGGCCTGGTCAGTGCCCAGCAGGCACTGCCTGTTTGATCTCTAATAGCTGAGCGGCTTTTGTGGCTTGGCCAAATTTCTGCACCCTGTGTGCTTATATTAAAATTCTTAATTATTTGTCTAGTCTGCCATTCAACACATTCATTCTTAAATGTTTTGAAGAAAAACTACAGACGGAACTTATAATACAAATAAGAAAACTACATTCTGAAATTCAGATTCTTGTATTCTGGTTGAAGGAGGATAAAGTAGGTTAGGGAGACCAGAAAGTATGTTCTTTTAAAAGCTTTCAAGGGGACTTTGAAAATATTTTTATTTTCTCAAGGTGGTTTGAAAACAGGTGAACAAGTTTTCATAGATATAGTCAATGTGGTCATTTCTGACCTATATAATTTCTGATTCTATCCTGACTTTGACATTTTGCTTTTAAAATTTTTATTCTTCTCTAAATGATTTTTGCACTCTGTCCAGAGTAGAAACTCCTGCCTCCTTTTTAAATCTTGTGTGCTCTCGATGAATTTAAAAGCATCAAAAGAGGCTTTGAAAAAGATTAACTCTTTGGTTATGAATTTATTTGTTGAGCAAACCCAGTTTGAGAGCTAAATGACTTACCTACACAGAGATCCAAGTCTTGGTAGAACTGAAGGTGTTCACCAAATCTAGCAAACTGCACAGTAACCAAGATTCCCTCAGCATCCTTTCCTTGCTGGAATATACATCAGTCCTCTTCTGAGAATTCATCAGTGGCTTCCTGTCTGCACCACCCTCCCCCCCACCACTTCTAAAAAAAAACTTCCTCTCCACTTTTCAAGGCTCTTTGCAAATGCCCTCCCCTTCCGTGCCCTTGTGACCTCATCGTCTCTCATTTTTTTCATTCGAGCCTTCTCTATGCTTCTCTAATGCCAGACTTCTGTAGCGCCTGCCTCGCCCCTCCCACACAGACGTGACACACTCAGAGCACGCTCTGTGCCCCGCCCCTTTTGACGGTGCTGTAAGAGACCTTGGTCCCTTGCTGCTCCCCTTCCTTTGGCCCCGCCTCACTGTGCCTACGTGACCTGGTTTGTCTGTCACTTCCCAGGAGTCAAGTCTCCTGATCCATCCACTCTTATAAAACAATTAGAAGCCTCAGCCTTTGTCTCCTTGACTGTCCTATAATTCCTACAGTAGGCTTTCTGTTTTTCACCTCTGCCCTGCTCTGTTAGCAGTACCTTGCTCATTAACTCCTTTCAATCAAAACACTGTCAAAATGATACCTGGAGCTCACAGAGGTTGCCCACTGAAGCAGTCCAGTTTTAAGGAAACCTCACTGAGACCTAGAGACTCACCCTTTATTTGCATGTAAAGGCAGACTGATAAAGCCCTTGAATAAAAGTATGATCCAGGATCTATTAGGGTCTTGGGGACAAGGGGACAGGGGCATGGTCTTAAGTGCTCTTTTAGTAGAGACAAGACAGAGTGTGTGGTTTGGGAAAAGGCATTTCTGTTTCCTGTGCCTTGATGCTCTGTAATCTTGGGCAAGTTAATCTCTCTGAGCCTCAGTTTTCTTATCTGTAAAGCAGGGATGATAACTGCGTCATAGGATTGTTCTAAAGCCTAAGCAAGATATTTGCCACAGTGAGGTTCTTACCATGGCTCCCGCAGAAAGTAGACAATGCTAGTCGGACCCGGCTCTCCTTGTACAAGGAGATGCCCAATGGATGTTGAAAGGACAGTGCGGACTCAAGACTTGGTGACAGGGTTATGTCTAAGCCCCAATCCCTAGGTTAAGATGGTGGAGTATTATTGAATATTCCATGGACCTGGATGTGTCTTGTAGAAATGCAGACACCAGATACAGGGATTTACCAGCACACCTATGTCCCCGCTTGCTAATATATTAATGACCTTGTATCTTCATTGTTATTAATAAGATCTGATATTACAGGACCTTGCTCATTCTAGGTACTCAACAAATATTGAACTGAATGTTAAGCTACATAAAATATTTCTACAAACACCCATGAAAAGAGTCTTGCTATATGGCATAGCGGAAAGTACATGAGTTTTGTTTCAGATCCCACTCTTGTTACTTTCTAACAGTATAATTTTAGGCAAGCTACAATAGGCCTCCATTTCCTCATTTATAAAATGAGAAGAATAATACCTGTCTCTTCAGATAGTTGTAAGGATATATGAAAATCATCCATTTCTAGCACATAGTAGGCATTTTTAAAAGGCAGCACTTATATGATGCATTATGACATACGTAATATATATATTCATATATATAGACACAGAAGCATTGCATAGATAAAAATGTAAGAGGAAACCTTTTGCTAGAATTGTTTATCCATAACAGAAATAGTAGTGAGGAAAAGAAAAAGTCATGAATGTAAAAAAATCAAAAGTGAAATGGAAAGGAGGTCTCTGGGGCTCAGAGTCAACTATATCCCATTCTGCTCTCAGTAAGAGTGATGGAGGTGACAAGAAAGAGGGCTTGGTGATCTATTTTTAGATCATTTTAGGTTGGAAAGAAACCTAAACAAATTGGTTTGAAGTCCTAGTTCCTGGAACCACAGAATTACTCCGCAGTAACATATAGACTTAATTACCAAGCCTCCTTGCCAAGATAAACAAAACAGGGCCACTGAGAAGAAATCCTCTATTTCCAATTTGAAATGCAGAGAATAGCTACCAGTTACCTTGGCGATGGATGATTGCAAAGAGTATGGGCATGGAAAAGGGACCCCCCCCCCAAAAAAAAAAAAAACCCTGTTTATACTTGGTCAGCAACACCCCCTCCATCTTATTTACTTTGAACATTCCACTCCCTGCCGGAATTCTTACTAGTTAATTAGGACTCCGCACGCCTGGGGAACATTACAGCTTAGCTGCAAAAGACTGTCTTCCTGGGGAATCTTCATTTTAAGATAAGTGCCTTGTTGGTGACCTTTTCCACCCTCCACTGGAAAGAGTGATTCTTTCAGAGGGTAGACAGTGCCGTCTACGTGAATTGAGGCATAGGCTTTGAGGGAGGTGGAGCATGCATTCCAGAAAATATGAATAGTGATGGTGGTGACAGGGATTTTTCGTGGTTGAGGTGGGGGCTGGGACAGCTGATCATGGAGACAGTAAAATTGCCAGTGGCAATACCTAGTTATGGACTACTAAATGCCAATTTATTCTTTAAAAAAAAGAAAAAACACTAGTCCCTTCCTCCCACCTCTCCCCCAATCATTCATTGTCCCAAATGGATTTTAAGTAGGTGGTTCATGATCCTTATTCAAAGGCTGGATTCACTGATTTGGAGGCATCTTATTTCCTTGTAGATCTTGGCGTGTATGTTGCAAATGAGGATTTTTCATGGTATTTCTTATATGTCAAGGTAATAGTTATGTGACCAAAAATGTTCCTTATGTGGAAGGCTGATGTTTGTGCTTACCAGAACTAAAGACTGAGCAACCATGAATATGTAAAAGTGTAGCATAGCCCAAAAGTATTTGATAGCTCCCTTTGAATTTAACTCCTTTCTTTACTCTTTGTGTACATGTGTGTGGGGGGGGAATTATTTGTGAAACTCAGTAGAAAGCTGCAGCCACCAAAAGGCATATACGGTTGAGATTTGAACTAGACCTTTCTGTTTAATTAAAGCTATATGTATTTAGACAGTATGTTGTGTCATTAATATTTTCCCTGATTTCTTTTAGTTATGTGGAAAACCAGCGCCGTCTCTTGTATGAATTAGCCTTAATCTCATTGATTTGTGACCCTCGGTTTGTTAACCTTAATCTAGCACCTCATTCCCACAGGAGTTGGCGCTCAGACTCCTCTGTCCCCAGGCTCTGTGCTCTACTGAAAGAATGAGCTGGGATTCTAGCTCCCAGCCCCCAGTAACCATAACACGCAAAGCCAGCACCCTGGGAAGGCAGTAAAGTGGACTTCTAGAGACACTCCAGCTTTCTTGGAGTTTAGTCTTCAGTATCTAACAGGACATGTCGGAAGGCAGTAAAGTGGACTTCTAGAGACACTCCAGCTTTCCTGGAGTTTAGTCTTCAGTATCTAACAGGACATGTCGGAAGGCAGTAAAGTGGACTTCTAGAGACACTCCAGCTTTCTTGGAGTTTAGTCTTCAGTATCTAACAGGACATGTCGGAAGGCAGTAAAGTGGACTTCTAGAGACACTCCAGCTTTCCTGGAGTTTAGTCTTCAGTATCTAACAGGACATGTCAGGGTCTGTTGCCAAGTTGGTTGTTGTTAGTGTTTTCTGTTTGTTTGTGGTTCCCAGTCATTTGGTATGACCTGGAGTTAGCAGGAAGTGGCCGAGTGGAGCAGCAGCACCATCACGACGGCACTGACAGGAGAAATCCTGAAGTCCTTGTCCCTTGAGTGTTCCTCTGTTATAGAACTTCCGTGTTCTTCCCTGGTTCTCCAGCGTTTCCCACCCAGAGCTAAGTGTGATGAGCACCCCCTTAAATGGGGGAAGGGAAGAGGGAGATGGGAATCCGTTCGCCCGAAGGCATTTACTGTGAAGCTGGTCTTTCTCAACCACCGCACAGCGGCCCTGATGCCTTTGCCATATATCTCCTTTCCTTGTAAAGATTGTCTTGTCACGCAGAGACCATGTCCACTGACTAAATCTAAGACTCTTTTATCAGGACCTATCTTTTTCCCTCCCAAATCCTAAATTCAGCCAGCGCACTCATTAGCAAGGTGCATGCTTGGATGCCTACCTTTTATTTTTAGTTTAAAATGTGTGTCATTTCCCTGAGTATGTATCCATGTTTCACGGACCCAAAAGTGGGACAGATGGTCTGACAGTGGGAGGGATATTTGAAACCGGGACCATCGTGGAAAGTTTAGGAACACATGGTCGTCCCAGAGATCCATCAGCTGTCAAAGGTGTTATCCCTCTTGCCTTATGCCAGCCTTTTCTCTGACTTTTTTCAGTTTTTTATTAGGAAATTTTCTAAGAGCCTTTTTCTCAAGTGGATTCAGGCAAATTTTCCATATTCACCTGTAAATAATATTTATTACATAATGTTTACTTGTAAACGATAAGGTCATCCTTTCCTTGCTCCTTGTAGAAACAGGCATCTTTAGAAATGAAGGAAAGCCCATTTTGAAATATGGATCGTGCCGAGAACACCTGAGAGCTTGAAGCAGCCAGGGGGATTGTATTTCAATTGTTCTTCTGGAAACCTGGCAGGAGGGCTCCGTGCTTCACAGCCTGCAGCGTCCACATCAAGCCTCCTGCCTCCCTTATTAAGATCTTAATTACAGACGCAGCTTACTTCATTGCTGGCGGGAAAGAATTTAGTTTCTCTACACTGTGTCTGTTTTTTGGTGTGGCAGGTGTAATCATGATGAGATCATTTCTGGTTTGTTTTCTTTCCCCGGAGGAATTTTTTTTGAGGGGGAGGAGTACAGTTCTTAAGGCATGATTTCCTGAGCTCAGAAGAGCGCGGTAATTGTGCTTTGATTTTATAGAGATACGCTTTCTTGTGAAGAAATCAGAATGTTTTGCTTATATAACTTTTTTTTGCCTTTTTTGTCAATTTACAGCCACTCGCGTGGCATGTAGAGGTTCCCAGGCTAGGGGTCTAATCGGAGCTGTAGCCACTGGCCTACACCGCAGCCACAGCAACGCGGGATCCGAGCTGCGTCTGCAACCTACACCACAGCTCTCGGCAATGCTGGATCCTTAACCCACTGAGCAAGGCCAGGGATCGAACCCGCAACCTCATGGTTCCTAGTCGGATTCGTTAACCACTGCGCCATGATGGGAACTCCGCTTATATAACTTCTTGACTGCTTATGATACTGTTGTAAAGAACGTGTTCGTTATCCCCACTTCGCGATGGGGAACCAGAGGCACAAAAGGCAGTGATTTCATTGCCGTAAGTCTTATAAGATAAGGACCGCGATTAGACTCTATTATGTAAGAGTTTCGTGTCCATCCCTCTCTCCAGGGTTTCCCTGCTGTTGACATTTAGGGCTGGGTCATTTTTGTTGTGGGGACTGTCCTGTGTGGTGTGGGATGTTTAGCAGCCTCCCTGGCCTGTACCCAGCAGCTCCCAGTGTCGAGAGAGCGACATAACCCCCGCCCCCCACCTCTGCCAGTGGAGAATCTCTGGTCTAATCTTCCATCATTCCTTCTGCTTAAAAATAACTGCCTTACTGCTTACTGGTCTTATGTGATCAAAGTACAGACGTACAGCCCTAGAACTGTTTGCTATCATTTTATCATGACTGAGGTTGGACTTAATGGAACAGGTCCTAACCAAAAGAAAGCTTCCTCTTGTATGCCTAGCCCCAATTCGTTCAAGCAAATACCACAAAATACTGAGAAGTGTGGGGTCTCACTAGGTCACACGCAAAACCGTCAGACTATTTCTAAAGCAACCTAAATTCTCAGAAGTCTTCCTTTGGCTTCATTTTCCTAATAGTCTTCTTCTTGTATGCAAACTATAAAAATATGTAAAATAGCTTTCTTCAAGACCCAGTTCTGGAAGCATGTTGCATGTTGCATGTTGCATTTAGGCCTTGAAGAAAGCTATTTTATTCTCACAAACTCGTATAGCCTCTGTGCGTGTTGTAGGAGCCTGTCTATAACCCCGGCCACCGAACACTTTGATCAAGTTCATTTTGAGGTTTTCTCCCCCAATTGGTCCTGCCATCGTTCCTCTCCCCTCTGGTTGAGAAACTGTAGCATCTCTGAGATTCTGTCTGGAGGAGTTCCCACTGTGACTCAGCGGGTTACAAACCCAACCAGGATCCATGAGGATGTGGGTTCTATCCCTGGCCTCACTCGCTGGGTCGGGGATCTGGCATTGCCATAAGCTGTGGTGTAAGTGGCAGATACAACTTGGATCCCGTGTTGCTGTGGCTGTGGAGTAGGCCGGCAGCTGCAGCTCTGATTTGACCACGAGCCTGGGAACCTCCATATGCCTCAGGAGCAGCCCTAAAAAGCAAAAAATAATAATAGTAAAGATTCTGTCTGGAGACAACTCTGCAGTCGCAGTGCCGATGGTATATGATTAAACACCCTCTCAGCCCAGTGTACGAATCCATTTTTTGTTTTTTTTTTTTTGTCTTTTTGCCTTTATGTAGAGCCGCACCCGCGGCACATGGAGTTTCCCAGGCTAGGGGTCTAATCGGAGCTGTAGCCGCCGGCCGATGCCACAGCCACAGCAACGTGGGATCCGAGCCGCGTCTGCAACCTACACCACAGCTCACGGCAACGCCGGATCCTTAACCCACTGAGCAAGGCCAGGGATCAAACCCGCAACCTCATGGTTCTTAGTCGGATTCGTTAACCACTGAGCCACGACGGGAACTCCAATTTTTTAAAAACTCTGTGAGGGAGTTCCCGTCGTGGCTCAGTGGTTAACGAATCCGACTAAGAACCATGAGGTT
>PVHT021183524.1:27374436-27454745 GCA_004024745.2 Catagonus wagneri
AACGAATCCGACTAAGAACCATGAGGTTGCGGGTTCGATCCCTGGCCTTGCTCAGTGGGTTAAGGATCCGGCGTTGCCGTGAGCTGTGGTGTAGGTTGCAGACGCGGCTCGGATCCCGTGTTGCTGTGGCTGTGGCGAAGGCCGGCGGCTACAGCTCCTGTTAGACCCCTAGCCTGGGAACCTCCATATGCCGCGGGTGTGGCCCTACATAAAGGCAAAAAGACAAAAAAATAAATAAAATAAAAAAATAAAAGCTCTGTGAGGACCTCACAAGTTAAGTAGCCTAATAGCAATCAGGCCGCAAGCCTCAGTCAGGGATCATCTAGAAGAGTTCCAGTGAGGATGGTGTCCAGGCCACCTCAGTGGGTTCTGGCTGGGGGGCAGGTGAGCACTGACGGTCTGTGTCCACACTGACATTTGTGGGTTTAGATGTAACTTCATATGTTAGGGGCTGTATTCCTTGGGGCAGGAAGTGAAGATATTTGGGAATGTAAAATAGAAAGATCTTTCCCCTCTTCCAAATAATTCATTAGCTATTACAAATTGTGTGCTTTGACTATTGAGAAATAATACAGTTTTTGGAACAGACTGTAATATTATTTGTGGACTCGTGTCTCCTGCTCCTTTATAACTCAATTCTTCTTTCACTTCCCCGAGTACCTGGATGTTAGAGGGATTTGTCTAGACAGGCAGATAAATGTGATCTGGTGCCAGCGCTGTAATGCTGGCTGGAATCCAGATGGTTGTTTTATTGTTAATAAAATCTATCTTTTGGGTGAGTGGGTGTCAGGGCTTCATCATTATTTGGCGCCTGTCAGATTTATCTAGGGACGGACCCTTGAAAAGGATTTGTGCCTGCCCCGTGTTTTTGATCCTTTGCCAATGCTTAAATCCATCAAAACCAGGCAACCTGGGACAAATGCTTATAAATTCCAAGGCTTAATAGCAACGGCACTAAATTCTAAGCTGGAGAAGGTTCTCGGGAAGCACATCCTTGTCCAGCGGAGAAAAAAGCCCAGATTACGAGGGGAACCAGATGCTTGTCCTGGCTCTGCTGCTAATCTAATAGGAGACCCTCCGGGCTGTAAAACAGGACTATTGGGTAAGAGTGATGGCTAGGATCCCTTCTCAGTCTGAAACTCTAGCCAGTTCGTTCGGTCACATCGTGGGTGACTTCTGGTTCTAAGTGGCTGCAGGAACCAGCGTGTTCTCCCACCTTCTTTCTGCCCCTCGGGAATCGTTCAAGAAAACCTCAAAGACACAAAAGGGCAGAGAATTGAACCCTTAAAAACAGGTGGACTCTTGATGATCATCAGACTTGTGAGGAAAAGCTGATTTATTCTTCTCAAATACTGTCAGCAATTATCTCCATCCTCCACAAGCAGCCAAGAAGTGATAGAGGGTGTCCGTGAAGTCACACACAAACACGTGGACACGCACGCTTCCTAACCACCCACTGGTCATTTTTCTTCTAGGAAACAGAGGCTTTGCTCTAAACTTCACTGGTTTCTTGGTAAACAAATCCCAGCATATGAATGTTACTGTCCTGCATTGACCTTAAATCAAGGGTGAATATATGGCATTTGTTGTAGGGCAGGAACCCAGCACATGAAGAAACTCTTCGTATTGTGTTACCGTATCCAATCACGTAGAGAATTGTCTCTGGGATCCAATTATCCAAATCTGCAATGAGCATCACCTCTTGTCATCAACTCTCGAGAAATAGTGTCCTTTTGGTCCAGGAGCCACCAAAGAACTGCTGAGTTCTGAATGATCGCCCGTCAAACAGGAACGGGCCAGTGGAGAAGGGATGTTAAGATCCCAGACCCGGGAGCTGCAGAGTGGCCCAGCCTCACCCGTGCGCGTCAGGGCCGCTGCACGCCAGAGCGAGGCTTTGGGAGATGAGTGCCTAATGTCGCATTTCTCGAAGCCCCTCCCTCTCTGGAATGCTCAAAAGAGAAAGCTGTGGCTGAATTTCACAAAGCTGGAAAATCTTAGAAAATGTGAGAACCTGGGGCAGAGTCGATGACATGAATATTCATGTCTCGGTGCCAGAGGGATCCTCGTTGGCAGGTGTTGGACACTCGTCCCCAGGGCTCAGCATGACTAGGGACTAGTGGGACCTCGCAGATCTCCTGCTGCCTTTCTGTGACCAGTTCTGATCACATAAGCACAGAAGCGTGTCAGGTCGCAGTTGACAAATATTGTGCAGAGAAAAACTTGGATGTGCTCTGCATCATATTTTCTAACTCCTCAACCTGAAGGCTTTGTGTCTACTCCTTAACAATCTCCAGAGGATTCAACTCTTAAAAAAAAAAATCAGCATTCCAGATATCATCCAATGAAAGAACCCAGGTGTAAACCAAGTATTCCAAGAATGAAAATCCAGACACTTGTAGATATCCATGCTTTCTGACTACGGCTGTTTCCTTCTTTGGGGAAATTCCACATCCCCCTCCAGCCTTAAGACAGTGACAGAAGGAAGCCAAAGTGGTCTGACGGCTCTCAGACTGAAGCTGATTTTTTTTTTTTTTGTCTTTTTATGGCCGCACCCGTGGCATATGGAAGTTCCCAGACCAGGGGTCAAATCTGAGCTGCATCTCTGACCTGTGCTGCAGCTTGCGGCAGCGCTGGATCCTTCACCCGCTGAGCAAGGCCAGGGGTCGAACCCACATCCTCACAGATGCTGTGTCAGATTCTTAACCCGCTAAGCCAGAACAGGAGCTCCTGAAGCTAATTTTTTTTTTTAACTGAAGTAGAGTGGATTTACAATATTAGGCTAGTTTCAAGTGTATAGCAAAGTGATTCAGTTTTATATATATATATACATATGTATATATATACACATATATATACACATATATATATACTCTTTTCTGATTCCTTTCCATTATAGCTTATTACAAGATACTATATTCAGAATCTTGTAATAAACCGTAGTGGAAAAGACCTAAGCTGACTTTTGTCAGCCGACGTAAAAACACAGGGTCCTGTCTCTTTCCCGCTGTGTCCTGAGACTGACCTGGGTGACGCTCATCTCTCAGCCGCTTCCTTTAGGACCAGTTTCCTTGACAATGGCCATTTCCTCTTTTACTGTGTGTGTGTGTGGAGGAGGGATACAGGAAAGTCACGTTGTTGGGAATGCGGCAGCCCTGAGGTCTTGGCAGGAGCTCCTGCATGATAAATATAGAAAGAAGTAAAATAATAAGAGGAAGCTGGGCCATTGATGATGCTATCGGTTGGGGGGTGGGGGTGGGAGATGGGTGACACACCAACAGTTGTGTCTCATTTGTCTCCAGAGAACAGCGTGAATGGTCATGGAAATTATAAGTCACACCTCTCCTCCTTTGGAAGAGCAGAGAGTTTCCCCAGCAGTAGGAGTAATAAGCTTTCTTGACATTTTGATAGCAGTGGGGAAAAAAGGGCAGGGACTAGCAGGGTGGGATGGAAGCGATCACGTGACCTGGAGCTCGCTGTGCTTGCTGTGATACCGCGCGCGGCATTTTCTTCCCAGTCCTCAGGCAGAGCTTGGGAACCAGGAACAGCACAACCCAAACGTCCCGGTGAAGCTGAGTGGTGCTCAGTGCCCTGCGGCCAGATGTGGGTCGCCACCCGAAAGGCAGCAAAAGCACTTACAGAAGCCATTGTGTTTACTCAGACTGGGCTGGTCAGCTCCCCTTGGCCTTCCTGTTTGCTCAGTGTTGTGGACACTAGACACAAGCTCCCCATCCACGTCATCACCCTGTTTTAACAGGGAGGGGCGGGCCCTTTCCTGCTCCCCGTCTCCCACGTTCTCTGGCCGTGAGGTTTACGTGACTTGGTCACGCCATTTATCTCTCTGCTTCTGTTGGTTGGTGTGTCTATCTGAAAGTTTTAACCAAACAGCTTGTTAATATCTCTAGAAAACAATGTCACCCTCTCTGCAGAGAACCAGGAAATCATCGGAGTCCAGAATCCACTTCAAGTTAGCGGACACTTGAGTGTGCTTTATGCTTCAGGCACTAGTTCGGAAAATGCCAAAGGAAGAGCAGCCTCCCTGAACTTGAGTTCCTAGTCTTTGAATGAAATAACGCAAGTCGCTGTGTAAGAGATTCCACTGCAGAGAACTAGAAAGAGAATCAATGAGACAGGTTTGGGAAAGGGAACGCTTTGGGTTGTGTGGAAGATGGGTTTTGAGGTGGGAAGAGGGTAAGTACAGGAAAACCAGTTGGGACGCAGTTACCATGTCCCCCCACCCCAGCAAAGTTGCGGGGGGCCTGAGCCAGGAGCGGCGGTGAGGAGGGAAAACGGGGTCCCGGCTGACTGGGGCTCAAGCTGTGAAGTGATTCAGCGAACCTCCGAGGCTCCGACCATGGGCAGCTGTGTGCATCCCGTTAACTAAGAGAGGACAGGAGAAGGGGGTTTTGCCCTTGTTGATTTAGAGGTGAAGCTACTTATTAGACAACTGGAAATATGGGTCTGGAATGTAGAGGAAATATCTAGGCTGGAGCTCTGGATCTGAAGTCTGTGTCTAGATGGCATTGGCGTGGCTGAGATTTCCTGTAGAGAGCCAGCTCCTAGAGAAGAAAAAGGTGCATAAAGGAGTTCCCACTGTGGTGCAGCAGAAACCAATCTGACTAGTGTCCATGAGGATGTGGGTTTGATCCCTGGCCTCGCTCAGTGGGTCAGGGATCCTGCATTGCCGTGAGCTGTGCTGTAGGTTGCAGACGCAGCTCGTATCCTGTGCTGCTGTGGCTGTGTAGGCGAGAAACTGCAGCTCCGATTCGACCCCTAGCCTGGGAACTTCCATATGCTGCAGGTGGAGCCCGCCATAAAAAAGAAAAGAGAGGTGCATAAAACCTCTAAGGGAATAGGAAAAAAGTAGTCTGTGCAAGAAGAGGAAAATGAGTAGTCATAAAAGCAAGGGAAGAGGAGAACCCAGAAAGTGGAATCCTGGAGGCCAGGACAGTTTCAAGGAAGACAGGGTGGGGATCAAGGCTGCAAGACGTGCTCCTCAGAAAAGATTTATGACTCTAAGCAGATCCCCAGAGCTAATTAGAACCACAGCTTTTGTAGCACATGCACCTGACTTTATTAAACACCGTCCTGCTTCTGGAGCTCTTGCATTCTTATCTCGGCTCTGTGACCTTCTTGCCAGGTGACTTGGCAAATCATTAACTTCTTGGGCCTCATTTTTCTCATTCGTAAGGTGAACAAGTTGGACTGCAACTGTTCGAAGTACCTCTGGCTTTCAAGTTCTTGCCCCAACTGCTTCGGTGCTTTGCCAAGCTCTAGCTGAAAATTTCTGAATGCCACCCTCTGGAGACTAACCATCCAACTGCATATAGAATTACGGCGCTCTCTTATCTTTCCTTGATGTGTTTCTGTGCTGACCTTTCCTGCCCTGAAGATAAACATCCGTGGGAGGGTGGGAGGAAGAGTAGGCCTTGAATAGACACACTGCCTCTCCTGGGTTTTTCTAAGATATGCAGATAATCACCTTCTGATTTTGTGGCCTTAAGGAGTCACAACTCTGCACCCTCCTTCTCCTAGCGGGAAATTAACTCTTGCTCTGCCTGTTTACGAGCTGCCTGTGCACTTCTGAGTGAGATGGTTCCTGTTCTGGTTGAAGTTAATTTCGCTGTTGTCTTCTTACTAAGCTCTTGCCCTAACACACCGAGTACTTTCAAAAGCCAAGAGCCTTACCCATGTTTTTCCCCACTTCCTGATTGTCCTCTACTGGAATCTAATGAGATTTATCCATAGTTTGTCCGGTAATATCATTATTATTAATTCAGTATTATTATTTTGCCTCAGAAGATCTCCTGACTGCGACCAGCAGCTTCATTATTGCTGTTGGTAGGCAAATACTTGACAAGAGGTCGCAGTGACCAGAACACATTACTAATTCGGAGAAATATCGCTTCAAGATGTGGTTCTCAGAGTTCCCATTGTGGCTCAGCGGTAACAAACCCGACTGGTATCCATGAGGACGTGGGTTCGATCCCTGGCCTCACTCAGTGGGTTAAGGTCTTAGGCCCAGTTGGGAGGACATTGTGTAGTACAGCGACGGTGGGTTAGAGCTCTGGAAAGAGAGCTGTGCCAAGAGACCGTGGTTCTGCTCCCTTCTCTGACTCTGACAGTGTGGCCCTGGGCCGATGATAAACTGGTCCTCCAGGTGTTCTCTGAAGGTCTCGGGACCCGTAACCTTCTGTGTGGAAGAGTGGCTGGGTGTAGACTCTGGCTCCCTGAAGCCAGCACAGATATTAAAGAGCTTAATCCCACTCAGCCGAGGCTGGGCATAGCTGTCAGTGCATGCAGCATCAGGCCGGCGCTGGGTGCCTCCACCAGCAGCCAAGCTCTCTTGCTAAATCGCGGTCCCCGTGGGCAGTGGGAGGCTGCTGGGGAACCGCGGACGGCTGGTCAGGAGACGTCGCCCACGGCTCTCCAGGCTTTCCCCGGGGGAGCAGCTCTGGAGGCGGGTCTGGCGACCTGAGCGTTCTGCTTAGCGGGTGTGGGGAGGTCGCTGGGACCGCAGACGACGGCCATCCAGAGCGGCTCTCGCGCTGGGTTCTCTCTGCCTCGGTGGGCGAGGCCCGGGGCTCCACCTCAGGGCTTCACGGAGCTCCGGGCCGTGACCCAACTCTGAGTGTCTCGCGAACGTTTACACTGGGGTCTGCAGCCCTTCACCCTTCTGCTGTTTTCTGTTTCTCCTCTTTCCGTGCTTTGTAGCCAGTATAATTGCACAGCTGTCCACCCTCAGCTCCCGTAGAACCGGCCCAAGCCCTTCACTTCTGATTGCACCCTGGGGCCTCCGAACCAGCTATCCCCAGTTGCTGAATGGACCCTGGAGAAAGGGACCGAGACCAGCGTGGTCAGCTCTCTTTCTGCTCTGTCACCATAGTACCATTCTGGCGGAGTCATTTCCTTCAGATCATCTAGGTATCAAGGACCAAAATCTTGTCTTCTTTAACTCTATGACTTTTAAAAAAAATTTGATTGGAGTACAGTTGACTTACAATGTTGTATTAGTTTCAGGTGTAGAGCAAAGTAAATCAAATTAAATCAATTATAAATACATATATATATATACACACATATATATACACACACATATACATATATGTACATATACATGTATATATGTGTGTGTGTGTGTATATGTATATATATACACACACACACACACACACACACAAAAGATGGAGGAAGAGAAACATAAGGGATTTTAGGATTGTGACATACCCTTAAATGGTTCCACAAACCAGTGCACAATCCTGCATGACCTTGTCTTGATGCATGTGAACTATTCATTGTTAGAAGGAACCCAAAGCTTCTCAGAATCGAAATACTACGTAAAACCTCCGCCTGGAACACAGAGCCCCCAGTTCCCTCCAGCTTCCCTTACACTCACTTGTCTACCTCATAGATTCCCCGGGTGGGAACACTGTCAAGAACAGGACTTCAGCCTAATCCTTAAAGAGCGTCACCAGGCTTCCTGGGCACTGAGCTCTGGGGTTTATCTCCTCTCCCAGGTTAAGAAGTTGCACTAAGACGAGCGTGGTTAACAGAGTAGAAGTGGGGGCCTCCCCAGCTCCTTACCAGGGGGAGACCCCTTACACAGTCCCTCCCCAGGAGGGAGCCAGCTCACAGAGCAGGACCCCTGGTTACTAAGCGCAGCCCCGGGGTAGATGGTTAACGCTTGTCAGTGAGAAAGGAATGACAGGCATGAGGCTGGAAGATCAAATCCACATTTTTAGGGATGAAAACAGGGGGCAGAAGTCCAAACAACAACAGCCCCAAATTCCACGGATGTGTAGTCACAATGCGCTCCGGTCCAGTCGGCAGCCCTTTCTCGCACAAACGACCATCACCGCAGCGACGCCCAGTGTGTCCCCACGTTTGAGTGAAGCACTAGAGCGCTGCATCCCTGACTCGGCTGTGTGCTGGGAGGGAGCAGGCCTGGGGTGACGGCTGCCACCGCTGCTGTAAAACAGTCCTCAGGCCAAGAAATGAAATCTTCGGAGCCTTTGAAAGGCTTCCAAGAAGGTCAGCACGTACCGCTGCCCGCTCTCCGCTGAATGCCTACTTTGGCTGTGTGCTTGGTACGGAAAGTGCCAGGCAGGCCTTCCCACAGAGAGAAAGTGTTTGGGGCCCGTGAAAGGGGAAGGCAGAGCCTTTCCAACGTGAATGGTGAGATTCAGGAAGTAGGAGATGAAGTGGAGGGTGAGGAGGGGCCCCGGGAAAGGGAGGCGTGCAGGCCCAGCGAGGAAGCCACGCCAGCCACCTACCCACTCGGGAAAACTTCTCGGTCGTTCCCCACCATCAAATCTGGAGGCACAGACCACGGTCACACTCAGCCCAGGCTTGATTACCATGGAAAGCACGCTCGCTTGTAGACTCTCCCTGTATCCAAGGACCTCTTGATCAACGGCAAAGAAGACGTTTTAAGCCCTGCCAAGGCAGGCATCAGTGTACTTCTGTTTCCATTTCAAGAGTGAATATAAATGGCATTTGTGCTGTTTGTTATTGGGGACTTTTGACTCTTTTTACTATATATATACATTTATAGATGTATATACATAGTATTATTTATATATATATATATATTTAAATGTATATTTTAATGAAAATGCCTATTGCAGTGCATTTGAATGCCTTGGAATATTTTATCCCTTCAGCCGGCTTTAAGAAAGGAAGAAGAATGTTTTGTAGAGTGAACCACCTCAACTCCTTAACCGTGCTACTCATAATTCCTTGGCCCAGCACTGACTGCTGGAGCAAAGTACTCTTGCGGTGTTGGGAGCTTCTCCGAAGAGGTGGTGTGGTGTCACTGGTGGCAGGCCCAGTACGTATGGCTCTGTCTTTTGTCTGAGCCATCTGGTTTTCTCCTTACAGCCTATCGTTCGGATTCCTCTCCTCTTTCCAGGAAGTGCGCGACTCCATAAGAGCACGGGCTTTAGGCGTTCAAGGTGCTGAGCGAGTGTTCTAACGCGGTTTCCCTCTGTCCCTTCCTTCGCAGAATCTCATGGCAAGAGCCTTATACGACAATGTCCCTGAGTGTGCCGAGGAGCTGGCCTTCCGCAAGGGAGACATCCTGACGGTCATAGAGCAGAACACAGGAGGACTGGAAGGGTGGTGGCTCTGCTCCTTACACGGCCGGCAAGGCATTGTCCCAGGCAACCGGGTGAAGCTTCTGATTGGCCCCGTGCAGGAGACCTCCTCCAATCAGGACCAGCCTACTTCTGGACTGCTGCACCAGACCTTTGGCCAGCAGAAGCTCTATCAAGTGCCAACCCCCCAGGGTGCCCCTCGAGACACTATCTACCAAGTGCCACCTTCCTACCAAAACCAGGGAATTTACCAAGTACCCACTGGCCATGGGACCCAGGAACAAGATGTATATCAAGTACCACCATCAGTGCAGAGAGGCACTGGGGCGGCTAACGGTCCCCACTTAAGTAAAAAGGTGAGTGAACAATAGACTGGATTTTGTTCCTACTTATTTTTTTCCCACTGCATTGTGAGTGTGTCTGTGTGTGTGTATGTGAATATTCATAAATTAAGAACTTGAAGCTTACAAGAAGTACATTGAAGACGTAAGTAAATTTTCTATCAAGTAAGAATATCTAAATACCCTAGTTTAGGCATTTGGGGGATCATTTTTCCGTTCATTGGTCTGCAAAATTTTCTTGATCTCCTTACCATGTGCCAAGTACCGTTGATCCACAGCCGTTACAAGTTCCCGAGTCGTTCCAGGTCATATCACATCATTAAGTGTTTCTCTCCATCTTTCTGATAGGCCTGTTTTTTAGGCTGGGTCTCTGCAAACAATTTCCAGTCTTTTCTATTTCTCCCTTGAGTGGTACAGGACACCAAATTTTGCACAAGCCAATGAGGTAGCAGGGGCTCTCCTTTCACCAAAAACTGAGTCATGACCCCACTGGCCTGGCTGCACAAGGAACCCACCAGAAGTAGAAGCTGCAAGGAAGGTGGGAGTGGGTCACGCCAGCCAACTTGCTCTGGAGAGTTGTCAGCTTCAAGGTTGACTCATTTAAAATACAAAGACTAGGGAATTTAGAAAGGAGCCTTCGTCTTGTCTTGCAAATAATTCCTATAATAATGCTTGTGGCTGTGGGTGAAAAGAGTGAGCTAGGATGTGTAGGAAGGCATCATATTAAAAGTTAAAAAAGAAAAGGAAAGAATGGATAAACAATGAGTTCCTACTGTACAGCACAGGGAACTGTATCCAATCTCTTGGGATAGACCTTGATGGAAGATAATATAAGAAAAGGAATGTATATGTATGTATGACTGGGTCGTGCTGCTGTACAGCAGAAATTGGCACAACATTGTAAATCTGCATTAATAAAAAAAAAAAAAGAGCACTCTATGTAATTCCAAATGCCATAACAATGTGAGATAAATAGAAAATCAGCAAGTGAACTTTAAGCCTCTAGTATACTCTTGAGGCTTATGATACAGCGATGAATTAAAGGATGGATATAGCTTGCATGATACTTACACAGTAGTGGGGAGACTGAATGTCAGCTGGGGACTCGTCCTGTGAAGAAAATCATGTCAGTGAGCTTGCAGAGGGTAATAGCCAATAGGAAGATGCTGCTTACGTGAGCATTGCAAGGAAGGGCTTTTCTCTTCCGTTTACTGGCAAATTCCAAGATTCTTCAACGGATCCGGTGAGGCTGGGATTAAGAAGGGACTCATGTAACAGAATAAGAAAAGGCCTCTTGAATTACAAGAAGAAAGATGCAGTTAGACACCAGAAAGAGCTTGTTGATGCTTGGAACACGATGTGTATATGTGGCCCTGACTTAAGAAAACCTAATACAGAGTCTGAATGTACAAAGCCAGGTAAATCATGGAGTATCTTTTTGCACGGTGATGGAATCTTCTATTGGAAAAAAAGGCGGGGGGAGATCTGCTGCCGGATTCCTTAAATAACAAAGTGTTTCAAATGGCCTTTTATACGAAACAGTTTGTTTTCCATAACACTGCTCAAGACTGTATGTAAAGCCGAATTCCTCAAGAGGTGGAATTTGTGTTGCCCCAGGATAATGATCCCTAACTGGAGGTCATGGACTTGGCCCTGACCTCTCACCCCAGGGATTTTAGATTCAAAGGGAAAGCCAAACCAGGGCCCAGTCTCCAGAGGAGAAGAAGAACAGTTGAAAAGTGTAACTATAAATAAGCAGCTTCTCTCATTCTTACTCCTGGTTGTTTGCACCTTAAAAATAGCCCTCCCTCATCAGAGCTGGTTGGGGCGGGGGGTGGGGGGGGCGGTACAGGAAATTCTTGGCTGAAAGTTGGAGGGTCTAAGCTTCCATCACAGTTTATTTTGGCAGGAAGGTGACATGTTTTCCTTTTTAGACTCAACCTTTTTAGTTCCACGTCTGAAAAGTCTAAAACGTCAGACTTCTTCCCATTTTATTTGTTGTAACTGGACTGCAGATCAGCCTGCGGACCCCCCATCCACATCTTCCCTTGGATTGAGGTTGGGGTGTGGGGTTGTCCTCAATGTTGTGTTTTTTTTTTTTTTTTAAATTCTGAAATCACCGAGGAGTTTCCTGGTGGCCTAACAGTTAAGGATCCAGCATTGTCACTTCCGTGGCTTGGGTCATTGCTGAGGCGAGGGTTCGATCCCTGGCCCAGAAACTTCCACATGCTGCAGGCACAGCCAAAAAATAATAAAACAAAATAGTAGTAAAAGAAAATAAAGTAAAATAAAATCACTGGAACATTTTACGTTGAGAAAGAGGTAGGTGACTCCTGCAGGAGGAAGCCAACTTCCCAAAAGGAGCCCGCCACCCTTCCTGGGAACACAGCAGACCTGGGGGAGGTGTTACCAACACTCAGGAGCAGGCAGTGCCTGGAGTGCCGGGCTTCCAGCAGTCGGGCCCCGGGGGCGGTGACAGGGTGAGGCAGGAGGAAATGGTCCTGGCCCTTTCCTGCCAAACACCAGATGTTCTGCAGGACACCTGACGTCACCTTGAAAGTCAGCTTAGTGCTACTGGTTCTCCAGGCTGCCACCTCCACCCTGTCTACTGGCCCACTGGCTCACAGCCCAGGGGAGTGGGTTTGCCCTCTTCTTTCCTTTCTTCTCCCTCTCTTCCTTCTTCACTTCTCTCTCCTCCTTTTTGCTCTGTCTCTCTCCCTTCTTTCCTTCGTCTTTCCCTCCTTTGGAGTGGAGATGGCTCGGCTGCTCACTGATTTTAATCTTTTAAGTAACAACAGCTGCTTTAAAAACTTCCATCCACATCTCCCTTGGTAGGCTTCTGACTCAAGGTCTTCTCAATGGGTGAGGCTCATGCTAATGATTTAAGCCAAGGCCCCAAGAGTTAATCCCAGTACAGGGGGGAGCAGGCAGGGATTTTTTATTTTTTATTTTTTTGCTTGTTTTTGAGTTCTCATTGTAGCAGTTTTCCTGAGTTACTAAATAGCCCAGTATCTATTTTTCTCTTTCAGTCTCCAATCTATAAAACGATGGTGACAGTAGAACTGGACATTCCTGATAGTTTAAGCGATAGTCCTTAAAACCTCTTAAAGGAGGGAAAAAGGAGGCAGTGGAATCTTGCTCGGAACCCTAAAGTGTGGTCCTAAAGTTTTAGGGAACAGGCGTTCCCATCATGGCTCAGTGGATCAATGACCCTGACGTTGTCTCTGTGAGGATGCAGGTTCAATCCCTGGCCTTGGTCGGTAGGTTGGGGTCCAACAGTGCCGTGAGCTGCGGTGTAGGTCACAGACACAGCTTGGATGTGGCGCTGCTGTGGCCGTGGTGCGGCCGGCTACTGTAGCTCCAGCTTGACCCCTAGCCTGGGAAATTCCATTTGCCTCAGGTGCAACCATTAAAAGAAAGGAAGAAGAAAAGAAAAAAGGAAAGAAAGGGAAAGAAAACTTTAGAAACATAAGAATACCTGGAAAGGTAGGGCAGGTGAGCTGAAATGCATATTCCCAGCCCTCCCCAGAGCCTTAAGGCCAGGGCCTGGGAGTCTGCATTCTAGTAAGCTCCTTGGATAGTTTGGGGTGGGGGGTGCCCAGGACTGCACTCACTCTGAGAAACACTATGACAGGGCCATGAAGGGACCTGGATGTGTTCCAATCTGTGATTCGGGACTTTCCACAGTTAAAGATTCCCTTGATGTTGCTACAGACTGTGGGCTTCAGAAGTTTCATCGCCCACAGTTTTTTTTTTTTTTTTTTCCTAATAATGAATCACTTAGGGAAAAAAAAACAAAAAAACTGTGAATTCTGCTTTGTATCACATCAACTTTGCTCTCCGGGAAACTCCAGCCCCAACCCACCTTATTGCATCTCCTCCACATAAAATGACATCCATCACTTATTAAGTCAGGGTTAGAGAAAGAAAGAAAATCATATAACCCCCACCCTTTCATGAAACAAGAAGACAGCATGAGTATTGTGGAAAGAGCCTGGGCTCTGGGGCGAGGCCACTTCCTGGTTCTGTTTCTTTATAGCTGTAAATCCCTTGGCAAGTTACTGAGCGTCTTCAGGCTTTAGTTTCCTCATCTGTAAGATGGGACTAATCATCACTACCTCCTTGGGTGGCTGTGAGAATTCAACACTTTGTAGAAACGACCTGGCCCAGAATTTCACAGAGCAGGGGTTTTAAAAAAAATTAGTACTTCTGGCCTTGTGTTTTTCTTTCCTTTCTCAGAGTTTATTTTGAACTGATCAACCCTGTTTGTGTTTCATACTCTGTACCAAATATGCAAATACTTCGGTGCTACTTTTTTATGCTGTTCCCTTTGAGTGTGTGGCTCTCTTTGGGTCTACAAGAAATTTTGCACAGAGTGGAAAGAACTCTTAGAGTTATCTGGAAACCATACAAACTGACACCTTGACTTAATTTCACTGGTCTTTTTCACTCTGGGTTTTGTGTGCAGGGCCGTTTTATCCATTAGGCATTGTGGGCCAAGTGCCTGGCGTCTGCGAGAACACTGGAGCACTGAATAAAAATTTGGGGCTCCAAAATACAAAACACAGAAACCTCAAAATAGAAATTAATAAGTGTTTAGACAAAAGTCCAGGAAACAACACAATGTCAGCATCATTAATTGTTATATTTAGATGCCATAACTATTTTATTACATGTAAAAACAATTTGTAGGTTAGATTTTTCTCAGTTTGCAGACTTCTAAATATGTCCCGCAATCGCCAAGAACTCACAGGCAATTCTCAATCAAATGAGTTACTCATAGTCCAATAATTTGAAAAGCTGAATTATATTTTTAAAAGCATCCTTTTTAAAGGCAAAAATTGTACAGAAAATATGGGACCCTGGTTTGGTGGGGATGATTTAGACCCAAACTTTAAAAGCCTAAGGTCTACAAAGGTCTATCTAAAAGAACTTAATCGCTGTACTTCAGAGATCAAGAACTACCACTTGAGTTCATCCATTTTGTGCCTGATTTTTTTACAGGGAATTATTTGTGTTCCTCCAATTATTCTTTGGGCATTTCACTTTTATTGTAACTGGTGAAATTAGATTTGCCTTGCATCCTTCCGAAGATCAGTTTGTAGCCAAATTATAAACTCCATTGAGGCAGGCAAGGGCTATGGCTGTCTCTTTACTGCTATAGGCCAAGTTCATAGCAAACCATCAGAACACAGGTAACAGCCAGTGAGTGAATGCACAGGCAGAAGCAAGAAACAAAGCATTTCATTTCAGTTGACCTTTAAATAAGCTGAAAAGTGGTTCTGATCTTATCGCCACTCCACCATCACACACGACTCGAATCCCATGTCCAGCTCATTAGTCTGTATGACATACGTCAGATTATACACGGTCTTTTATCCCCAGAAGGGTCTTGGAGATTGTCACCACCTGTTTTCTGTAATCATAACTCTCTGCTCACAACAAGTGAGCATTCAAAGCATGAAAGATGTCAAGTTCAGCTTTTCTGGGGGCCTAACTTTTATGCTTTTTGCCCAATTTAGACAAGAAGAGTTAGCACTTCTATAGTCACGAAAGAGGAGAACCACACTTCCACTGAAGCACAGAGCTTCCATTACATATGCTATTGTTTATCTAATGCCTTTGCTCCTCTAGTTTACCTGCGAACTCCTCTTCATACTTTAAAACCTATTTCAGTGTTCAGTGCTTTCTCTGCAGCCCAGCAGTTTCTCCTTCTATGATCTGAAGTATGTTCTAGATTTCACTTAATTTCAGTGGAGCTCATGGGCTCATTAAAACGTTAATGGCCCACCGTTATAATATGTCTGATGGCCTAGGATGGGGCAAGTTCTGCTTCAGAGGTGGCACTCAGAAAACTCAAATAATATCAAGATTTTTTTAAACCCTATGACATTTTTATAAAGACAATTTCCTACCTTCCAGAGTGAGACACAGCCAAATATTGGCAGGAAATGATTCAAAGATTTTAGCCAGGTCTTCCAGGCCCATTCCTTGAAAGGTAATATAAGAACCATAAATAGTTTAAGCTACAATGTTTGTACCTTCTTAGACGCTGAGTCATCATAAATGACACGCAGGCACACACACACACCCAAAGCCATTGGTTAGGGAACCAAGGACTTCCCTTATTGGGATATGAAGCACTGTGAAATCTGGTTGCCCAGAGCAACACTCAGATACCAGCCAACTGACTGCTCTATATTAGCAGTATGATTGTCTCTCAACAGGTAAAAATAGATTGAGAGGAAATGAAAGCTCCCAGGGCAAATAAACTCTGACTTCACCTCACTTTCCTTTGTTCCCTTCACACACACACACACATACACACACACACCCTGAAAAATACTGAAGAGAATCAGTTTGACAGGGCGGAAGGTACCTCCAGTTTCTTCCCTTATAAACTCAGTGAAATCCAACCATGTTCCAGAATTTTGGATTTCTATATAAAAAAATATAAAGATAATCCTAAATTCAATGAATTTTTCCCCCTCAATACATGGCTCTTGGGGCTATGCAGCAAAGTGGACTTTCGCCTAAAATCTTTACCCTCAGGAGTCCAGATAAAATTTGTATTTTACACAAAATTGGAGGCCCTCGAGCGTTTCAAGGGCTCTATGACCTCACTTTCAAAATTAAAAGTATCTCTTCCCAGTCAAGTCACCCACGCCGGTGGAAGGAACAAACCGTAACACCTCCCTCCACATGAACAAAGGTCTTTTTTGTCTGGTCAGTGCCAAGGCCTTCAAACTCAGTTGCAATTGGTTGTAAAGCTCATAGATAACACATCTTTCTAGCAGTGATTTAGTAACTTGTAAGCTCACACCAAAGCCAGCAGAGGTAATCTGCCTTCCTGCCTCAGTGATCTCATGCTCAGTGACTGGGCTTATCAGAGAGGGAAGGTCAGCATCGTGCGTTGTATAATGTCTGGCTCTGTGGACGATGCCCTGTTTGTGAGGGAGAGAGAAGAGTACATGCGTTTTGTGGACCGGATGGTAAAACTTACTATTGGTTGGACGCATCTTTAAGAGCAGACTTGTTTGCGTACACTGTGCGAAATGCAGACCTAGATGCCATCAGAAATGCACTTGGTTCTAAACAGTTGTGCCGTAAAACCTCGTTGTCCAGGTCCACATCTAGAGAGGTGAGCTGCTCCTGTTTACTTTCAAAGTATACTTTGACAGTATACTTTCAAAGCTCCAATGCCGGTAACATATGAAGAGCACCAAGAAGTCCCCTCTTTAAAGGTGACCCCCCACCCCCCGTAGATCAGTTTTTAGAAGCAAAGAATCCTTTAGCAAGGCCATAGTCACATCTGATTTATGTGAATAATTTTTAGAATATTTGGTTTTCTTAAAGCGTGGTGCGCTTAAACCAGTCATTTCTCACTGTTTTCACGTTTACCACCAATCGACTGTGTCGCCTTCAGTATGTTAGTAAGTTACTCATTTTTTTAAGATCACCATAGACCTAAAGTGGGGGTCACCCGCAGGTGCCTTTGAGCTTTGGTTGCACATTAGGGATGTTATGTATATAATCTCATCTAATCTCCCCAACAGCCTCCTAGGGTATTCGAGAACCCCCACTTTACAGGGGAGGGATCTGAGGTCTGAGTAGTGAACTTGCTGAGGTACATACTTCTAGTAAGAGGCAGGATTGATATTTGAGCCCACTTCTGTCTGAGTCCGAAGCTAATGACTTTTACATCCCAGCTAATGGTTTATGTTGCCAAGCCCTAAAATAAGAGGGCATATTTAAACACTGCAGGACCAAGTCCAGCTCACCAGAATCCTGGGTGCTAAAAAGCATCTTGTTGGCCAGAAAGGACTGAAGTCACTTCCAAAGGCTCGTACCTCAGATCCAGGAAGGAGCCTCCAGGCTGAGGGAGCCTGAGTTAAGGACCGTGAAGAGCCCCCGCCTCCCGGCCAAAGTCACCTGCTGACTTTCAGAAGGCCTGAGCAGGTCATGAAAGTCCTGCACAGACCACGTTTCTGCTAGGAACACTGCTATGCTGGCTTTTCTCTGCCATCAGAAACACCATCTTTTCAAATGACTTCAAATTGCTGCAAGTGGCTAAGTTCATTTAACCGGATATAATCAAATCTCCCAGAGCCAGCTTGTCAGTGTGCTGCAAAAATAAGATACCCAGATTTCAGATTTGCTTCTCGAATAAGGAAGTAACTTTCTTTAGGAGTATTTATTTGTGACATTAGGGAAGTAGTAAATTTCTCATCTGTCTTGCCGTGTAGCCTATGAACACCGTGTAGCCGACAGGCCATTGAGGGCGGGACCCAGCTAACCGCGGTGCTCCTTCACGCCCCATCATCAACAAGCTGAACAACCTCTCTGAACTTGAGTTCCCTCAACTGTGAAATGGGGGTAGGGTTGGATTATCGCTAATGGCTTTGGCTAAAACTTTATGATCCAGATATCCTTATCGGATTCTTTCCCAGAGTCGCTTGAAGACTTTAATAAAATGGCCTGCCTTGGAGATTCTTAAAAAAGAAGAAAAGACACTCAGGTGTTGGTATAAATTTCAGCCAGCCCCTAGGTTTTGGCATAGCGTTCTTATATCCTTCCTTTAGGATTCTGCCCACCTTCTTATCCGGAAACCGGTGTCCTTAAGAAGACAGACCTGTGTCTTAGAAAGCAAGGAGCAGGCAGGAGCGTGGGAGGGGGCCGGGGGCGGTAGAGTTTGCAGACCTGGTCCCGTACCTGGAAACACTTCCGGGAGCGCCTCATTGAGAACTCTCATCCCTGCTTTGTTCCCAAGAGCTAAGAAAGTGCATTGTCCTGGAACTCCTTTTCTACCCATTTTCTTCTGTTTAATCCTCTCTGCCAGGCAGAGGCCCTTCGTGGGGCTGATGGCTCTTGAAACGATAGCCCTGCCGCAGCCTGGGGTCAGCCCCTTTCAGAACTGGCACTCCTTCTGCCACGTGAGCCCTTTGCTCCGTCAGCCACTGTGCCTTTCCCCCCAGTTTAGTCACTGCGCCCTTCCTCCCCCTCCTTGGGTGCAGAAGTTCTCAGCCCCTCCCTCTTCCCACAGGCACATCTCCTCTGGGGCAGCGTGTGGGCACCTCTCTAAAACCCAATTCAAAATCTAGATTTAGTGCTTAGGCTTTTGTTGAATTTCTCTGGACAACAAAAGAATCAACGTGCTCGGGCTTTTTATAGTTTTCATTCAAATACCATTTCGGTCCCTGGGATATTAAAAACCGGCTGTGCTTTGCCTGGCTCTGTTGCCGGCTGCATTCAGCTTTGGCCAGAGAAAGGCCTCAACTGCTTTCGGAACCCAGACATCATTTCCCATCATGTTCTTTCACGTTTAAATGCTTCTAGCTGCTCTTTGGCGCTTGGTCACTCCATAACTAAATATTGCTTTAGCACTTGCTACACAAAGAGCTTCCTGAAAGCAGCAGGGGAGAGGTGCTAGGGACCTAACAATCGGGCAGTGTTTGCACGGACTGGTTTGCCGCCCAAATGCTGTGTTGAAGAAAAGCGACCCAAGCGCCCCGTTTCCACTTTCTGAGCTTCCACTTGTGACTTTTTCCACATGTGGAAAAAGAGCCTGCCCGTGACTAGCACATGGCTAGCAAAAGGCTTAGTTCTAGCATGAAGTCAAATATCAAAATGTCTTTGAGGGAATGTCAGTCACCTCCCGAACAGAGAGAGGGGAAAGAAATCTTGACGAGCTCAAGAGAAGCATTGGGAAGAGTTAACCATGGACGTGGCCCAGGAGGGTGTATTTTTAAGGCCAGACTCAGTTTTCATTATATTGTTGCTATGCAAGTAAATAAATGAACTCACTGCTACACCCAAGCTGGGCAGAGAGAATTAATCAATCCAGTGTAGGCAGCATGTGGATTTTTCCTCCGGTCGGAGAAAAGCAACTAGTGATCTTGGATTTTAAACAGACAAACCTCTATACCCGAAAATGGGATCCAAGTTCTAGGAGGGGCCACCGATAACAGGGTTGTCTTTAAAGGGAAAGGGTCGCGCAGTTCACGGGCTTTAAGACAAAGAGGTTATTATAAGATGGAGTAAATACTGTGGAGGCTCTGTCAGTGCTTTTTAAGGACATTTAAGTGAAATGCGTCCTTTCCAACAGGCAGTTTTAGAAATTGAAATACTCTTGTTAATGCCTGAATCCCAGAGCTAGTATAAATAACACAGGGTGCTGGAGGATTAAAGACAGACAGGAAGCAACCTAATTTTACTTCCCACATACGTCAAGAAAAATGCAAATAGATGACTGCTCATCGGTGAGGCCTACTTCTGAACTCAGGTCATCTCAGACGCTGTTAACGGCGAGGTGGTCAGTCTGTACCGCCATCGTTGTGGCACAGGGGCGCTTTTTAACCTCTCGTCGATTACCCCGCGGCATTTCCCGAGCACCACCCAGGTTGCCGAGTGCTTGACTGGGCCTCGAGGCCGAACACCAGGAGCTGGTTACACACTCCTGCTTGGCCGGCTTCAGGGGCAGCTCCCCTGGTGGGCTCTCCAGGCGGTATCTCGGCATCAGAAGCAAAGGGTCCGGTCGTTTAGGTCATTCCTAATGCCGCTCTGGGCTGTAGAGCCTCGGACACAGCCTTAAATCACGGACACGGAAACTAAGACAGTTACAAAAGGCTCCTCCCTCCCTCTCCAAGGGGGGTTTCTTGTTGTTTTCTAAAAGTTCGTTAAAACTATTTTTAAAATTCTATTTTTGTGATGTCATAATTTTTGATACACACGTACATACAATGTCGAACTGTGAATAGTATTAATAATAACGATAATAATAATGATGATGATGAAACACTGGAACAGGACCAATGCTGCTGAAGTTCCCTGTGCCCCTCCCCTCCCCATCTCGGCCTCTCATCCACTCCACCCAGTTCTTTGTGTCAAACAGTAGGATTTTTCTGCATCCTTTTTACTGTGTCTGTTTTTCCTCTGGGTTGCTGGTGCCATGGAAGGAGGGAAAGAGTCAAGACAGGGGACAGTGTTGGAGGGGAAGGATGAGGCTTTGTGATCAGGGGGTGAGCAGAAGGGAGCCCCCGGAATGGCAGGACCTGAGACCCTCTTCATTGACTTTCCCAGGGTCGTGGGGAGCAAGGCGGGTCCACCTCCACAAATGGCCTTCCCGCTTCCCTCAGGGCGCTCCTGAACTGCAGCATTGTGCTGGAGCTCACTAACCGCAGGGTCTCTGCTTCTGCTGTGTCCCATCCCAGGCACCCACCAGCCCTGCTTTAGGAGGCAAAGCTGATGCCCAAGGGGGCAGTGCCTACAAGGAGACCTGCTGGGATGTCGGTATAGGTGATACCTCGGGAACAGATGTTGTCTCGAGAGAAAGTGTTTTGCTTCTAGACATTGCTCTTGGGTTTGAGATGTCACCATCTTTCTCTTGGATAAACAGCTTTGTCTCTCGGACTTAGAAAGCACGTCGCCCGGGGTTTTCCAGCGATGTGTCCTGTGTTGTCACAGTGAGAGCTGTGACAATGGCAGCACCGATAGGACCAGAGTAAAAGAGTAACCCAGGTAAATCCACTGTCTGGTCACCAAGGGCCAAAGTCTCATCGTGTACTGCTCTGACTTGAGATTCCCATCACCTCGCAGCCCTCCCAGGAAACAGTTTAGATATTTGTGAAGATTCATTTCTTTCCATAGGATTTAAGCTAAAAATGACTGAATTCTGTTTCTCTCTCTAGTTTGATCATGAAATGTTTTGAAATCAAACAGCCTTGCGATCTGTGATCACTAAGACACAGACATCCTCCTCACGTTAGGAAGAAAGCAAGAACTGGCTCTTGTTTTCTTGTTTCTGTTGCCTGGTCTCCTGCATTCCTGGTTCTCTTTCGTCATGGGTTGGACATTGTGTTTTTTAAAACATATTAGAAATAGAAGTAATTTAAGGGCTTTAAAGATGTTCTCTGCTTCCAGATAGAATTTTACTTCCTCCTGCCAGCGACACAAGCACACATAAATCTAATTTCAGGCTTCAAGATGTTCTTGCCAACTCTGATGACTTAAAACCTAGCTTCGACCTGTACAAGGGCAGGGTCACTTCCAGTGAATCCTAACTTTTGGGCGTAGCCCTAGGCTCCCAACCCAAAGTGGGGGCTGGTTATCAGGTCCCTACCTTGGTGAGCCCTCATCCACAGAAGCTGAAAAGCCACAGTGTACCTTCTCAGACCTGTTGGAAATCAGCAGATGTCCCCACAGAAAAAACAGCCTCAAAGTCTAGCCTTCCTTCTATGAATTCCTTCTCCACTCTTCAGTTTTGACCTGGTAATTCTTTACTGTCTTTTAACTCCTGAAGTTATGGAGAAGATTTTTCATATTTTCTCCTCACTTTTTTAAAGCCATCTTCAGTAGGATCTGAATTACCTAGTCCACAATTAAAGTTCAAAAGTAAAATCTGGAGTTCCCTTCATGGCTCAGTGGCTAACGAAGCTGACTAGGATCCATGAGGTTGCGAGTTCGATCCCTGGCCTTGCAGAGTGGGTTAAGAATCCGGCATTGCCATGCGCTGTGGTGTAGGTCACAGACACAGCTTAGATCCCACATTGCTGTGGCTGTGGTGTAGGCCGGCAGCTGTAGCTCTGATTGGACGCCTAGCCTGCGAACTTCCATATCCTGGGGGTACGGCCCTAAAAAAAAAAGAAAAAAGAAAAAAAAGGTAAAATCTGCATAACCTAGGCAACAGTTATGATAACAATAGCTAAGGGTTTGTGTTCTGCCAGGTGCTTTGTGTACTTGATCTCATTTAATGCTCCAGATAGTCTATAAGTTACACTATTTTTGTTTTACTAAGGAGGAAACTAGCTTAGAATGGACAAATACCTTGGCCACATCTTCACAGCTACTAACTAGGTGATGGAACCAACTTCTAGATCCAGCTCTGCCCGGGTCCAGGTTACATCTTCAATCACTCCCTTCATCAGACCCGATGCTCTCCGTGAGCCAAAGACCAAACGTGGCCACGACTTCCGGGACAAGGCTTCATGTGACACGGGTCTGTCATGAATTTTCACAACTAGAGAAAGCTTGGCTCCTGTTCCTTCCTAGTGTATTTTCCTTCTGATGTTAAGGTAAAAAAGCAGAGTCTGTTTTCATTTCTTTTTGCAAAAGCCTCCCATATGTTTCTGGCTTGTGGCTAAGAAGAACGCAGGTGTTTGGGTCACATGGAGGCTCTAGACTGGGGAAAAGGAAACCATCTAGTGGCCCTCCTTGGCCTCCATCCAGTCATGCTTTGCACCAAATAGTGATGCAGGTGATAATTCTTGCACGGTTTCTGATTTTTCCACTCTACCGAATATCTGCTCTGCATTCTTGGCTGCCCCACTTGCCCAGAAGACCATGTGTGGCTGAGAAGACACCATTCTGCCCCTAATTTATCCCTTGGGTCCCCCTCATCCCAGTGCTGACTTACCTGGAAACCAGCCTCATCCTAGGTAGGCAGACCTGTTTAGTATCCTCTCCAGATCCACACCATTTCGCTTAAGAAAAGCTTCGAGTCCTCCTTTAGTTCAATACATTCAGTCAATACATCCAACCAAGACCTGCTGTAGCCAAGACACTGTGCCAGGCCCTGCCGTTTATATACAGATGGAGAAGAAACTGTCTCTGTCTCCATGATGCAAAGAGAAGAGGTGAGATGGTCTGAAGCAGGCAAACTTGCAAGGTTCTCAAAACTGTGAGATGTGGGAGTCTTACAGGATCTCCAAAATGCTCAGGTCGCCCAGAAGCTGAGTCTCAAAAGGGTGTGAATCAAAGAGGGAGGCAGGGCAAGCCGTGTTGGCTTGCTTGCTTTTTATACAAGCCCGACTAGTAGAGCACTAACTGAAGTCTCTGGACTTTTCGTCCCACCCTGGCAGGGTCCAGCCTTGGAGAATCTTTTAAACAGACACTTACTTTTCTAAATTTCTATAGTCTGCCCTTCTCTGCTTTTAGCTCTTCTTCTCAAAGTGTCCATCTTCAGACTTTTCCACTAGTTGACAACAGTGGTATACTTAATGTCCAGGGAAGGCTGGATTCCTCATCTGGACAGAAGACCCGTATTTGGAAACTGCGAGTCCTCTGTCTGCAGGAGCAGGGGGCCGCAGAGCCCCGGGAAGCCCCCATTTCGGGCGCCCTTTGTGGCAGCACTAAGGAACTAGGAGGTCAGCTGGGTAATTCCCAAGGCTAAGCGCTTATAACTATGAATAAATACTCAGAATGAAAGGAATGCAGCAAAGAAAAAAGGACGGAGGAGAAAAGGAAATGAAAAACCTGTCTTGATTTCATGGAGAAAATTTGTGTTTAAGATGCCCTTTGTGTAGCAATTCCATCTGTGCCTTGCTGTGCAAAATGCACGGGGAGCTTTCTTCCAAAATGTACATCCCCTTGGCTAGACCTTGGTGTTCCTTGTAGGCTGAGGTTCAGTGATTCTGGGAGAGTGGAAAGGTTTTCCAGTACGATGTCAAGCAGGAAGAAGAGGCCTTATGAACCACAAAACTGGATACTTTGCAAGGTACAGAACACTCAGCACTTTCCTCTGAGGAGAGAACACACAATTGGCACAAAAGTGACCCACGCGATGGGGGGGGGGGGAGAATGTCCGAAAGTAGAAGCGTCCAGCCCCTGTTCTCCCAGGCGTGGCAGAGGGGATCTGTCTGTGCCCTGCCTGCGTCCGAGCAGATGCAAAACACTGGTCCCCCTGCAGTGCCCTTTGGGGGCCGGTGTGAAGTGGATGGTAACATCGAGAAGGCTGGAATCGGCGGGGAAGGTGGTATTTTCTTGGCGCTTCCCCCCTGTGGTTTTCACCATCTGTTTCTTTTAATGCATAAACAAGGAAAATGAGTGGTTAGGAATGCGAAGTTTTTAAAAAACCAGATGACCACAGGCATCCTCTAAATGAGAAAGGGAGAGCGCGCTGGGTTCTGTGACATTTGTCAGGAAGCGAGATGTCACATACCAGGAAGCAGTAACCTCCCTGCCAGGGACGTGCCACAGAGGCCAGCCAGAGCCTGGCTGCGCTGAGGTTTCCGTGTCTCCAGGGGCTCTTTTCAGTACCAACGCCACCCCCATCTATCTCCCAGCCCCCCTCCCTTTATTAAACTAAAGATGAAACCACTCGGCCAGCCTTCAGCACAAGCAGCCCCAGTTTTCCATGAGCATTATTACTGACTTGGCAGCCTCAGTTAGACTCCACTCTTAACTTGTAGACCGGACAAAAGCGGCGTTGTGAGCAGGTTCTATTAAACAGCCAAAATAGAGAGCTATAAATAGAGGAGCTGATGAGATAGCCGGAGAGAAAATGCTTCATTTCTCTCCTGGACAATAGTGAGTGAAAAAAAAAAAATGATATAAGGGCATGAGGAACCCCGTGTATCTCTCTTGAGCAAAGAGCATCCGGCTTTAAGAGGAAGATTTGCTTGGCCATACGGTGGCCACGCTGTAAAATGGATCTGTGTGTTCTGTGCCAGCAAACCTTAAAGCGAGAGTTTCCTTTTTTCAACCCGAGGCAGTAGAGAGATTTGATGGGGTGGTGACTGCATACTAATCTCTTTTACCGTCTCTGCAAGAAATAATCAGCTACAAGCAGCGGGGATTTAAAAGCAAATTGAACCAGGGCATTTAAGCCCCTGGGGAGAAGGGCATTGGTGCGTTTGACTGAGTTACACCAGTTTCGGGGTAAGAAGGATATGAGCATTTTTCACATAGTTTTGTAGGCAGCCTGACACCAGAGTTTTCACATTAGAGGAAGGATAAGAGATGATGGTTTCTTAGGGAACAACCAGCTCTTGGTAATTTGCAACGTCTGTTTTCACAAATGTCATGAGCAATACTGAGGTGGGCGCTTTAGCATTCGGGGGACAGGGTTTTAGGCAGAAACAAGACCTCAGCCATCTAGAAGCTTTTGGAAGATTAAATATATCTCCAAAGGAGGTTGAGTTCCAGTAATTTCTCTACCCATGCTCAGGACACAACGAAGTGTGCGGATATGAAAATACGAGCCTGTCAGGTGAGATTTGTTTCACTGACATTGGTTCCAGATGCTGGAGCTGTGATGAGTGTATTTGACTTCTGACATCACTTGGACGTAGGAACCGTCTGGATGTTTGCTTCCCTGGTGGAAGTGGGGAAATGATTAGACCTGAACTCTCTTCCTGGTCGGCTCCCGGGCTCAGTATTTCATTTGTTTCATTCGTTTGAATGAAAGCTCCTAGCAGCTTCTAAGGGCAGCACCTAGAGTGTGAGTTTCCTAAAAGTACCCTAGTGGCCTGTGGAATTTTAGTTATAACCCTAATACTGTCAGACGGAGAGGCTTCCTGGGGAAAGTATGAGAGGAATCTTAAGTGGCTGAACTCTATTTGCATTATTCACTTTACAAATAATTTCAGGGCCTTGAAAAAAAATGTTTTCATTAGGCTGTGCTTTTGATGCACCAAACGGGAACTTTCATAGTTTAAAAATGATTCTACTTTCAGGTACCTTTTGGGAATTGAGGCTTTATCTGACTAACTTTCAGGTGATTTTGTTACCAAGAGGGATGGGAGGGAGATATTTCAGAGATTAGTTCTTCTTTGGGACTGGAGAGCGATTTTACTGGTCTCGGATTTCCGGTCATGGCTCCATGGAAACAGTCTGACTAGTATCCATGAAGACGAAGGTTCGATCCCTGGCCTCGCCCAGTGGGTTAAGGATCCAGCATTGCCGAGAGCTGCGGTGTAGGTCGCAGATGTGGCTCGGATCCTATGTTGCTATGGCTGTGGTGTAGGCCAGCAGCTACAGCTCTGATTTGACCCTTAGCCTGGGAACCTCCATACGCGGCCCTAAAAACACTAAAATAAAATAAAATAGTACTGATCTGGAGTTCCCTGGTGGCCTAGCAGTTAAGGATCCAGTTGTCTCTGCTCTGGTGCAGGTTCAATCCCTAAGCCCAGGCACTTCCCCATGCCATGGGTGTGGCCCCAAAAAACGATCTAAAAAGATTTTAATCAATAAATAAAAGTATACTGGCCCAGTGCCTCTTATTCTCCTCCCTTTTGTCTTTTCCTTGTTCCTTTGGTTTTCTCTTTTCTTTTCTGGGGCGCGGGGGGAGAGATGAGGAAGGCGTGTCTGACTAGGAGGCTAGGAGATGCGTCAGGACCTGGCCTGGAATTCTACCCCGTGTCTTCCTGCCCACAGGTGATCACGCCAGTGAGGACGGGCCACGGCTACGTGTACGAGTACCCATGCAGATACCAAAAGGACGTCTACGACATTCCTCCTTCCCACATGGCGCAGGGGGTGCGTGCCAGGGACGCGGCCACCAGGCGAGACGGGCACAGGGCAGCGGGGCGGCGGAGCGGCGGTAGCTATCCTTCGGGGCTTCCGAGGAAAGAGAAGCTCACGAAATACGCATATTTCATGTGCAGCTTTATTTAGGTGGTCTGTCCACAGGGCCGTTTTAGCCTATGTCCTTGATGTTTTCTGGATTTGCTTTATCGGGAAATCCGAGGCTGTGCTCTCACGAGGCTTCTGTCACTTTATCAGAGTGTGTAAAGTTTCCACTGCAGTTTAAAGAACAGAGGCTTTAAACAGTGTAGAGGCTTCACCCAAGATCCTTTTTATATTCAATCTAAATCAAAGAACATGACTTTATCTTTTTGTCTTTTTGCCTTATTTGGGCCACACGTGCGGCATATGGAGGTTCCCAGGCTAGGGGTCTAACAGGAGCTGTAGCCACCGGCCTTCACCACAGCCACAGCAACGCGGGATCCGAGCTGCGTCTGCAACCTTCACCACAGCTCACGGCAACGCCGGATCCTTAACCCACTGAGCAAGGCCAGGGATTGAACCCGCAACCTCATAGTTCTTAGTCGGATTCGTGAACCAATGAGCCATGATGGGAACTCCAAAGAACATGACTTTTAAAAAGAAAAAAAAAAGGCACCAACCCCTTATTGTATAGAATTCAATCAAAGAGCAAGGGAATAACCTGGTAAATAAATAACCTGGTAAATAAACCCATCATTAAAAGCTTAGTTGCATGAAAAACAATCACCATAGGTCATTTCCATGCTGGGTAACTCCAGTGTTTCTCTTCAGGTCTATGACATCCCTCCGTCATCAGTGAAAGGCCCGGTGTTTTCAGTTCCAGTGGGAGAGATAAAGCCTCAAGGGGTGTATGACGTCCCTCCTACCAAAGGGGTAAGTGAGCAGCAAGAAAGGGGTATGTGTGTGTGTGTGTGTCGGTGTGTGTGTGTGTCTGTGTGTGTCTCTGTCAGTGTCCGTGTGTGTGTGTACGCACATGCTCCCTAGCACGTACACTGTAATAAAGCAAACCAAAGAGGAAAAGCTAGTCTTCGTGAGATTCAGGGAAGGAAGAGAGGGAGGAAGAAAAAGCAATAAAGATCATTCCAGGAATTCCATATTTAGGAATTCCACCACTAAAAAATGAGGTGGTCCATAAGGAGAGCCAGGACGAAGGTGAAATGATTCCGTTTGGCAAGCACCTGATATATCTCCTAGTTGGAGAAGGTGTTACAGCTTACTCTAGCCACGTGTAGCTGGGTTAATGCACTCGACTCCTTCCGCGGTTTGCCTGCACAGGAAGTACAGTTAGTTTACCGAGGAGGAAAGTGTGTCTCAGAACTAAGCATCTTATTCAGCATCACGGCTGGCAGACCCGGGGAGAGACCTTGGGTCTCGTGACCCTAAGCCCGGGGCGGTGTTAGTGCAGCATCTGCCTCCCAGCCTGCATCAGCCCGGGAAGGACACCCAGGGGTGGTCAGAAATGGGATTGGGACCCTGGAGAGCAGCTCCGAGAAGAGGGGCCCTCAGCCGGCCGGCAGCACGGAGGCGGGGGGGACGATGGACTGGCCCAAGGGGAGCCAGCCAGAGCCGGACAGAGGCTCTACGGTGAGCCGGTGGAGGGCGAGGACGGAGAGACCGGCCCTCGCTTAAATGCAGGGCTGTTTCCGCAGGCACATTCCCGGGCCAGCCTCACAAATAATAGCTTTGCCTTCCGCGTACTTTTCAGGTCCACGCCGTACCTCCGTCTGCCTGCAGAGATGAGGCAGGGCTTAGGGAGAAAGAGTATGATTTCCCTCCTCCCCTGCGGCACGCCGGAAGGCCGGATGTCAGGCCCGAGGGCGTTTACGACGTCCCCCCACCCAGCGCCAAGCCCGGGGCCAAGGACCTGCCCAGGAAGTACAGCTGCGAGGCCCCGGGAGCGGCCGACCTGCCGCGACGACACCAAAGCATCGCCCTGTCCCACCCGCCCCCGCAGCCGGCGCCGCCCCTGGGCGCCCAGAGCGACGCCTACGACGTCCCCCGGGGGGTTCAGTTCCTCGAGCCGCCCGCAGAAAGCAGCGAGAAGGCAAACCTCGAAGAGAGGGACGGGGTTTACGACGTCCCGCTGCACAACCCCCCCGACGCCAGGGGCTCCCAGGACGTGGTCGACGGCATCAACCGGCTGTCCTTCTCCAGCACGGGCAGCACCAGGAGTAACATGTCCACGTCCTCCACCACCTCCAAGGAGTCGTCCCTGTCGACCTCCCCGTCCCCGGACAAAAGGCTCCTCCTGGACCCGGACACGGCCATCGAGAGGCTCCGCCGGCTCCAGCAGACCCTGGAGGTGGGCGTCTCCAGCCTGATGGCGCTGGTCACCACGGACTGGCGCTGCTACGGGTACATGGAGCGGCACGTCAACGAGCTCCGCGCGGCCGTGGACAAGGTGGAGCTGTGCCTCAGGGACTACCTCCACTTCGCCAAGGGCGCCGCGGCCAATGCCGCCTGCCTCCCCGAACTCGGCCTCCACCACAAGATGAAGCGGGAGCTCCAGAGGGTGGAGGACTCCCACCAGATTCTGAGCCAAACCAGCCACGACCTGAATGAGTGCAGCTGGTCCCTGAACATACTGGCCATCAACAAGCCCCAAAACAAGTGTGATGACCTGGACCGGTTCGTGATGGTGGCCAAGACCGTGCCAGATGATGCCAAGCAGCTCACCACAACCATCAATACCAACGCAGAAGCCCTCTTCAGAGCCGGCCCTGGCAGCTCCCCGGGAAAAAATGGGCCCGAGAACACCACGAACTCCACCGAGCACCCTCACCTGCTGCATCCTGGGGACCATAAGACCCAAGCTCTCAACAAGCCATTGGCCCCGAGCCTGGGCAAGGACCAGCCCCCTGACTGTAGCAGCAGTGATGGCTCTGAAAGGAGCTGGATGGATGATTATGACTATGTCCACCTCCAGGTAAAGAAACCAGACTCAGAAAGCAGGAATATTCACGCGCAGGGGTTGGGACTAGTGCCTCCAGGGCTGGGAAGCCAGACTTCCCCAGAGAGACTGTGATTAGTGGTTCAGAAACACGACTGAGGTTCACAGACCGCAGGCAATGTCAGACATTGGGGAGGAATACTGGCCCAAGGGTCCTGCATCCTCTAGACTTCCACATGACACCGACTGTGTCACCAGCTTATGTAACCTCACCTGATTTCCTCACTTGTGGAATGAATGAAGCACAGGGCTGGATTCGACCTGACTGATATGCCCCAGGCAAGCGGGAGGAGATTCCCCAAGTAGGATAGTGGGCCCTTGAATAACCGTACCAACTCCTATTTGTATTTCACAATATGGTTCTGCATGTTTTATTTGGGGGAAAAAAAAGGCGTGGGATAGGGGTGTTTCACCGTGAAAAAAAATTTTTTTTGAAAACCTCTGCACTAGACTTACCTTGAAGACCACTGGGTCATTTCCAGTTGACCTAGAATTTAACCTGCATATGGGAAACTGGGCTGTCAGAGTCTGCCTTCTAACCAGTGGAAATGCCACCAGGTTGACCTGGGATCCTGACAGCTTGCCATTTCACTTTGAGAGATTAACACATTCTAGGAAGATCCATTGTTTAGAATTTGGCTTACCATTTTATTCTGCCTTTTTTTTTTTTTTAAGGGCCGCACCTTGGGCATACGGAAGTTCCCAGGCTAGGGGTTGAATTAGAGCTGCAGCTACCAGCCTATACCACAGCCACAGCAACTCAGGACCTGAACTGCCCCTGCAGCTCATGGCAACGCCGGATCCTTAACCCACTGAGCAAGCTCAGGGATCCAACCCTTGTCCTCATGGATAGTAGTCAGGCTAGTTACCGATGAGACACAACAGGAACTTTCCTGCCATTCTTTTAATTTGACTGACAGCCACGAGTTACCCTGAGGATTACAGAACTAACTCTAGTTCCTTTGCGTTCAGCTGGGGAGAGGAGAGCAGAGCCACACGTAGTGCTAAGGGAAAAGGTGGGAGAGAATGGATGGAGGCATTAAATATTTACCTGGCTGGTTGTCCAGCTCCGCATGTAGGGAACACTAATTTGGTGTGGAGCTGTAGATGAGCTGAAGACCCTGGGAAGGCAACGTGGGCCACGTTGAAACCTACATTAGGAGGTTTATGGATTTGCATAGACTCTATTAGAAAAGAACACTGAGAAACAGTACTAGTGCCGGAGGTCTGAAGGGGATCGGGGTAACCCTCCGAACGTGCAAAGTAGAGCGGAGAGCATAGCAGCTCTCATGGAAGTGCTTTTAGTTTTCAGTCCTAATCTACATGGCGACTCTGTGAAGTCTGGCCGAGAAGCTCGTCAATCCTGTCTGGGTTCACAGGGCCTAACTGGGCACGTGGGAAATGGCCAAGGCAGTGGAAAATGGAAGAGTATGTATGCATTTGTCAATGAAATTGTTAGCAGAAGGGAATCATAGTGATGATGTAATGTTTTCTCTATGTTGAAAAATGATAGGGTAAGGAGGAGTTTGAGAGGCAACAGAAGGAGCTCTTGGAAAAAGAAAATATCATCAAACAGAACAAGATGCAGCTGGAACACCATCAGGTAAGTTCAATCAGTTCCAAAACTACTTGGCATTGAAAAGATTTCCCACTTAATAGGGAAAGTAAAACTTCAAAAGATCGTGCTTTTGAGCCTTTCTGTACACTTTGGCATGAATATACGCCGAGGCATATAACAGGGTATAAGAACAAAAAGGTTTACAGCCTTAGTAATCCAGCTGGGTGCACCTGGCTATATTCAGATAGAGGTTTTTCCAGGCTAAGTGTGTACATCCAACCTATTAGGACTATTTGGGTTAAAGCGGTTGGTCTCAAGGAACCAGACCCATTCAGGCTTGTCCTGGCCAATAGGTTTACAGGAAAGCCGTAACGACGGAATTCAAGAACAAAAAATGAAGATACAGCCAAGCCTGAAAGAACGAGGGCTGTCAGTCCATCTCCTTCTTGGACTTCCTTTGCTTCTCTTTGCTCTATTTTCTGGCAGTTGCCTCTGCTTATCTCCTCATTTGTATCCTCTATAATTTTACAAGTGGCCACTCAGTGCCTTTTCTATAGATAGCTTTTCATCTCAGCTATCTATCGACCTACCAAACTACCTATCTTTCCCCTGCAAAACAAGCCTATGGCTTGGCTGTTCTTGGTCCACTCTAAGGGTGGGAGGGCAGGATCCAATGTTTTCAAAATATAGCTAAGTCTATTTATTAAAGCACTTCGGGCAGGGCAGTTTCATTCAATAGTTTGGCATGAGTGGGGCAGATAATGATGGGTATTGCTAGTATGGGGCATAAAAATAAAGAATGGATTGAGGATTTATTGGCCTTTTTCTTCTTTTTTTAAAAAAAATTATTTTTTGGCTGAGCTTGTGACATATGGAAGTTCCTAGGCCAGGGATCAAACTCAGTTCACAGTGACAATGCCAGATCCTTAACCCACTGTGCCACCAATGTCTTTATTTTTTTTAATTTTTATTAAAGTTGATTTACAGTGTTCCTTCAATTGTATAAGCCTTTTAAGATAAGATGAAATGGCATGTAGAGAAATGAAATAGTGCACTAAACTGAAGAAACCAGAGCTCTAACCTTTGCTTTCTGACCGACCAACCATGTGGCCTTAGGCAAGTCACTTAACCTCCCTGAACTTCAATTACTTCCCTATAAAATGAGAAAATCTGTCTCCCCTCCATCTAATGAGATGGTACATTTATGAACATATTTGGAAAAGCATAAGCTAAATATCTTGAAGCATCCCCTGTATGTTTACATTTGCCTTGGCATTTAGCCAAATAAGGCTTCAGGGCTTTAGGGAACTTGTTGAAATCACAGTAATTCCTAAGGAAACAGAGTCTACGAAAAAGAAGAGCTTGCTGTGCATTTCTTGGGGGAGACGCTATTAACCCTGCTCAGACTCAATCCTGGCTCAGGGCAGAAGACTGGCTGAGTTCTAAATTTCAGTCACTAACTAGTTCCTACCTGTGAAAGAGAGTCTCTCCAGAGACATGGTGCCCTAGCTGGAAATTATTATCATTGCAATTTAAATAATACACCAGCTGGGGGCAGTGAAGAGAAGGAAGAAAGCTGATTCTCAGAGAGCGTGGCTCTGTGAGGTTTTTCCCTTTTGACAGCCCAGGAGCAGGGGGGGCTAAGTGTTATAATACAGTCAGCGTTCAGATTCCCTTAGACAGCTACTTTTCCATGGTGCACACATATTTAGATGCATCAGTCTTCCCTGTACTGCTGGATAATAACTTGTATAAATCTGGACAGAAAGAGTAGGAGACAGGTCCTTTGTCTAAGAGTCTTGCAGGGACAAAGTCAAGGCTTTCCTCCAGCAGGAGCAAACTGTCAGTGACTGACCTGAGGAAGTGATCCGTACTTTTGCTTTTCCCCTGGCACCACTCAATGTTTAATAAAGATTTATGGAGAGCCTACATCATGCCAGACTCTAAGCACTTTGCAACTATTAACTCGTTTAACCTTCATAAAGGTGTAGGTAAGAGAGCTGGGTTTAAATTTAAATCCTGTGCTGCCTTCCATGCTGAGGCCAGGAGAGATCAGCCATCCAGTCACAGCCGTCAGAACCCACGGATTCCTTAGGGATCATCTTTCTCAACTGCCACCATTTATTTATTATCTATTTATTTATTTAGGTTTTTTTTTTTTTAGGGCCACACCCTTGGCGTATGGAGTTTCCCAGGCTAGTGGTCCAATTGGAACTGTAGCCACTGGCCTGCGCCACAGCCACAGCCACACTGGATATTCAACTCCGCTGAGTGAGGCCAGGGATGGAACCCGCATCATCATGGATACTAGTCGGATTGTTTCTGCTGTTCACCAGGGGAACTCCCCAAACTGCTACTTTTTACAGCTTAGGAAACCATGGCAACTAGACCAGGCTTAGCATCTACTAGGCACCTGACTCTGATGAGGGATGCGAATCCCCGCCTTTTAAGTCAAGGTGCGTGTTTCCAGGACAGCCCACGGCCTCATCCGTAAGGAAATCTGCTCTTTTCCTCCCTGCAGCTGAGTCAGTTCCAGTTGTTGGAACAAGAAATCACCAAGCCCGTGGAGAACGACATGTCCAAGTGGAAGCCCTCCCAGAGCCTCCCCACCGCCACCAGCGGCGCGGGCGCCCAGGACAGGCAGCTGCTTTGCTTCTACTACGACCAGTGCGAGACCCACTACATCTCGCTGCTCAACGCCATCGACGCGCTCTTCAGCTGCGTCAGCTCCGCGCAGCCGCCGCGCATCTTCGTGGCGCACAGCAAGTTTGTCATCCTCAGCGCGCACAAACTGGTGTTCATCGGGGACACGCTGACGAGGCAGGTGGCCTCCCAGGACATCCGCAACAAAGTGATGAACTCCAGCAACCAGCTCTGCGAGCAGCTCAAGGCTATAGTCTTGGCGACCAAGACGGCCGCGCTCCACTACCCCAGCACCGCCGCCCTGCAGGAGGTGGTCCACCACGTGACCGACCTGTCCCGCCACGCGCAGCTCTTCAAGCGCTCCCTGCTGGAGATGGCCGCCTTCTGAGGCGGCCGGGGGCCGCGGGCAACTGGAAAGACGCCCCGGGTTTTGTGAATCTTATCTGTTTTTGTAGATATTTTATATGAAAATGAAATATTTTAACATTTTATGGGTTAGCGAATACTCAGAAATTCAGGGAGCTCCGCGGAGACTTTCTTTTCCCTTTGTGGTTCTCATGCACGCATGTCAGCGTCTAAGTGGAGACTGTACGGAGCCTTGTCTGCGTGTGTGGGTAGGACTGCGTCTTCGTGTTCCTTTGTAGATGTTTGTCTCGTACATTCCATTAAAAACCGGATTAAGTCGCACCTTGGTAGGCACCTCCCAGTGATGATTTTTTTTTTTTTTCCCAAAACCTACCCCCTGATTGCAATCTTCTCTACATGTACTAGTGATTATTCTGAGCCTGTCACTCCCAGGTCTGAGACACATACCTGCAGGGGTTCAATTTCCAGTAAGACTGCATGGGATGCCTTGTTTTTGTTTGGAAACCCCCTCTAAACTTGGCCGTCTTGGGCACAGTATGGCAAGATGCCGCCCTTCCAGCTGGAAAAGGCCTCCTGGAGAGGAGCTGTCAGCAAGTGTATGCTAATCCAAACTCTGATGTGTTCGGTGCTGAAGGTGGAGGAATGACACCTGTATTTAGAGGCCTTGTCCCCAGTTAGGGCCGGAAGATTTCAGCGTGGACCGGATGCCGTCCCAGTAGAAGGAGAGCTCGTGTATCCCCCAGGGATTTTTGATCATCGGCCTTTGTGAGTGATTTGGCCAGGAGATTTTCCAGAAGATGTTTTTAGATTTGCAAAAAGCATGATGCGCAGCAGGAATTCATAAAGACACATCGGACTAAAATCATCCACAAAAAGAAGAATGCTCCCATCTGCCGTTGTCAGTGGAGATCTTTCTGACTCGCAACTTTCCCTTAGGTGCTACTACCCCCGTCAGCTGAGGGAAGCTGGCACCTAAGCGTCGGAGCCACCAGGCCTCATCCTATTGTAAGGGAACCAGTGTTTGATCCTGTAACCCTCCATGAAACGTGCATATGCAGACTCGGCACTCAGAACAGTTGTATGGAGCCCATCCAGGCTTTCAGCTCTGTCTGGCCAGTGACCCTGTGTACACAGCCCACCACCATCTCCAAGCTCATCACAGCATCCATTCCATAGTCTGTCCTTGCGTACCTGCTGGGGGTTGGCACTGCACAGACACACCACAAGCCATCAGATTCATCGTGGGGGCAAATGATATATTCGCACATCGCCAAGTCAAGAAGCAGGTTATCTACGGTTTATCAGTCCAGTTTTTATCTAATGGTCCTGGTCCAGTCAATTTGAAAAGGTTTTGGTTTGCAGTATATGCCTTGACTTGATTAAGCTTGTTTGTTTTTAAACAACCAAATCATTGGCACAGAATGGGATTTAGGAGAGAGGGACGCGTGATCTAAGTGAGATTTAAAAAAAAAATCAGTGAAACTTATAGAAGGTGCTTTTCAAAACAACCACTATTGTAACTCTCAGTCCTGCTCTGCCCAAAGAAGTCGTTGTAGGACAAGTGTGTGCGATGGAGGAAGGAGGCTGCTGAAAATCAAGGAAGTGGTTGAAAATGTCCTTGTAAATTTCATTGTATAATATGTATTTCTTGAGAAATGACAGACTTGTTCTAAGTGGTGACATTTCACATTTTTAAAACCAAAATGTTCGATATGTATTACTCTCTTTCCTATGCTGTATGTAGAGACTATTTTTAAATCATTAAATTTTTAGGTGTCTGTTTTTATAGGCTTTCGGTTTTCTTTTTTATGTTTCTTTCTTTTGTCACAGAATTAAATGTTAGTGTATTTTGCCACTCCTAATATAGAGAGTGTTAAATTATGGTTGTTTATCAATACTGTACATCAGGGTTTTTTAGTAAAACTGAGAGCCATTTATTTTTACGTTTTGCACCACTTCAGTGTGTTTGCATTTGAAGAAAATCCTGGCATTTGCAAACATTACCAAACCCAAATATCTAGAACAGAGCTCCTCTTCACCAGAAAGCCCATGCATTTACACGATGGGTAGGATGATTTCTGCCACCATCATAGGGATGTTACTAGTCATGTGGTTTTAGAATCGAAGGGAACGGCTCAATTCATTCTGAAATGGACATCCAGAAATATTTACAAGAAAACCGTATTTGATGAAAATAAGAGAGTCATAACAACATAAATTATCTTTAATGCTAGGTCTGCTCTTTCACTCAGGTATCCTGAGAGTTATAAAGTATTTGAATATACCTGGAATATACTTTTTTCCTGTTGCTAAACATTTTCAAGGGAAGTGTCAAAGCCCCTTTTGGGGAATGCAAGTTCTTTTGAAAATATGGTGCTGGAACAACTGCATGTCTCCATGGGAAAAACATGAATATTTTACCTTACACCCTACACAAAAATTAATGGATTTTAGACCTAAATCAAGTGGATCAAATGGATCATAGACCTAAATATGGAACTCAGAATGCTAACACTTCTGGGAGAAAAGACACGAGAAAAATCTTTGTGATCTTAGGTAAATAAAGTTTCCTTAAATAGAAAAAAAAAGCCCATGATAAAAAATTGATAAATTGGACTTTGTCAAAATTTAGAACTTTTATCTTCTAAGAAGACCACTAAGGGAAACAAAAAGGCAAGCCACAAAGCAATAGAAAATATTGGTACCACATACGTCAGTGAAGGACTTGTTTAAGAGTAAGGAGACAACTAAATTTTTTAACTGGGCAAAATTTTGAACAGAAACCTCACAAAAGAAGACATGTGAATAGACAATAAGTTAATGAACTATAAACCACCAAATAGAATCATTAAGATTAAAAAGATAAGCCGTACCAATTGTTGATGAGAAAGGGGTGCAAGCAGAGCTCTCATACACTGCTGGGGAGAATGCAAAATGGTACAAGCACTTGGAAAAATAGATTAGTAGTTTTTTTTTTAAAAATTAAATTTAAAAATCAAATCCTACCATATGACCTAGGAATTCATCTCCCAGGTATTTACCCAAGAGAAATAAAAGCTTATGTCCACAGGAAGACTTGTATAAGAATGTTTGTAGTAGCTATATTTGTAATAGTCAAAAGTCAGAAACAGCCCAAATCTCTACGTGAATGAATAGCCACTGTTGCAAATCCACACAGTGGGATACCACAGGGAAACAGAAAGGAACAAACAGAGTGAAATAAACAGCATGAATGAACTTCAAAATCATTATGATGCATAAAAGCAGCTAGACGAAAAAGAGCACATATGGCATATTCCATTCATACAGAATTCTGGAAAATCCAAACTCGCATGAAGAAAGCAGATCAGTGGTTACACTTAAAGTGGGTGCATTTTATTGTTAGTCAGACCTCAATAAAGTTGGCTTTTAAAAGCGGTCAAAGTACTTCCCAACTAACTCCAATGTTCCATTGTTTTCAAATCAATATCACCATCCATCAATTCATAGAAACCCTGGAGGGCGCAGAAACAAAGGTCAAATCAGAGAGTTCGCTTTCTAAAGAGTCCACCCTGGGCCAGTTCATGACCCATCAGGAAGACAAGCGAGCTTTCGTCCTCCCCTGGTCAGCAGGAGTCTGTCTGGCCTTCAGATGTTTTCCCATAAACCACGTCTACATTCCTCACAGTGTTTGAGGGGTTTTGACAAAGGAAATGTTGCCATTCACCAGAGGACGTGAAAAACAAGGATTCATTTATCCGTTGCACATTTCCTGCCTGGCCGAAGAGCAGATCCGCCCAGTCCATCCACAGGGCAGCAGCTGTGCCAGCACGGGAAGCCACCCAGCCTCACAGCAGTGTCTCTGCTCAGCGGCGCGCTGTTCACCAAAGGGAAAAAGAAGACTAGCGGGAGCCCCGCTCCCTGCTTTTCTTTGTTTGGGACCAAAAGTAAACACGCCTTTTAAACAATTCAAGGCAGGTGATAGATGCCCAACTGAAAGCTTTGGGGAAAGACTGACGTAGTACAGAGACAGAGAAAATCAAAGTGATGGGGATGGGTAATCACAGGCCCACGCCAGGGGCAGGGCTGAAGAGCCCCATGGCAAAGGAAAGGCTAACTGGATGGACAGACAGAGGGATGGAGGGCAGAGGGAGCCGGGCTGAGGCTGGCACTGGGGAGCGAGCAGGCAGCAGGTGCGGTGAGGACTAGGAGAGGCCGACTGGGATTCTAGCACGGGGACTGGGGCTTAGCACTGGGCACCACATCCTTTCAAACAAGCTAGAGGAGAAAGAGCTGGAGAAAGGGACCACAGTGAGAATGACTGAAAGGATGAGAATGGAGAGAGGAGGATGGGGAGGTGGGGAGTCAGCAGGAGGGAGGGGAGGGGGGAGAGTGGAGAAGAACAGGGGGAAGAGGGGAGAAAGACAGGGACACACGGGAATCGGAAAAGCGTCAAGAGAACAAATACTGACCGACCTCAAGGGACATAAATTCTAACACAATATTTTGGGCTCTTTGATATTCTAGGTTCTCGAGATATTTTTGAGAAATAAATTCTAAGTGGATGTGTCATTATCTTGTCGTTTTGGAAAATACCACAGAGCATGTGGCTCTCCTGGAGAGACGGCTATGGTTTCCCCAAACTTTTTTGCCCCTAAGATCTGTTTTCAGAGTACCCGACGTGGAGCAGCAGAAACAAATCCGACTAGGAACCACGAGGTTGCAGGTTCGATCTCTGGCCTCGCTCAGTGGGTTAAGGATCCGGGATTGCATGAGCTGTGGTGTAGGCTGCAGACATGGCTCGGATCCTGTGTTGCTGTGGCTCTGGTATAGGCTGGTGGCTACAGCTCTGATTAGACCCCTAGCCTGGGAACCTCCATATGCTGCAGGTGCGGCCCTAAAAAGACAAAAAGAGACAAAAAAAAAATCTGTTTTCTCTCTTAACATTTAGGAAAATCTGGTCTAGGGTATTCAGACAGTCCATCTTTGTGTCGCTCCCCCTCAAAAGGACGAGGCCCCTTAGTGAGACTCAGAGTCCGCGTGGGTCTCACCCACACTTGTCAAGGCATCTCCGTGGGACAGCTCTTCCCAGCCAGGCAAGGGCGGCATTTGTCTTGACCTCCAGCACCCATCCTCCTGAATACATATGAGGCACCTACAGAAATACACAAACATACTTCATTGTTTCCTCGATCCGTTTCTCATCATCCGAATGTCCTAGAATAAAAACAGAAAGCAAACCAATGATTCCTTTGGATGAACTCTCCCCAAACAATCAACTCCTTTGGATTAGGATTTTTTTTTGGGGGGGGCGGGGGGGATAGAAATGCTATGGGGAGTTCCCATTGTGGCTCAGTGGTAATGAACCTGACTAGTATCCGTGAGGACACCGGTTCAATCTCTGGCCTCGCTCAGTGGGTTAAGGATCCCGTGTTGCCGTGAGCTGTGGTGTAGGTCGCAGACGTTGCTCAGATCTGGCCTTGCTGTGGCTGTGGTGTAGGCCAGCTGCTGTCATTCTGATTCAACCCCTAGTCTGGGAACTTCTATAGGCTGGTGGTACAGTCCGAAAAAAACAAAAAAAAAGGAAATGCTTTGGGAAGGTCAATCTTATATGAGGAGTTTTTGAATAAAAGAACTTGTAGGTTCCCTTGTGGCACAGCGTGTTAAGGATCAGCTGTGGCTTGGGTCACTGCTGTGACACGGGTTCAGTCCCCGGCCTGAGAACTTCCACATGCTGTGGGTGCTGCCAAAAAAAAAAAAAACCAAACTTTTCGGTTGGGAACCAAGACAGTGAAAGAAATAAAATACATATGGATGGGAAGAGGAGGCGGGTCATAGACAGATTACAAACTGCTTAAGACATAGGCAGGCTTCTTGCAAAGGTGACAGTAATGATACAGAGAAATGCTTATTTTGTTCTGAAAAATAGCACTCTGAAAGTGGTGAGGACGGGGCTTACTAATGCTAACCACTCAGTTTGGAAGCTCTTTGGTCAGTTCTAGGAGAAAGGGCAAAGGTGGCCTGGATTAAAAAGTGGGAGCAGAAAAAGAGGTGGACAGATTTGCAGGTTTATGGGAGGCACAGGCATGCAGTCTGATGGAGACGGAGCTGGGCTCAGGGCTTCTGTGGGCATCTGGATGAAGGTGGGTCCACTCTGAGCTCTGGGAAGCCCCAAGGTTCTCGACAGCTCCATGGAACCAGCCTGGCTCAGCTGCACACCGACTACCCCGTCCCCCACCAGGCACAGAACACGGGGCTGCGTAAGGAACGAGAGCAAGGGAGTAACACTAGCCCAGAAACCCCACACCGTACGAGGCCACAGCTATGCCAAGCCCACCTTCCTACTTCCCGGGCCCGAACAGGTAGGCACAGGCTTCTTTAGGGGCTGATAAAAAGACAGAAAAGAAAAACGACCTTGAAAGGATTTTAATGAGCAGAGACCTGCGTGCAGGGAAGAAACCTCTAAAAGGGGGCAGCTGAAAAAAATGGACAGCACTGACTTTTGATCTCAGCGTTTACTGTTAGGACTCTCTAAACAAATTCCTCTGCAGCGGGGCGGGCGTGGGGACGGGGGAGGAAGCCCTACCTCCCACCACATGATTTCAGCCGTCTCCCAACAGCTGTAATTAAGAAAACCGAGTTAACAGAAAGGGCACCTTATTTCGTCTCCTCACAGACAATTTTCCAGGGAGACAAGAGTCAGCAAGAAATGATGTTAAGTGAAAACGTACCCCTAATTTTCTCTGGCTGGCCCGGCAGTTAGGGTGCCGTCAGACCAGACACCATCTAGCCCTCCCAAATCGTAGCATCCAAAAGCCATTTATGAGTCTCCTCTAGGACCCAGGGAGCATGACAGGGGCTTTTCAGACCGGCCTGGGCCCTTTGTGACCTAAATCCCTATTCAAGAAGTTGAATTCCCTAAGGAGAGAGGTTGTAAATGGCCCTGTTCGAATCCCCAACCGTCAAAGGACCAAGACAAAGGGTGGTACAGGTGTATTTTTAGGAGGATGTGAAAATGTAAATGAGCAACTTAAAGGCTGTCCTTGGCCTTGGGCACTGATTTCTACCTCTCTGTCTAGACATCCAGTCAGCACTAGAAAAGGCCTCAGGTTTGACAAAAGGAGGTTCAATTGAATAATGGGTGTACCCCTGTCCTGTTTGCACAAGGAAAATGCATAAGCAGGAAAACAAAAGGAGTGCAAAGAACATGGAGGAGAGGGCCTGTAGGGGCCTGCTCTGCAGAGGAAAGCTTTCCAGAGAAAAGTTACCAAAAAGGAGCAGACTCCTGAGGGCCCCAGGCACTGCCCTTATTGAAAGCCTCCCCGCCCCCCGCCCCATCCCTTTATTTCCCCGCCGGGGCAAGTGGCCAGCACCTGCTCACTCCAGGGAGCAAGGTCTCCACCTGGGTGTCACCCAGGATGGTTTCAGGGCTTCACATCTGAGTGTCCAGCGTTTTGTGGATCTAAAGCAGCGCTCATTCGGGGGCCCTCAGGGAGCCTCACACAGCACCCCCTTGTGGTCATGGTGGGTAAACAAAAGGCCTAGGAGGACAATTTGTTTTTTCTGACCAGTTCCGCCACCAACTTGCCTGTGAAAAGGGATACTGGGCAGACTCCGCTGAAAGCTATGAATATAAACTTTTAAAAAAATTCTTAGATGCTCTACAAACACGAAGCAGTGCCCTGATTTCTTAGCCTGCACATCTCTCTATTCTATTGTATATTTCGGACCTTAGGTCATCTGGAGTTCAGCTTCTCATGGCCTGGCTCAGACAAGGAGCTCAATTCACGTTTGTTGACTGGCTAACTGACCGTGTGAACGAACTTACTCTCCAGATACCCCCCCACAATCCCACACTGGAGGAGCCCTTCGAAGCCAAATAACTTGGCAGGATCCTTAAAGGTAAGAAAAACTGAAATCTTTCAAAAGGGTAGGATTTCGAGTGTCCATAAGTTACTGTTCCATGACATATGTCACATTATATAAGTAATTCCCCATCTTTTTTTTTTTTTTTTTTTTTTTTTTTTTTTTGCTTTTTAGGGCCACATCTGGGGCATATGGAAGTTCCCAGGCTAGGGGCAGAAACGGAGCTGCAGCTGCTGGTCTACACCACAGCCACAGCAATGTGGGGTCCTTAACCCACTAAGCAGGGCCAGGGATCTAACCCACATCCCTCATGGATACTAGCCCGGTTTGTTTCCGCTGAGCCACAGCGGGAACTCTTCCATCATGTACTTTGTTGCTGTTGGACCTTTGGGATTTCTTTGCTTCAAGTTCCTGAGGTCGGAGTTGGTGTCGTAGCTCCTCTTGGGCCCAGCTCCAGTGCACTCCCTGGCACAGGTGGTGTAACCAGACCGAACCCTCGGTCCCTGGGTTGAGAGCCCGTGGCTCTGGATAACTGTGACATGACATCGCCCCACGCTCTCTCAAAACAACCCAACATTTACGTTATTTCCCCATCCTGCCACTCAGATCTTGCACACATCACAGCATTAACAGACCTTCCAACCGTGCCGCCTCCAAGTGAAAATCAATTGCAGAGAAAATTGACAAAAGGCTAAATGGAGAAAAGCTTTATTACCAGTGAGTGAACATAGGCAGACATATTCATACTTAAGTGCCTGAGACTGTTTTGTTTCTCCTGAGTAACTGGCAAGTTTTTTCTCATGGAAATGAGATTTTTGTAACTAACTGATGTTTTTCCTTTTTGTCTTTATACTACCAAGAAAGTCAAAGACAAATATAATACACAACATCTCTATCTGTTTAGTAATCTATGGCTGGAATATCTCGGTTCTAACCTTTCATCTAATCCTTTCTGCTTAAATTATTCCCACTATCTTTTAATATCACATATGTTCATGTGAAATATTTTGAGCACATAAGAGCCCAAAATTTTAGCTTATGGGCTGTGTACAGAAGCACAGACTCTGCTTCTCCTTCTGTGGAGTCAAGATGTCCCCAGGAGTTCCTGTTGTGGCTCAGCGGTAATGAACATGACTAGTGTCCGTGATGATACGGGTTCGATCCCTGGCCTCGCTCAGTGGGTTAAGGATCTGGCGTTGCCATGAGCTGTGGTGTAGGTCTGTCGGGGCTCGGATCCCGACTTGCTGTGGCTGTGGTGTAGGCTGGCAGCTGTAGCTCCGATTAGACCCCTAGCCTGGAAACTTCTATATGCTGCAGGTGCAGTCCTAAAAAATAATAATAAGTATGTGGTGGAGAAAGCAGACAACCCCTTGATGGAATTGGGGGACCACAATCAACTCCACCAGTGGGGGCAGGTGGCTCGGGTGCCTCCAGGAGGGACACCTGAGAAGTCGCAGCATCGCTCAGGTAACACTGGAGTCCCCCACCTAAGAAAAGGACCCAGCAGACAAGCACAGAATGAAGATGCCTGTCCTAGTTTTTAAAGGTGGGGAAACCTGTTCTGCAAACGCATTAATGTTATACAAGACAAAGGCTATGAAATGTTTTCAGATTGAGGGGGCAAGAGAGACCCAGGAGCCAGATGGGACAGCTGGCACTAGCCTGGGCCCCATCCTGGAGGAAAGAGTCAAGGACATTATTGTTGCGTTAATTATTGTCAACTTTGAAATATCGACAGAACTTTGTCTTTTTAGGGCCACACCCGCGGCATATGGAGGTTTCCAGGCTAGGGGTCCAATAGGAGCTACAGCTGCCGGCCTTCGCCACAGCCACAGCAACGCGGGATCTGAGCCACGTCTGCGACCTACACCACAGCTCATGGCAACCCCGCATCCTTAACCCACTGAGCGAGGCCATGGATAATAGTCGGATTTGTTTCCGCTGAGCCACAATGGGAACTCCTTGACAGTACTTTAAATCAAAGTACCTAGTCAACGCTTAATTTACCAAAGCTGATCATCACTCCAGTTCTGTAAGAGAATAATCCTATTTCTAGCAAACATGCACTGAAGTATTCCAGGGTACAGGGCTACAGCATAGGCACACGTGTTTTAGAAAAAGGATTTTAAACATCTTCCCAGCAAGCAAATCTCAGTAGAGTATGCGCCATCCTCACTCTTATAACTTTTTGGTAAATTTGGAATTGTTTTCAAATAAAAAGTTGAAAAAAACATCAATAACAACAACACCACCTCGATTTACCTGTAAGGGCTTGGCCTTGGTTGTTACTGAGGTTACCTTGGTTTAAAGCTCATCTCTCCTCTTAGCTGTGTGGACTTGAACGATGACTTTCTGTAAGCCTGGATTTCTTCATCAGTAAAATGGGTATAACAATAGCAGCTGTGTCATAGGCTTGTGACAAGGCTTAATATCACAAATGAATGTTTGTAAAGCACTGAGAACACGTTTTGGCCCAAAGCTAGCACCATACGACTGTTTGATAAATAGACTGCTACAGTTCTGAAATTCAGAACATAAGAAACACAAAACAACTTTTTCCAAACCTGGAAACTTCTTCTTGGGCTCCACGGACTGAAGAAACTCACCTGGTAATGTTTCATGATGAACTGTGTGTTAATTGTCAGGTTACCAAACAAGTGTGCCTCACAGAGTAGGTTAGAAATTCGCAGGAGTTCAAGCTACTTGTGTAGTTTTGCTTTTGTAAAAGCAGCGAAAAGTACTGCAAATCTGACAGTGAACTAAAACACAAAGAAATCATGTAGTCATTACTCACCTGAACTCAGAATATTATATTGAGTTTCCCAAGAAATAATGGGAAAACATATGATAATATCTCAGATGGCCCAGCCTTGCTGCAGGATGCAAAGTGGTTAGAAAATCAGAAACCATCTAGGAGTTCCCCCTGTGGCACAATGGGATGGGCGGCGTCTCCGGAGTGCTGGGACACAGGTTGGATCCCCAGCCTGGCACAGTGGGTTAAGGATCCAGTGTTGCCAGAGCTGCAGTGTAGGCCCAGGAACTCCAGTGGGGCAGCCAAAAAAAAAAAAAGAGAGAGAGAAAAAAATGCATCTTAGGAGTTCCTATTGTGGCTCAATGAGGAAAGACCCAACATAGTGTACATGAGGATGTGGGTCCGATCCCTGGCTTCCCTCAGTGGGTTAAGAATTCGGTGCTGTCATGAGCCACAGCAACACCAGATCCAAGCCATGTCTGCAACCTACACCACAGCTCACAGCATCACCGGATCCTTAACCCACTGAGCAAGGCCGGGGATCGAACCCACGTCTTCATGGATACTAGCCGTCATTACTGCTGAGCCACAAAGGGAACTCTGGAGCAACTTTTAAGAGACTTTTTTGCAAAGATCCTGAAGATCAGCTGCAGTGTCACTGTCATGAAAGAGGTGCCAGGTCTGCACTCAACACACAGGCTGCACAGGAGGGTGGCAGAGGCAGCAGTGGAAAGAGGGAGACAGTGGTGACGTTTGGGGATGTGTTCAACGGTCCACAGGTGTCCCTTCATGAAGACACCCCCCCACCCCTGAGAAATGTCTCCTGCGCCTCAGATCTAGCAAAGCTAGGCTCTCCTGCACAGCTACTCTGACTTGGAGACCCCGGGGCTGGGCCCCCTGCGCCTTCTCTTCTTGCTGCGGGATCTCAGCTGGTCCCATCAGCCTCATCCAGGCTACTGCTGGCTCTCTCTGAACTGGCTCCCCATTTCCACACGGGCTCATCCACTGCACAGCCACCGCACAGAAGATAATCTCGCAAAAACCGGCATCACATCCTGGGACCCCGCCCGCCTAGAGCCTCCGGTCCTTCTCTCTGCCCTTTGACTGGAAAGGGCAGACCTGCAAAGTCGGTCTTGACCACTGCTGACCTCTGACCTCATCCCAGCCTGTGCATCCCCCACCCGCACCCCCGCCTCGGCCCCCGCGTTCCAGGTTCCAACCGCAGAAGCCTCTCTACTGTTTATCAAATAAGCCAGTCATTCCTTTGCATCAGCCGCGCTCCCACCCCGCCCCGGGGCTCCCCTCCCAGACGGTCAGGATCAGGCTACTCTGTCACCCAGACCTCCGCAGCTTGGAGAGAGCAATCGTACAACCACGCGGAGGGGCCATTTATGGTCCCTGCCATAGGACTGGTGTCGCACAGGTGGCTGTGGAAGTCCCAGCAGAAGATCACAGATAAAGAGGGAAGCCTGGGGGCTGTCGGGAGACCACTTTAAGTTCAAGAAAGCCATCGGCACAAGGCAGGCTTGCTTGACTAGGGAAGGCTCGAGAACCGCTTCAAGTCACTGGGTGGGGGATGGGATGAGGCCCGCGTTCAGGCTGAGACCAAGGGCGGGAGTTTGAGGACGGCCCTTCAGCTGATTTGAATACACACCTTAGCGGATACGCTACACCCGGAAAGGAAGAGGCGGGCCTTCCTGACCCCGCCTCCTCCCCTCGGAGGATAAAGCTGCAGCCCCCCGGCGCCTGGCCGGGCGCTTCCGTGCCTGCCCGCCTGCAGTTCTCGCAAATGTCCTGTCTTAAGTCTGTTTCTTGCCTACCGCTTTGTCTCTCGCTGAATTCCTTCTGCGCGGAGACATGAAGAACCTGAACCTTAGCGAGTCCAGACACCGGGTGAGTGATTCCAATTTAAAACCATGGGTTTAAGTCCCAGTCTGGCTTTAGGCTGGGTTCGAGTCCTGGCTCGTGGGTTCGGGTCCCAGTCTGCGTTCTGGCTGGGTTTGAGTCCCACACGTGGGTCCAAGTCCCAATGTGTGTTCTGGCTGGGTTCGAGTCCCAGTACGTGGGTCCAAGTCCCAGTGTGTGTTCTGGCTGGGTTTGAGTCCTGGCACGTGGGTTCAAGTTCCAATCTGGGTTTAAGCTGGGTTCGAGTCCTGGCACGTGGGTTCAAGTCCCAACCTGAGTTTCAGCTGGGTTAGAGTCCTGGCATGTGGGTTCAAGTTCCAATCTGTGTTCTGGCTGAGTTCAGGCCAGTTAGTGCTGTCAGTTTCACTACCTTTAGGTGGATGCAATCGTTGCTTAACAAGCTTCCAGTCGGCTCTGCCACTTTTTCCCTGTAGCTGCCTTGGGCCTTCTCCGTTCCTCACACCTTCCAGGACGCACCGCCACTCTGCTCGCATTTTGCGGACGACCTCTGTAGATGTGGTCCGTCTCCGCGAATGGCGTTATTCATGGAGATGGACCACATCTACAGAGGTCGTCTGCAAAATGCGAGCAGCTGGGTGGGGAAGCTGGGTATCAAGACTCATTCTAGGAGTTCCCGTTGTGGCTCAGTGGTTAACGAATCCAACTAGGAACCTTGAGGTTGTGGGTTTGATCCCTGGCCTTGCTCAGTGGGTTAAGGATCCGGCATTATTGTGAGCTGTGGTGTGGATTGCAGACGTGGCTCGCATCCCGCGTTGCTGTTGCTGTTGCTGTGGCAAAGGCCGGCAGCTACAGCTCCTGTTAGACCCCTAGCCTGGGAACCTCCATATGCCGCAGGTGCGGCTCTAGATAAGGCAAAAAGACAAAAAAAAAGACTCATTCTAGTCCTTCGGGCCCCATAGCCAACCAGTGACTGAAAGTAAGAATCTGGCCTCTTGATACCACGAGTCCATCCGCTTTTCATCACTGCCCTGGCTGTTCCTTTACTGCCAGTTACTGTCAGACGACTGCCAGGCCCTCCGAACTGTCCCCCCCTCCATACACCCGGCTCTTTCTCACCTGTTCTCCGTGCCGCCCTCGGGGCGCCCTTCCCCCAGTCCCCGTGTGATCTCGCCACCCCTCGGAGGTGCTCCAGCCCCCTCCTCGATGGGAGCTCTAACCCCGGCCTGCTGCCCCCACTGGCTTCAGCCGGACCTGAAGCCCCGTTTACCTCAGCCGTCTCACCTCCTGACCTTCTCACGCGGTTTCCACCGCCTGGCTCACGGTTACCGTGTGTCTTCTTCATCTAATTCTTCATCATCCAAGAATCACCTCATGCCTCTGTCCAAATCCTAAACCAGGCCCTTTCCTGCTGTGAGTCCTCTCCAGTACTGGCACCTGTTTCACCCTCTTTGTTCAGAAGGAATCGTTTTCTTCTCCAGATTCTCATAGGCATCCTGGTTCCTGGGCCATGCCCTCCAGGCATCGCCACATCCCCCATCCCTGCAGCCACCCGAGCGCCCTGCAGCGCCACGCCAAGTAGACATTCCGGCGTGAAACAGCGCGTAGGGACTTCTCAAAGCCCCAGTGTTAGGCTCGAGTAACATATAAACAAATGCACTTAGAGGAATGTTTAAGTTGTGAATTATGGGTACAAAAGAAACTATAAACAATTTAAACTAGTGAAGAATTGCCCGGCTGTGTGCCTCTGTTAGATACGAGCATTCGTGCATGAGGGCTGAGTCACAGAACAATAAACAATGGCCGTGCAGTTCCGCGCAGGAACCGCAAACGCTAAGGTCACAGACAGACATCCATTCTGTGTTTCGTTTCCAGTAGTTTATGAAAAATTACTCTTTCTGTCTGAGGCTTTCTTTGTGTAAGCTCAAATTTCATTTCGGAAATTCTGAACACGCTTTCTTCAGTTGGAATGAATCATCTTTCCACATTATAAAAAGAATTGTAAACGTTTCTGAACAAAGTTGGTTGAAGTTGGAGAACTGGTTGGTCAGAAAGGAATGAGACCCGTCAAATAATATTAATAATAATGACTCTGGTTAAGTGGGGTGACATTTTTAAAGGAAAGCTATTCCTTGTTCAAAAAGGAAAAAGTGTTCCTTTTTTGAATAGCAGTTTTAGGAAATGGGAATTTGAATAATCCTTGGGTCAAGTACGAATGAAAAAAAAAGAGAAACACGGTCATTCACATAGTTTATTAAATTCATAGAGAGATTTTTTTATAGGAGAATATTGTTTCCTCTTGTGTGTATCTAATTTTATATTTTCATGTGAAAACTCTCAGATTGATTCCTTAGATAAGAGATCACAAGTCATACAGAACTATAGTTGGAATTTTGGAATTAATGTTTTCAGTTCTTTTGAGAAGTGGTCTATCTTCATATTCACATTTAAAGAACCTCAAGGAGTTCTCATCGTGGCTCAGTGGTTAATGAATCCGACTAGGAACCATGAGGTTGCAGGTTCGATCCCTGGCCTTGCTCAGTGGGTTAAGGATCTGGTGTTGCCGTGAGCTGTGGTGTAGATTGCAGACGCGGGTTGGATCCCACGTTGCTGTGGCTATGGCAAAGGCCGGCAGCTACAGCTCCTGTTAGACCCCTAGCCTGGGAACCTCCATATGTCGCAGGTGCGGCTCTAGATAAGGCAAAAAGACAAAAATAAAATAAAGAACGTCAAAAAATTAACCAGAAATTAAGGTACCAAACTAAATAAACTAATTTTCACTCAAAAATATAAAAAACAATAAATCAAACTGAAGTGCAAATAAAGGGTCAGTAGAGATAAAAGCAAAAATAATAAATTAGGAAACAAGATTTTTGCGTTTTAAAAGTCCAACAAAAAAGACAAATCCATGGCACCTGTGTGCAGGAAAGAAAAGGAAAAAAAAGCATGAATCTGTGACAGAAATGAAAAGAGAAATTATCAAAGTATGGAAGAAAGACTACTATGTACAATTCTGTTAATGTGCTTGAAGATCTGGAAAATTTAAACACAGTAAAATCAGGAAGAGGTAGAACCTGTATGGGAAAGAATCCTTAGAGGAAAAAACTGGAAAATTCCCAAAGGAATACCCACCAAATAAGACACTGGATTCTAGATGGATTTTTAAGACAGTTCTGTCAAGAAAGATACAAACAATCCAACTGGCAACATATGTGATATGTAACCTCAGTGTTTGTTTTTCTGGAAATATCTTTATTTTGCCTCCACTTTAGAAGGATGTTTTCACCCATACCGATTTCTTTTTTTTTGGGGGGGGGGGGCTGCACCTGCAGCATATGGAGGTTCCCAGACTAGGGATCGAACTGGAGCTACAGCAGCCGGCCTATACCACAGCCACAGCAATGTAGGATCTGAGCCACATCTGCAACCTACATACACCACTGCTCATGGCAACTCTCCATCCTTAACCCACTGAGCGAGGCCAGGGATCAAACCTGCATCCTCATGGACTAGTCAGGTTTGTTACAACTGAGCCACAATGGGAACTCCAGGTACAGATTTCTAAACTGGCTGTTATTTCCTTTCAGCCTTTTAAAGGTGTCATTTCATCATGTGGTTTCCATAATTTCTGTTGAGAAGTTGGCATTTAGCCTTATTGTTGTTCTTTGTAAGTAATGCATCTTTTTTCCTCTACTTGCTATTTCGATTTTCTCTTTTGATTTTGTTTTATTGACAATGTGTAATGTATTGTTGCCTTTATCTTGGGGTTCTGAGTAATTTTTGTCTCACTGACTCAAAATTTTTTTATTCCTTTTGAAAAATTCTTGGTTATTATGTCATCAGATCTTGTTTCTGCTACACCCTTTCTTGCTTCTCTTCTTGAACTCCAGTTACATTTGTTAAAATGTCTCACATGATGGAGCATGTCACATGCTTTCTGTTTTTCCCATCCTTTTTGTTTTCTGTGCTTCAGTCAGGATATTTTCTCCTGCCCTCTCTCCAGCTCACCAGTCCTCTCTTCAGCTGTGTCCAATGTGCTGTTAAACTCGTTTTTAGCTCAAATTTTAATGGCTATATATTTTTTGGTTCTAGAATTTCTGCTTGCTGTTTTGAAACCATTGATTCCAGTTCCCTAGGAAGACTCTTCTTCTTCTCATTTATTGTCATGATCACATGAATGACAATTATTTTTAAATTTGTGACTAATGACTGCAATAATCCGGGACACCTGCGAGTGTATTTCTAGTATGCCCTTTTTTTTTCCCCTTGGCTCTCTTTCTTGGATCCTAGTGATTTGGGATTGAGTGCTGCTGATTCCTGTGCCTAAAAGAGGGATCTGAATCCAGAGCCTATGCCAAGCCTATGTCTGCTTGGCAACAAGAGTTGGGCGGTTTGTCTCAATCCAGGCAGGGACTAAGTGCTTCAAGGCTGAGTTGTAGTGAGGCTGGATTTACGCTAACAGACCCCCTCGGAAGGGTCCCAACTGAAAGCCCACAGCATTTGCAGAGTGCAGCCTCCTGCCCAGTTCCTGATTTCCAGTTTTTAGCTGCACAACAACATCAGGCTGCCAAAAATTCCACTCTGTTTTCCAGCTGCTTTTCTTGGCTTCCTAGCCTTTCCCTTTATGTGACTAAGATTCACCGAGTACTTTAAAGAGAAAACCATCAAATATCAGGCTGACTTCTCTGTACCTCCCTTCTTTTTTTTTTTTTTTTTCTGGACACTTAGCTTCTTGAATCCTGGCTGATCTGGGAGCCCCACGCTCCAGGTTTCGTTTGCTCAGAACTCGCAGACTGCCGAGAGCTCCAAACTTCCCTGCTTCTCCTTAAGTCCCACAGCCTCTTTCTTGATGCCAGGAATTACTAAATGCCAAGCGGAGAAAAGCAGCTGGGCTCACTTCAGTGAGAGTCCCTTCAACTCCCTTGACCCTTCAACTCCAGGCTATTGCAGTGGCCCTCTGAAAACTTCAGACAGATCAGTGCTCACTGTATCCATCTTTTGCCAGTTGTTCTTGGTGGGAGCAGCCGTTTCCTACTACCTGCTCCATCATACCTGGAAGTGAGAGCTGGCCCTTCGTTTCTTTTTACAACTTCAAAGTACGTCACTTCTGGAGAGACTAGAGCTCAGTCAGCTGACTCTCTGCTGAGAAACATTTGGGTCTTTCCGCCCTTTGGTTGTAACATGCGAAGCCATGGTGAATAGCCTTCTGCATACGTCTTCATATATTTACAGTGGAATATTTGAGATAGAATCCTGGCAGTATCATTGCTGGATCAAAGAGTGAATGCGTACGCAATTTTGCTAGATAGTGACAATTTCATTTTACGGAAATTGTACCATTTTGGGTCCCCACCTGCAGTGTAAAAGAAATACGTGTTTTCACATAGTCTTGCCAAAATTTGCACTATCAGTCTTTGGAGATCTCTTTTCAGTGTGATAGACGGGAGATAGAATCTCAGTAGTGTTGAGGTACATTTCTTTTATTGCGAATGAGGGCTACGAGTGTCCTTTTTCTATGAACTCTCTTCATACTTTTGCTTATTTTTTAAAATCAAATTATGGATCTTTCCCTTCTCAATTTTTAGGAAACCCTTATTACATTAACTTATATGAGTACTATGTGATATAAATAACAAATTTTTTCCCAATTTGTAATTATCTTGTGAGTGACTTTGCTGTTTGCAATGTTGTCTGATTTCTTTCATTGTCTAGATTTTTTTTTTATTAGTTAGAAATTTCCACTCTGGGATTATAAATATAAGATTTACCCATGATTTCTTCTTGTGTGTTTGTATGTGTTTCTGTTTTTGTTTAATTTTCATTTAGATCTCCAATGCATTTATAATTTCTCCTGGAGTACACTGTGAAAAAAAGATCTGCTTTTTTTTTTTCTTTTACCACTATCCATTTGGCCCAATACGATTTAAAGTTCATTTCCCCCTCTGATTTCAATGCCTCTTTTGTCATATACTAGATTTTCCTTATGTATATGCTGTTCTGATCCATTAGTTTATAAGTCGTTTCCTGAGCCAATACCTCACTGCTTTAATTTAGAAGACGTTAAATGTTTTACTAACACTAATAGGATTAGCCATGTATTAAATATTCTTTCCAAATATTTCCTGGCTATTCTTAGCTGTTTATTCTTCCATATAAACTTTAAAATCAACTTGTCTAGTTCCAGGAAAAAAAAAAAACTGAGGAAGTTATTATTGAGGCTGCATTAAATTTATAAAACTAATTTAGGGATAAATAACCTCTTTATGATGTTGGTTTTTTCCTATTGAAGATTATGGGGTTTTTTTCAGTTTGTTCAAACTATTTTTATATATTTCATGAGTGTCTTGCAGTTTTATTATTTTCGCATATTTCTTATTAGGTTTATGTGTAGGTATTTAAATATTTGTTCTTGTATAGTCTTCCATTATATTTTCAAATTGTTTATAGTTTATGTATAGATTGTTTCGTTTCTTAGCTTCATCATATTTTCAGTATGCTAATTTCATGTCCTGCTAACTACTTTATTATCTTACGGTTTGTAGAATTTTTCCATTGATTCTTTTGGTTTTTCCAGATATGCAATTATATTACCAACAAAGAGTTTGCAGCTTCCTTTCCAATTGTTACAAGTTTTCTCTTGTTTAATTGCATTAGCTAACATTCCAGTAAGATGTTAAATAATTGTAGAGATAGAGGTATTCTTGTCTTCCTTCTGGCTTGAAAAAAACGCCTCCTTAAAAGTTTTTGATATCTGACAGTCAAGCAAAAAGCTGGCTTTTGGGCACATACACACACACAGTTGTTTTTGGGTTTTTTTTTTTTTTTTTTTTGGTCTTTTTAAGGCCACACGCACAGCATATGGAAGTTCCCAGGCTAGCGGTCAAATCAGAGCTGTAGCTGCAGGCCTACACCACAGCTCACGACAACGCCAGATCCTTAACCCACTGAGCGAGGCCAGGGATCCAACCGGCATCTTCCTGAATATTAGTCGGGTTCATTATCACTGAGCCACGATGGGAGCTCCCACCCACACATTTTATTAGGTTAAAAAAGTATTTCCATGCTATTTTTTTTCTGTGTATGCTAGACATTTGTATTTGAAACATTATTTGTAGTGATAATTTGAGGCCAAGAGAAGCCTCCAACACCAGGCTCACCCTCTTGATGTCATGTCTTGATCTCAGCCAGTAATTTCTCTCTACCCTGTGAATTCTTTGATGGTTTTAAAACTGCATTTTTAATTTTTCTCTAGCTTTACTTTAGCTTTATCTTTAGCAGGAAGGTTGGCCAAAATCCCTTCATCCTCTGTTACCACTGTTAGCACTGCCTCTGTTAGTTACTACCTCTGTTAGCACTGCCATGTGATGACAACAAATTAAAAATAAATTTTAGGAGTTCCCGTTGTGGCTCAGTGGGTTACCAACCACAACAGCATCCATGAGGATGCAAAGTTTGATCCCTGGCCCCGCTCCGTGGGTTAAGGATCTGGCATTGCTGTGAGCTGTGCTGTAGGTCGCAGACATGGCTCGGATCCCGCGTTGCTGTGGCTGTGGTGTAGACTGGCAGCTGCAGCTCCGATTCCAACCCTAGCCTGGAAACTTCCATATGCTGCAGGCATGGCCCTAAAAAGCCAAAAAAAAAAAAAAAAAAGATCATAATCACCTGGTGGAACATGTTAAAGACACAGATTCTTAGTTTCAACCTGCCTGAGAGTCTGATCAGTCGGCTGAAATAAAGAAGGGCCCAAAGTCTGCATTTAGCGGTGACTCTGCCCGGAGGACACTGAGTTACTAGCAGGACAGAGGAAGGGCCCTGCTGGAGGTGCCACCTTGAGGCCTCAGGAGCCCAGGGTGCAGGGGGAGGGCGGTGCAGGAAGGCTGCAGGGGAGAGGTGGCGGTGAGTTAAGGCGAGGAGGGAGGTCGAGGTGACCCGTCGGCCGCAGCACAAGCCCGGAGCTCAGCTACCCCAGGGACCCAAGATGAGAAGGAAGGAGGCGAGAAAGGCCAGGGCCCTGGATTCTTGCCGTGTTTCTGTCTTTGGTCTGCGGAGGAGCCCTAAGAACTCGTTTTCACAGGTAGGCATTCGTGAGTGTGGATTAACCTGACAACGCTGTGCGGGGCTGAAGTGTTTGGTTTTGCGCTGCCTTATCTAAACCAAATGCACCGTGACTCTGAGCCTCTCCACCGCGGTGGCGGAGGCACTCAGTATCAGTCATTGCCGGCCCAGCATCTCCCTCCCTCAGCGCTGAAGGGTCCCGTATAGTCCAGGAAACCCAGCAAAGCGTCTGCTCCTGAGCGCACGGGGGCTGCCTCTGAGATGCTCACCATTCGGCCCCGTGAGATCCGCTCACGGCTTCCCGCCCCGGGCCTCGTGCGGTCACTGAAAACCTCGCTGCACTTTCTGAAGACCTGTGTCTTGGATCCCTGGTCCCCACAGGTCACCCCCCAGCAGAGGCCGCCACCTCCCAGGGCCGCGTGAGGACAGGGTTCTCAGCCCTGCTTTCAGGCCTTGGGGATCCAAGCACATGCCCCGCAAGCCACCAGGTCGCTTTAACCAGATGTCCCTTCCCCTTGACCTGTTGCAAGCCCTTCTCTCGGTTGGACAATCATAAGCCCAAGTCGCTGAGCCCCTCCTGGCGTGAGGAAGGGCCGGCGTTAAGGACGCAGGTCGGCTGCCCTTAGGGCCCCGCGGAAGAAGCAAAAGGGAAGAAACGCCGAGAGTTTCACTTTAGTTTGTCCCGCCCTGTAGGCTCAGAGATGTCAGAGCTGCAACTTGTGTTTGTATTTGAACATGTCCTTATTTTCCTTTCTGCTAAATGACACAGTAAGGCGATCTGGATGCTTGAAAGAAAAAAGAAATTGTTTCCCTCTCTAAGCAACAAGGCGGAAGACCAGGGTTTGCCACGTCCATGGCCACGGCCAAGTTGGTTCACCTCCTTGTGCCTCAATTTCTTTATCTGTAAAGAAAGGATAACATTTTCCCTGCCTTCCTCACTCTCCCAACGCTGGAGGCGTTGGAGGAGGGCAGCCCACCAAACAGGACTCGGCACATCAGAGGCGCTGCCCCGAGAGGCCCGTACGCCGCCACACCCCACCCAAGGTCAACACTGACAAACCATCCTTTCATTTTCCGCCGCATCCCACCCAAGGTCAATACGCCGGGCTTCGGACAAACCAGCCTTTCATCACGCTTCTCCTGAAATTGTCTAGTTCCTGGAGTCCTTCACCGGGAGGTGGAGTTCAAGTGCTGTTTGCGGGGTGCTCCCCCTCCTCCGACTTCAAGCCCTCGTGAGTGGAAATCAGAGGGACCGTCAGTACTGTCACCTGTCCCGTCTCAGCTTTGGATGGAGTGGAACGGGGTCCCTGGGTGGCCGGAAGGGCCCCCGTTCACGGCTGTCCCGGCCCGGCGGTGAATAATCCCCTCTCCCCTTCCAGTGCGAGCGAGGATTGAGCTAAATAGCTACATAAGGCACGGGGCTCCACAGAATTACCAAACCCATCGGCGTCCTTTAAAGGAACACGCCCCCCCCCCCCAGAGCGACTGGGCTAATTCTTGAAATCTGTCGCCACCTTGTGGTCAGAGCCGCTGTTCCGACCGTTCCGACGGGACCTTGGGACCTTTTCAGAAGGGAGGCGCGCAGAAAACACAGGAAGAATCAGGGGCTTGCAAGGTAAGCATCTCATTAACATACACTTTCGTGCTTGTTGACTAAACAACACAGAAACCATTTCAGGAGCTACTGATAAGGCAGGAATCAAGCTTCTCAGATCAGACTCAGATTCTGACTAAAGGGCGAAACCCACGCAGCTTGCGGGGTACAATGTGATTTCCATACAAGTTCTGCCTTGTACTGATGTATGGATTTGCTCGGCTGAGGGCGTGATGGCGCTTTAGCAAAGAAATCCCACTGCAAGGGTTTCCCTCTCGTCTGAAGGAGAGGAGGCTTCGTCCTGGAACAAAGGAACTGTCTGCGTTCCCAGCATGGCTCAGCAGTGACTAACCCGACTAGGATCCATGAGGATGTGGGTTCAGTCTCTTGCCTCGCTCGGTGGGTTAAGGACCCGATGTTACCATGAGCTGTGGTGTAGGTCACAGATCCAGCTCAGATCTGGCGTTGCTGTGGTTGTGGTGTAGGCCGGTGGCTGCAGCTCTGATTTGACCCCTAGCCTGGAAAACTCCATATGCCACAGATGCAGCCTTCAAAAGCCAAAAATATAAAATAAAATAGGAGTTCCTGTCGTGGCTCAGAGGAAATGAATCTGACTAGTATTCATGAGGACTCAGGTTCAATCCCTGGCCCCGGTCAGTGGGTTAAGGATCCCAAGTTGCTATGAGCTGTGGTCTAGGTTGCAGACTTGGCTTGGATCCCATGTTGCTGTGGCTGTGGTGTAGGCCGGCAGCTGTAGTGCTGATTCGACCCCTAGCCTGGGAACCTCCATATTCCGTGGGTGTAGTCCTAAAAAGACCAACTAAATTAATTAATTAAAGGAAAAAAAGAGTGACACCTAGTTTGTCATCCTCCAGTAAACAGGGACACTGGAGGGGGCTGCGGATGCTGAATGCAAGTAGTGTTTGTGGCAACCACTGGCCGACGGAATGTGGCCTCCCTGGGGAAGAGATGGCGGCTGAGGTCACAGACCGGGAAGGAGGGGGCGGGGGCAAGAAGCACGGACCCCGGGGACTCTAAACCTGCAACTGAGGGGAAGGTGTGTCCAGACAAGTGGGAAACCAGGAAAGCCAGAATTTCGCATCATTAAAGCCGAAGGAGAAGACTTTCAAGGAACAAGGAAGGGCTGAGCGCTGCTGGGAAGCTGCGGACTGGAAAAACGTCCTGCAGATTTTGTGCCAGAGTCAGATGCCTGCCTAGAGAAGTTGGGTGAGACGTGGCAGGCAGCTCAGGGGGCCGAGCCAGCAGGGCCTTTCCTGCCTTCTTTCAAAACAATTATTGAATGTGGGTTTTTTTTGTTTTTTAATTTTTCATTTATTTACTTTTTTGGCCACGCCTGTCCTGGGCTGGGGCTCAAACCTGCACTGCGGCAGCAACCCAAGCCACGGCAGTGATGGCGCTGGATCCTCAACCCACTGCGCCACCAGAGGACCTGTGTTTAAATGTTGAATAAGCCACTTGATGGAGAGCAACGGAGTGTACAGAAGAAATAATGGACGGTGTTAATTTGTTGAAAAGGTAGAACAGGATCCGAAGCACAGGAGAACTTCCTTCCGTCAATGGGCAGCGGGGTCTGTCCTCTAACGGGGGCGGGGGGTGGGGTCAGGAGAGCTGGCAGGTCCTGGTTTTGCCAACAGCTCCAGCTGACTTCATCCACAAGCCGCTTTGAGTGCTTTGGCCCGTGGCCCTCATACCGTTTTATGGCTGTTTGGTGTTTCTGTCCACCCGGTGGCCTCTAAGCACCTCAATTTAAACATGTACAACCAGGGAGTTCCCATTACGGCTCAGCAGTAAAGAACCCGACTAGTATCCGTGAGGACAAGGGTTTGATCCCTTAGAGGGTTAAGGATCCAGCTTTGCTGTGAGCTATGATGTAGGTCGCAGACACGGCTGGGAACTGGTGCAGCTGTGGCTGTGGGGTAGGCTGGCAGCTGCAGCTGCGATTCAGTGCCTAGCCTGAGAACTTCTATATGCCAAGGGTGCGGCCCTAAAAAAGACTAAATAAATAAATATGTCCCCAAACAGGACTCCCAGCTCCACTTGCCTTCGACCAGCCCCGAGCCTGCTGCTCTAAGCATCCCCGGTGCTATCGTCTCACACGCTGATGTCATCCTTCACAAGCCAGTCTTAAGTCCTGTGCATTCTCCCCCTCCTGAAACTTCCCTTGATGGTCACTCCTCTCAGGCAGCCTGCTGCAAGCTGTTTCCTGACTTGGGGTGCAGTGAGCGGCACCCAGATTCCATCGTGTCTCCAAATCAGACCTCCTTGCTGCATTCGGCCTGGGCTTTCTGAGCCACCTGGGGTCCAGGTGCCTGCAAGAGTAGCCACTCAGTGTACGGTACACAGAGCCGGCCACGTCGCACACAAGGTCTCTGGTGACCTGGATCATCCCTACCTCTCCAGTTTCAAGAGGCTGTACCCCACAGTCACTCTCTCTATTCCAGGAATAATCAGCTGCTAACTGTTGCCCAAATCCTCCCTCAGCTCTGGCTTTGCACAAGCGCTTTCTGCTGTCCGGAACTCTTCTCATCCTCTTCTTGGAAAACGCCCGCTCCTCTGGAAGGTTCTTAGAGGCGTTTTTGTTGTCCTTTCTCCTCTCTCTACCCACGTCCCCAACAACGTTCTCCAAACCCAGCATCATTTCAATAAGCAAAGTACGAAATTGTACCTAACAATCACGTGCTGGCTTGCTGAGTTGGGGGCGGGTGCGGGGGAGCATTCCCGCAGCTCCCCAGGGACTTTCCTCTTTCATTTTCAGGAAGCTCCTCCCTCCTTTCAAGGGCCACCTGACCTCCCAGACCTTAGGCTCAGTCTTCCAAGCTCCTGACTGGGTCCCCAGGTCCTGGTCTTCTCCGTCCCAAGGCCAGCCATGGTGCAAAACTATTAGTGGCCATGCGAACAGTCCACACGATACCCCAGAACGCATCGCACTTCTCAGAGCCCCCTTCACCCCTGAAATCCTGGCCTCCACCGCCAAGTTCCCATTCATCAGTGTCTTTCCGACCTGACCTCTTAGCAGCCCAGCCCAGACTGCAGCCCGCCTCCAGCTATCTCCAATGACCGTGACCTTTACACACGCCTACCTTACAAAGTCTGGCCCTGGCACGGCCCACTTCTTCCATTCCACATTCTTGGCAGTTGAGTGCTGCTGAAGAAAAATCAAAAAAACTTGGCCCCCAGCCACTGCGATTCCTGGTTTCCATCCAGATGGGTGTCAAGGGCAGCCCCCCATCTTTTTCCTTGGGTTTGGTCAGTTTCCTCACCTAGCTTCCCTGGCGATTCATACCAGCAAAATGTGAGACACGATCTACAGTAAATAGTAAGGGTACCGGCTAAAGTTTAAGAAAAAAGGCTAAACATGCTTTAATGGCTATGACTTTAATGCTCTATGACTCTAGGCTCCAAGTCAGTTATTTTGGTGACACTGGGAATACGACTGCTAGCTTGTCTCTCTTTTTCTTTTTCTTTTTACAGCTGCACCCACCACATATGGAAGTTCCCAGAGTAGGGGTCAAATTCAAGCTGCAGCTGCAGCTGCCTGCCACAGCCAGTCTGAGCCACACTGCGACCTAACCTGCAGCCTGCGGTATTTGGGATGGCTAACCCGCTGAGGGAGGCCAGGGATCAAACCCCCCGCGTCCTCACAGAGATGTTGGGTCCTTAACCCGCTGAGCCACAACGGGAACTCCCATCTTAATTCTTCTCCTTAAGAGTTTGACAGATGAGGAGTTCCCGTTGTGGCTCAGTGGTTAACAAATCCGGCTAAGAACCATGAGGTCGCGGGTTCGATCCCTGGCCTTGCTCGGTGGGTTAAGGATCCGGCGTTGCCGTGAGCTGTGGTGAAGGTTGCAGACGCGGCTCAGATCCCATGTTGCTGTGGCTGTGGCAAAGGCCGGCGGCTACAGCTCCTGTTAGACCCCTAGCCTGGGAAACTCCATATGCCGCAGGTGCGGCCCAAATAAGGCAAAAAGACAAAAAAAAAAAAAAGAGTATGACAGATAAGGTGGAGCATGAGCCACTGGCCAAAAAGGCAGGGTTTCAAAATCTTCATGTCCAAGGTACCCTTCATACTTTTTATACTTTATCAATGAACCATGCATGACTTTTGTCTTCCTTTTAATTTATTGTGTAGTTTAAAGTGAAAGTTAAAACATCATACAAAGCACAGAAGCTTTAGATATAGTGTTGACCAGTTTTAAAACCGTAACAGTGAATAATCATCTACGCACACGCCTCATCTCTAATTTTATGTCTCGTTATACAAAGGTACTATTAACACACGCAGTTCTAATTCCTTACAAACCTATTTGTCAAGCAGCAAGATGACAATACAGCATAGCATAGCACAGAAGGCTTCCTTTAAGAAACCAGAGCAGCAGTATTTGGTGAACGGTTATGCATAGACTAGGACTGACCTAGAGGGTAAACACTGGTCAAAAAGCAGGCAGCATGGGTACATTAACAAAGGGAAAAGGTAGCTCTTATTAATATAAGATAAAATGTTATCTTTGCGCTTTAAGTTAAAAACTATAGAATACTTTAAAAGCAGACAATACAAGGTGCTTAAATTCTAAACTCCGTAACAAAATACTATTCCATTAATTGCTTAAGAATTCATAACCTTCGAGTACTGCTCATTGGCTTTTTAAAGTCAACCTGAAATATAAAAGCACTTGAAGTTTACTAGTCAAAAGCTAAAGTTACACGGGTTACATGTTCCATTAAAACATACCTTTTAAGAAAAACTGACTTTAAAAAATACTGCATTGTTGACTTCAAATCATTTCAAAAAAATGCTGCTCTTAAAAGTAAAAATGCACTACTTTCAAATCTTTCAACACATTTTGGTTTAAAATGCCCTATTTTTGTGAAACTGTTACTTAATATATTCCCAATTTACAGCAAAATAACCGTTTGAGGTTGACTTTAAATCTGAAGACATCTAAAGAAATGGGTTAGCATGTCTGTAAATGGGCTGTCCACCAAGTAACAATGTATGTATGTTTCCACCATGAGAACAATCCATGGGATGATTTCTATTTTTAGCTTTATGTAAATATTAAAGACCTCATTAAACAGTGCCACACAAGTATTTAGTGTTTTGGGGCCTTGAATTCAGCGCCATGCTCCCAACACATTTGATACAGGCAACTTCCACAAAAGTTTCAGAGGCAAAAGAAACTTTTCTGAGGCAAAAAAGAAGAAGATTCGGAAATGGTAGGTTGGGAAGGAAATAAAAGCACCCACTGAAGTCCTTGTTTTAGAATTAATCCTCAAAAATGGCGCCTTGATCACCGTCATTGTCTGAGTGTGTTCAGACAAGACGAAGGCTTGCGTTTTTAATGCTCAGAACCTTCTACTTGAAAATTAACCACAGGTTAGTTCATCTCCTAAGAAACTAAAAACACAGTTATGATGAGTTTTGGTACACTCAACTATAAAAGCGCTACAACAGGAAAAAGAACAAAACATATCACACAAAAAATCCTATATTAACTATTTCTCTTGCCTCTCTTAGTAGCCTCAGAAATAGGTACTATGCTGAGTGTACTGGGTGGAGAAAGAGGACTGTGTTCGGGGGGAGCGGGAACGTTTTAAACAAAGCAATTAAGTTTGCAGATTTTTCATACTGGCATCAGTGATTTCTTTTTACTTTCCTAAGAGTTAAAACATGGTAAGCTGTGAATTATTAATATGCACTGGGTATTTTTCCCAAGCAAGTTGTGCAGAACATTTCTTAAAATTCTGTTAAAAAAGACATCCATGAGGCATAAATATTCATAAATAATACCAACACGTGCTCCTTTACATGGATCAATGTGTGGATGACCCTTGTGGATTTGGGGGGTCGCAGGGGCCGTCGTCCTTAATACTGACGCACTAGGAAGCTTACCAGCAGCACCTCGGGCTTGTCAGCAGTTAGCATCTAACCTCAGATCCGCACTACAAAGCGAAACGCCCGGCTCAAAATATCAGACTATGAAAGATCTAACTCAAATATCCTCCCCACACCGAGAAACAATTTTTTTTTCTAACCAATGAGCATTTGAATGTGATATGTAGCTAGTACGAAGCATGAAAATGGGTGCTTGAAACTTGGCTGTTTGCTTAATCGGTACAGTCATATAAAAACAGAACGTTGCCTCCGATAAGGAAACAAAGTACTGCCCGGCTCTCAGCAGCTGAGCCGAGGAAATATTATAAAAAAGTGAAGTCACACTGCGTACGCTCCCCTTTAGTGCCTCCAAAGGGTTTCGGGGAGGGCCGGGCTGCTGACAGCTCGGGGCAGTGCCAGTGAACTGTTAACAAACCAGACTGTCCTGAAGCATGAACGTGAGGTCTGAGGTATCCAACGAAATTACCGCTCACCTCCGTCACGCGGAGGTGAGGTCCTGTAATGATGAGTCCTGCAGAAATGAAGGTTGCAAAGGTGAAAAGAACGGGGATTACGAAAAGAAGCTGGGCTTGCAATTAACGCATCCTTGCGTAAAGCGGGCGACACGGAACACGAGGGTTCTTCGATTCGTCTCCCTCTTGCCCAGCAACCACTCGGTCCAAGGTCATTGCGGACAAACGCGGGAACCGAGCACGAATCGCTTTACGGTAAAGCGGGCACCGTCCCCCACTCTGATTTCCCTCCACACCCAGCACCCTTGGGGGCTTGTCACTGAATCGCTGTCTGGGAAGAAGCATTTTCTCCACAGCACAGGCCTTGAGCGGGGAGCCCTCTTGGAATAGAAGACGGGGCCTCAACGCCCGAATCGCGCTCTAGCACCCCGAATCGGGGGGCCCCCCAAAGCGGTCTCACGGAGGAGAACTATTTTAACAGCATCGGAAGAGTCCGAATCGAGTTCCCCAATAAATAATGCCTACGCTAGAAAGAAAAATAAGTGTACAGACTACCTTCGTCTCTAACCCAAGGTGCCATCACTTGCACGGGGCGCCACGGGGAGCGCTAAGCAGAGACCCGGGCCGGTCCGCGGCGCGTCTGCATCCTGCACAGAGCTGACCTGTGCGATCACCGAGGCAGAGCTTTTCAACCGATTTTTTTTTTCTTCTCTCGTTACTTCTGTGCAGACGTAAAGGAAGTGGACGACGGAACAGATTAAGTTATAACGATAACTTCGTATTCCGAGTCTATCGCTTCCGAGTCGCTGGGGTCCCCGCCGCCGCCTGCCTCCCAGAGCACCGCGCCCCGGGCGGCGTCCAGAGGGCCGGCGAGGCGGCACCTCTTGAAACAGGTCTCCGCCGCTGCCTTCTGCTTAACGTCGGCAGGAAGCTGGGGACAGAACGCCGGCTGGCGCCTCAGCGACAGGCCCGCGCGACGCATGAACCGATCACACCAGCCTTTGGTCGCTTTGAATTTTGTCTCCTCGATCCCGAGGGTCCGGGCGATTTCTCCCGCCTTCAGCTGCATGGCCTGGCGCGTGACGGGCAGTCCTTTTGCGCGCGTCTCATTGACAAAACGCAGGACGGCCTCGTCTACCTGTGGGTACCTTCCTTTCTTGGGTCCAGTGAAGCATTTGGTGGTGGCTTTGCAAGAAAATATGGAATTGCGGTCGTTCCTCCAGCGACGGATGTTGGCTTCGTTGATGTCAAACACCCGCCCCGCCGCTCGGTTGCCGTGCTCTTCCGCGTACACGATGACTTTGCGTTTCAGGGCTGAATCATAGTGCACTCTTTTTGAAGACATTATGAAAAGCTGTGAGTTCATGCAGGCACGGGCGAGGATAATTACATTATGACTACAGCCTGGGCGATGCTGACACGAGATGCATCCTAACTGCAGACAAGGTAAAACGCGATGGGTGAGAAAGAACGCAGTACAGCACAGAACAAATAAGATATGGTTTTCAAGCCTGTAATGTTTACCGGACTAACGCGAATGCAGGCAAATAAGCCCAAGAACCAAAGAATACATACACGTGTCGGAGCACAGAAGCCTAAGACTGCCATTATGATGGTGTCTGCTCTGGTTCAGTTTGGGTTTAATTCCCTTTATTTTCATATGGCTTAAGTGTAAATCTTGTTTTTGAATTGGACTTAAAATCCCACAATGAATGTTCTCCAGTCTTTGACCAAACGGCAAAGCCAGGTCACTAAAGACAGTGCCCTTCGGCGCTCGCGGACTCCGGGCGGCGGCGGGGGTCAGTGGCCTTCATCCGCGGGTGCCCGTCTCTGGCGAGCGGATCTGAGCCTGTGTGGAGAGGCGGCAGCGTCTTCGTCTGTCTCAGACCCGGAAGGTTCGTGATCTCCTTCCTGGGACCCTGTGTCTCCCACCAGCTCCCGAAGAAACTTGAATTTGGACAAAAAAAGATGCCAAACAAAGTACCAACCTAAAGAGAGAGTAACATTAAGACAAGTGGTTACACACAGTTTTATCAGTTGAGGACATTTCAGTTAAGTGTGTGTGTGTATGTGTGTGTGTGTGTGTGCGCGCGCGAGCGCACTGGGAGGGGGTTAATATTATAAAACAGTATGTATAATTTAAATATACATGCCATTACAATGTATGTAACAAACATTTATTAAGCATTTACTATGGACAAGGCACAAGGATAAACTCTGGTTATACAGAGATGGCAAAACAATTTCTGCCTTAATGGAATTTAGAATCCCAGCCTGGTCCACCTACATTAAAATTATAATGAGATTATGATATCTAAGTAACTGTTTATTGCATTAAAATCAAGTTTTTGAGAGGACTTTTCTGGGGAAGAAATAATACACTTTGGGAGTTCCTGCTGTTGCTCAGTGGTTAACGAACACGACTAGCGTTCATGAGGGCACCGGTTCGATTCCTGGCCTTGCTCAGTGGGTCAGGGATCCTGCATTGCTGTGGATGTGGTGTAGGCCAGAAGCCACAGCTCCGATTGGACCCCTAGCCTGGGAACTTCCATATGCCGTAAGTGTGGCAAAGAAAGGAAGAAAGAAAGAGAGAGAGAGATTGCCATTTACTTGGACATCATACTTCAATGCTAATGTTTATTAAAAGTAAGCCGGCTTCAATCAGAAAGTGAAAGACATGAAATGGTAAAAATCAACTGCACTTTGGTAAAAACTCGGGACCAAACTATTCGAAAACTTCTAGAAATTATACTTTACAGAAATTTAATAAATTTTCTTCACATGAAGAAAGAAAAAAGCCAGAGTATCAGTATCTTCAAGGCTTTATTTATTATCTTTTTAGGGCCGCACCTGTGGCATATGTAGGTTCCTAGGCTAGGGGTGGAATCAGAGCTATTGCTGCCAGCATACACCACAGCCACAGCAACCAGGATCCTTAACCCACTGAGCCAGGCCAGGGGTCGAACCTGCGTCCTCATGGTTACTAGTCAGATTGGATTTCCTGAGCCACGACAGGAATGCCAAGATTTTAAAAAATACAGTATTTTCATGTCAAAGTCATTAAAGTCTGAATAAAGGTTACTAACTTTAAAAAATGTTAATAACTAAAAAAGGTTGCGAACCAAGTTTTGTTTGTTTTTGCAAGAAGTTTTAAGTTCTAGACATTCACTAATAAGGGACAAACATTAGTTAATAAAGGAGCAAACAGGATAAAAACCCCTGAACCCATGAGTGGTTGCTCTGAAAAGAGCATAAAATAAACAAAACTGACTACTGCTAACAAAGTTTTTCATGCTGGTGTGTTTTCTTGATTCCTTCTACTTTGAAACTCTCTAGTTTCATAGAAAAGCAATTGACCACAGCATATTTTGATGACTAGCATTTTATGAAAACAAAATCCAACCAGCTTTTCTACCCCAGGGTTTCACAGGCCAAGAGGAATGGCCACTAATGGAAGTTTCTAGTTACTTCTGTCTTAAAATCTAGGGGGCTGTGGGGGGAGGGGGGAGAAGGAGGAAGAGAAAGAACAAACTCCTGGTACTGAAAGATTAATTTTGGGATTTAATCCATTTCTTAAGTTTTTGCTTTCCTTTAAAGCCTGAGTGCTAACTGAACCACTCCACAAATATATTCTGGTCAACTGTGTGTCTGATTAAAGCACCTCAGACACACAGCTGACCAATATGTATTTGTCAATAAATAAAACAGTATTTTTCTTTTTCCTTTTTTTTTTTGGCCACGCCTGCAGCATGCAGAAGTTCCTGGACCAGGGGAGTTCCCACTGTGGTGCAGCGAAAACGAATCCGACTAGTATCCATGAGGATGCAGGTTCGACCCCAGCTTTGCTTAGTGCATCAAGGATCAGGCGTTGCCATGAGCTGTGGGTGCAGGTCGCAGAGGGGGCTCTGATCCCACGTTGCTGTGGCTGTGGCCGGCAGCTGTAGCTCTGATTCACCCCCTAGCCTGGGAACTTCCATATACCACAGGTGGGGTCCTAAAAACCAAAAAAAAAAAAAAAAATCCTGATCAGGGCTCGAACCCAAGCACAGCTGTAACCAGAGCCACAGCAGTGACAACACCGGATCTTTAACCTGATGGGTCAGGAGGGAACGCCTCAAACAGTATTTTAATGATATTCCAAAATAGCAAGTTCCCCGTTCACTCAAAATTCTTGGTAAAAACAGGCACAGTGAACTGGTGGACGGAGCACTGGAGAAGGAGTCAGGAGGCTCGGGCAGGAGAGAAGACGGACAGAGCTACTGCGAGGACTAAATCAACAGGGGGCTTAGGCGCTCGGACCGAGTCCACACACGGTGAGCGATCATCAGCATGAGCTGTCCTTGTCCCTTCGTGGTGAGGTCTGAGGGGACTTTATGTTGCTGTTGATTCCTTTTTTTTTTGAGACACAATTCACATATCACAATATTCACTCCTTTAAAATGTACAATTCTGTGGTTTTTAGCACATTCACAAGGTTGTGAGCCAACATCACCAAACTCCAGAACCGTTTTCATCAACCCCCAAAGAAACCCCACACCCATTAGCAGTCACTTCCCCTTTCCTCCTCCCCAGCCCCTGGCAGCCGTCGATGGCCCTCTGTCTCTGGATTGTGTATTCTGGGCATTTCATATAAATGGGACCACAACGTGTAGTCTCTTGTCTCTGGCTTCTTTCACTCAGCATATATTTTCAAGGTTCATCATCTGTGTTTTGCGTGAATCACCTTATTCCTTTTTTTTGCTGAATAATATTCCACTGTACGGACATAACACATTTAGTTTAGCCACTTACCAACTGGTGGGCACTTGGGTAGTTTCTACTTTCTGGTTATTACAAAGAACAGTTTCCTCTTTTTGGCTGCAATGACTAAAGGCACATGTTTTGGCACTGACGTGTTTTCATGTCTCTTGGGAATACAACTGACCCTTGAACAAGGCAGGGGTTGGGGTGCCAACCCTCTGAACCAGTAAAAATCCAGCTGTCACTTTACAGTCCGCCCTCTGTGTCCACAGTTCCACACCCAAGGATTCAACCTCAGATTATGTGGTTACTGCAGTAAGTATTTAGTCAAAGAAATTCTCATATAAGTGGATCCACCCAGTTTAGACCCACATTGTTCAAGGGACCGCTGTATTCTCGGTGTGTGTGTGTAAAATTGCTGAGTCATATGGTAAATGGTGCATAACCATTTGTGAAACTGCTAAACTCTTTTTAAAAGCAGCTGTGCCATTTCGCATATCCATCAGCAATGTGAGATGGTCTCAACTTTTCGACATCCTCATCAAGACTTTTTACTGTCTACCTTTTTTATTACAGTCATCCTGGCAGGTAGTATCGCCACTGTAGCTTTGATGATGGCATTTCGCTGATGAGTAAATAAATTGAACATTTTTTTCCTTGGGTTTATTGGCCATTTGTAAATCTTCTTTGGAGAAATGCCTATTAAATTCCTCCGCCCACTTTTTAATACAGGTTTTTTTTTTTTTTGTCTTTCTCACTTTTTAGGGCCGCACCTGCAGCATATGGAAGTTCCCAGGCTAGGGGTCGAATCGGTGCTACAGCTGCCAGCCTACACCACAGCCACAGCAACTCGGGATCCGAGCGGCAGCTGCGACCTATGGCACAGCTCACAGCAACACCAGATCCTTAACCCCCTGAGGCCAGGGATCGAACCCGCAACCTTATGGTTCCTAGTCGGATTTGTTTCTGCTGAGCCATGATGGGAACTCAAACCCAATTTATCTTGTTTTTCTTTGGTTGCTTATACTTTGTGTGTCATATCTAGGTGTCATATGGAACCTTTGTCCTCATGGATACCAGTCGGGTTGTTTCCACTGCGCCATGACAGGAACTCCTGACAGCTGGGCAAACATTCTGTCCAAGGTGTTATATGGTCTGCGTGTCACATCTCCATCTCCGGGGGTGGGGTAGGATCTTCAAATTAGGTAAGAGAGCACATGCTGGAGTTCCCGTCGTGGCGCAGCAGAAACGAATCCGACCAGGAACCATGAAGTTGCAGGTTCGATCCCTGGCCTTGTTCAGAGGGTTAAGGATCCAGCGTTGCCTTGAGCTGTGGTGTAGGTTGCAGACGCGGCTCGGATCTGGCGTGGCTGTGGCGTAGGCCGGTGGCTACAGCTCCGATTAGACTCCTAGCCTGGGAACCTCCATATGCCTTAAAAAAAAAAAAATGAAATAAAAATGAAAAAGAAAGCACGTGCTTGCCTTCTTCCTCACAAGGGAACAAATTGAAAAGATCTGTTCCTCCTTACTTTAAGGATCTCAAACATCTACAATTAGCCCCAAATCCTGACATCACAAGTAGGAAATAGAAAAGGCTTCCCAATTGTTTTATCAACAGAAAAGAAAAACTATAAGAAATTAACTCTGGTGCCTTAGTAAAAACAAGAAAATTAAAAATACACGTATATAAATATATACGTATGCACAAATGCACATGAATCTTCTCCAAACAGGCTGATACCGGGTATTTCGTACATTGATTATGTAATGAATAAGCCCTATAGCATTTTGAATTCTGACCAACTATTGCATCAACCTGAACCCATTCTTCAATACTGTAATTATGAAAAAAATTAATTCTGAAAAAAAAACACATCTGGGTCTAAACACTTCTCAAATTCTCACAGTTGCTTAGCCATCTTGCCCTGTGGTTATCAGGTACTGTTCATGAAAAAAAAAATCAAAAAGATCTACAATTGTGCTAATATTACCTTGAGAAGAAAAGTTTTACGTCCTTTCATTCCAAGGAAAAAAAAAAAAAAAACAGCACACAAAACAGCACCACCATTATTACAGAACTAAGAGTTAGGTTACCTGACCCTGGAAGTTTAATATAGCCAGTGTTTTAAAAGTTCTGCCTCGTCTCAACATTTCTGTTTGGAATTGAGTGTAAGCCTGAATAATTTCAGGCGTGCTTCAAACCCAACTCCATCCCTACCCCTGGTTAAATGAAGGTACTGAAACCTCGCATTATCATTAGAATCAGAACGTGTGAAAAAGAAAAAGGAGTAACCAATCACTTCAGCTTCGAATACAGGCCAAGGTTAAAATCTGGGCAGATTGTGGCAAAAATGGCAATCCAGGCGCTGCCCGTGAAGCAGTAACTGGTTTAACCCCGAGTCAAGATGCCCAGCCCAGGATCCAGTCCTTTCCTCGCCAGGATGCCAGCGGGCCTGCCGTGGGTCGGGGGTACATCTCTCTGAGCCTGCTCTCGAGAGGTAAGTGGACAAAAGAGGATTCTAACACACTTGCCCAACGGGCCTTTCCCCCCCCCCCCCTTTTCTTTCTAAGCAGACAAAACCAGCCAGTCGGCAGGACGAGTCCAGCCGGCGGGTGGCCCGCGGCGATGCCCACTCACCGCACACCATCAGCAGCAGCACGATCAGCAGCGTGGCCACGAACACCAGCAGGGTCAGCCCGACGTTGTGCCACATCTTGAGCACAGGAGGGCGGCCGGTTCCGGGCCGCGGGCGGGCGGCGCGTCCGGAGCTTCAGCGGCCGGCGCCGGGCGCGGCAGGGCGCCGGGGCGGCATGGGCGGCGGACGCCCCCGGGCAGCGCCCCCAGGAGGCGGGGCGGGGCGGCGCGGGGGCGGGCACCGCGGCGGCCCGGCCGACGGACCCACGGCCTTTCCCAAGCCGGTCTGGCAGGTGGAGCGCTGGCGGGAGACGGGACGCGGGGCGCCCCTACCCTCTCATCGCTCCGGGGACCCCGGGATGCGGCGCCCGGAGACCCCGGCGGCAGCCGGATGTGCTTCCATGGCGGAGGCCGTGCACCCGCGAAGGGGAGAGAAGGCGAGCAGTGGAACGCGCGGCGGTCACACCGCACTGATCACTGCCCGCCCGAGGGTCCCTGGGCCCCCGGGGCCGCAGATAACGTCTCCCGGCGGCGGCCGCGATGCTTCTCCGCCCCAGGCCCCCTCCCATGCAGCAGCTCATCAGCGAGCGCCCCCACCGCCTGCCTCCTCCGCGGCGCGGGGACTGCTGGGAGATGGAGTGTAACGCCTAGGGGGAGCCTTAAGGAGGCCGCCCCGCGGGGACTACAACTCCCAAGGTGCACCGCCAGCTCAGCCGCTTGGCTTCTCCCTCCCTCTCGCTCCTCTGCCTTTGGTTTTTCTCAAACCACAACCTCTGTCTACCGACTGCGGGTTGGTGTTCTGGGAACTTGGCTGCCTCTACTGCGCTGTGCTACAGCGCCAGTGATTTCAAACATGGTTTTGTTTAAAACCATGACCCACGAAGCACGAAGAGGGAAGAAAGGGGAGGCAGCTGCTTGAAAAACTGGTTGCATGTGAACCTAGCCCTGTTGCTGGGGGCGAAGGTTGGCTACTTGGGACTTTTGAGGAAATACCAGCATCCTGACAAAGAGACAGGCCATAAGCACGGAATCTCCCTTTTACCCCAGTTACAGATGTTGTTCTGTGCTTTCATAGCTCATGTATTTCGGAAATGGCCCGGGAGGGACGTAAGGACATCTATTTTGCCCTTAATTCTCCTGAGTTGTCAATCTAATTCAGCTGCTGCCGTGAGACCAAGTGACTGAGGACCCCCGACTGAAGATTTTGCCACACTGGCTAGAACAAGCCCCTGTGAAACAAGACAGTTCGATAGTCTCAAGTTCTCTGAATTTAAACTCCTCAGTTCCACCAGATTCCACTCATTCCTTAAAGAGGTACCCCAGAAGAAAAGAGGATAAATGCGCATCCCGCTTCTGGAAGGAGCCAGGTAAAGACTTCATGTTTTCCTGTGACTCTTCTCACTGCACTTTTCCATTCTTTACTCATTCCTTTCTCCAATCCTCATGTAAGTATGTAAGGTAGGGAGTCACGGGAGAAAGAGAACCAGGCATGGCTTTCTTGACATAAGAGAAGCCATTTTGGCCTAAGCCATTTTATGATCTAAGCTTGGCCACAATGTTTGCCCTAGAACAGGTCTCAGTAATAATGATCTTAAGAGAATAAAAGGACAGAGGACTGTTATCAGGGAAAAGAAGTAACAGTGGCAAAGATTATAAATGAGTTGTCAACTCCCAGTTTTGTTTCAGTGTTAAGGATTAGCCTGAAGCACTTTCTTGAACTGTTTTGCAGAATTTAAAACCCCCCTCGGGCGCCTAACCACAAGACCAACCTAAGGGAGGATGCTGATGACCTTTTCTGACCTTCCTGACTTCAGTTTACTAAAGTTTAGACTTTCTTGACCACTCAGGCCCCTTCATGAATACGCATGTGCCCTTAGCCTAAAACTTCCCCAGTTTTGCTGTTTGGGGAGACACCGCTTTGGGAAAAGATCGCTTGTGTTCTCCTAACTTGCTGCGAGAAGGAAGTACTCCTTCCTTCTGTTCTTTGGGTTGGTTGTATCTTCTGCCTGAACACCCGCCAAGAGGCGAACCCAGTTTCCAGATAACACTATGAGATTTAAAAATTACAAATGAGGAGTTCCCGTTGTGGCTTAGTGGAAACGAATCTGACTAGGAACCATGAGGTTGCCGGTTCGATCCCTGGCCTCACTCAGTGAGTTAAGGATCTGGTGTTGCTGTGAACTGTTGTGTAGGTCTCAGACTAGACTCAGATCTGGCATTTCGGTGGTTGTGGCGTAGGCCGGCAGCTACAGTTCCGATGCAGCCCCTAGCCTGGGAACCTCCATATGCCACGGGTGAGGCCCTAAAAAAAGCAAAAAAGAAAAAATATATATATATGTATATGTATACATATATATAGCAGATTAACTTGGAATTCCCTGGTGGCCCAGCAGTTAAGGATCTGGCATTTTTCACTGCTGTAGCACGGGTTCAGTTCCTGGCCCAGGAACTTCTGTATACCATGGGCACAGCCAAAAAAAGAAAAGAGACAAAACTACAAACCGCCAAAACAAATGAATTAGACTCTCTGGAGGCCAGTCCCAAGCATGGTAGTTTTTAAAACCACTACCGCCTGGTGAGTCTAAAGTGCGCTCGAAGTGAACCACTGCTCTAACGCCCGTTACTCAAAGGATGGTCTCTGGACCAGCAACTTCAGCCTCACCTTGGAACTTGTTAGAAATGCAGATTCTGCTGTGGCACCGTGGGTTAGGAATCCGACTGCTCAGGCTGCAGCGGAAGGCGCGGTTCAATTCCAGGCTGGGTGAAATGGGTTAAAGGGTTAGACGTTGCTGCAGCTTTGGCTCGGATTCAGTTCCTGGCCCGAGAAACTCCATATGCTGTGGGTGTAGCCATTAAAAAGAAAGAAGGAAAGAAAGAAAGAGTTCCTGTTGTGGCTCAGCGGTTACGAACACTAGTAGTATCCATGAGGATGCGGGTTCGATCCCTGGCCTCGCTCAGTGGGTTATGGATCCGGCGTCGCCTTGAGCTGCGGCGTAGGTCACACATGCAGCTCGGATCTGGCGTTGCTGTGGCTGTGGTGTAGGCTGGCAGCTGCAGCTCCAATTCAACCCCTAGCCTGGGACCGTCTATATGCCACGAATGTGGCCCTAAAAAGCAAAAAAGAAAGAAAGAAAAAAAGGAAGTAAGGAAGAAATGCAAGTTCTCAGGCCCTAACTAGAACCTGTTAAATCCAAAACTCCAGGACGATTCAAGTAAAAGGCTGTGTCTTGGACTAGGGTAGTAATCAGTGGAGTCCGTGAAAGGTGGAGAGATTTGGGATAATGTTTTGGAAGGAAAGCCAGTGGATTAGATATGGGGACAGGTGAGAAAAAGAAATCAAAGACTCCCAGGTTTGTAAGCTGAGCTCCTGGGTAGCCGGCAGCGCCGTTTCCTCGGTGGGGAGGGCTGTGCAACCGCCTCCCCGGGTTGCTTTAAGAACTCCACTGAGGCAGGGCTACGCAGCAGGGAACTCCGAAATCACAAGGCCGAGGCCTGTTCCACTCAGCCAGGCTGCAGCCTATCCTGTCCTTTGCCGTATTGGCGCAGGTGGTTTTCCAAGGGTGCAGGTTGTGAGGGTTTTCCAGAACAAGGTCTTGAGTGTACCCTTGAGCCACGGCTCCTTCTGGAGTCCTTCTGATACGGGAAAGGTGATGCTGGAATCCGGGTTCCTGTTCATAGAGGTCAAAGAATGAACTCTGCGAACACACAGGCAGCAAGCAAGCAAAAAGCTCCCAGGGCTGCTGGGAGGGGGGAGAAGAGCCCCCTGCTCTACTTTCCTATTTGTCTCTTAAAGGTGGGGAGGGGCACCAATGTGCCCTCCAGAAAGATGTGGTTTTTTTCCGTTGGCCTTTCAATTACCTGTATCAGTCCTTGTCCCACAGGGGTTTTAGGGTTGGAAATGTCCTATAAATTTTATGGCTTTTTTGTGCTTTTCTTTCATTAGATTAAGTCACCATTCCTCTCATTCCTTTTCTATCAGTTGAGGAGTGGGCTAGAGATTCCAATTTCCTACAGTAAACAAAGCCTGTGGGGAATGCGCATTTCCTATAATAAAACAAGGCCCGTGGAGGTGTCACTCCCCTGAGCCCTTAAGTCACAAAAGTTCGTCAACAGCCATATCAGAAGAATGCGTCGTCCGGTGCTCCAAGCCTGACCACCTGAGTTAATATTCTGCCTCGCCTGTCGGTCCTGCTTATCCCGTAGACCTCCCGGATCCTGATCCCTTGACTCATTCCTCTAAGCCAGGGCTTCTCGGCCATACCCCGTACCCGCAAACCGGACTTACCCAGGAAGCTTTGAGATCAGACTCCTGGGTTTCATGCCAGGCGTAGTATTGAAGGTGGGAGGGAGTGAGAGAGGGTCTGCAGTCATTTAGTGTCTGCCCGGTTTTGATGAGCGGTCGAGAATAAGAAACACTAGTGTCCACTACGTGTATTTAGCAATAAGCAGATACCTACTTTGTAATATTCCCTGGATTGTGTTATGCTATTATTTGGTATTTTATAAGCACAAATACATATATGTAGTATTTCAACACTTAGTACTTCATGTGCACAAATACACTTAGTATTTCATGTGCACAAATGCACTTAGTATTTCATATGCACAAATACAGTTAGTACTTCATGTGCACAAATACACTTAGTATTTCATGTGCACAAATATGATTCTTAATCGGGAGCACTTACCCCTCCCCTGCTGTCTCCTCCTCTAAGGGTAGTGATTTCCTCGCCCTTTTATCCCCTCTGACCCTGCCCAGGGGAGGGTGACATCTAATTGGTGCATTTAGGAAAAATAAACTAGGTTTGCTGAGCTCAGCTCCTCCTCCTGGATCTGAGCTGCCTTATGCCTCATCTGCGTAGGCCTTCAGCATAGCACTGTCTCCACTTAGGGTTTAATTAACAGGCCTGACAGGCTCTCACATTATTTTCTGTTCTCTGACCTGTTTTTTTTTTTTTTTTTTCTGGCCACACCCATGGCCTGTGGAAGTTCCCCGGCCAGGGAATGAACTCACACCACAGCGGCAACTACATCAGATCCTTAACCATTAGGCCACCAGGGAATTCCTCTGATTGAGTCTTTATTATCAGTACAGGTGATATTTTGGCCTCTATTATTTTATTATTATTTTTTTTTAATTTCTCAGTTGGGCAACATTATTCAGTGTCCTCTCTCAGCAAGCCCACACTGCTTTTAAGAATCCACTTCCCTTTAAGGGAGGGAGCTGCAAATTGGGCATTTATGTGTTGCCACGTAGTAGGTGCTTGTCAGATACTGACTGACCCAGATGTTTATCTCTGAAGCCTGGCCATGCGCCTGGATTTTAGCCATTTGGTCTCTCAGTGCTGTGGGAAGAATTACGCTGACCTGTGGGATGGACGCAGGATAACTGGGACAAGATTCCTGCCCACAAGGAAAACCCAGTCCTGTGGCGAGCCTCTCAGATGCCCGCTTTGTGCCAGGCACCGGACTTGCCAGTAGCAATACAAAAATAAATAAAACGTGCTCCCGTAAGTAAAAGAACCCAAATTGCCTCAGCATTTTTCAGCGTCTGCTTCGTGAAATCAGTTTAGTGAGTCATGACCAGGATCGGAAGGAGCAGAACAGAATGGAGCAGGACAGGATAGGGTGGAATAGAATAGAATGGGTATAACAGGCAGTAAGGCCAGGCACTACTCCTGGAACTTCTGTTTAGCTGTGTGTGGGCGTGTAGCTGTGTGTGGGCCTTATGTGCGTGTGCGAACTGAGTTTCAATGCAAAGTATGTTCTCACCAGGGGTTACAGTTTTTAAAAAAACTGAAGATCTGTAGTCTAGCAGGGGGAGCCAGACATATGTAAGTGACTCTATTCAATATGATTTTCAACATATAACACAGGAATTTTGCTGATGAGATTAAGGCTTAAGGAATCCGAAAACTTGGTAGCAGGTGACAGATAGGGCTGACCTTCATTCAAACCCGGGTCCGACTTAAAAGGAACAATCGCCTCCTTTAGTAACCATAAGACTGAGCAAGATATTGGGGGAAAGGAGGAGATTAAGGGAAAAGGCATAATAAGCTAAGTACCGAAGCCGTGAACATGCATTTTGTGTGTGTGTGGTGGGGGGGTCCTTAATATTCTGTGGAAAAGACACAGTTCCTTTCCGTTCTAATGAATTTGCAGTCAAGGTGTGATGCAGTGATGGGGATCGCCTGTCCTGTAAATAGACGCTGGGTATGAATTCGACTTGACTGAATTACTTCATCTCTCTTAAGAGTTTAAGCCACTGTTATATTTGTAAGTGTAATATTTGCCAACATTTGTAAAATAGCCATCGTAACAGTGCCGTTTTTCGTAGGGGTGTTTTGAGAGTTTGTCTTGATGTGTACAATTTTTGTCAATTTGATTTCAGTAAAGATGAGGGGAAATTCTGGAAACTGTGATCGATCCATTCATCCAGCAAGCACTAAATGCCCGCTCTAGCTTAGCTGCCGTGTAATGCAGCTGAGGTGTGAGGCTGACGCAGGAATAGAGTAAACGAGGAAGCAAAGGAAAGCCGTACCAACGCTTAAAGGATCAAGAGTTCACGTGAAACGTTTCAGTTCATCTTTTTAATATTGTTTTCATGAATAGGGTTATAATACTGAGCCTCTTCTTCTGTCACTTATTTTTTCCCCTCAGTATGTCTTGGATTACTTCCAGGTCCATGTGTGTAAGACTCATTATTTTTTAGTTTCTGTATCATATAAAGAGATGGACTATAACCTGTTTATCCATTTTCTTATTGGCGAATATTTAGATGGGGTGTTTTGAGAAGCTGACGCGATGCTGTAAAGAGCTCACCTGGCATGGTGCCCGTCCTTAGAAAGTCTTCAGTAAATGTTAGTTAATAATCTTAAATCCCGGAGTTCCCATCGTGGCGCAGCGGAAACGAATCTAACTAGGAACCATGGGGTTGCGGGTTCGATCCCTGGCCTTGCTCAGTGGGTTAAGGATCCAGCTTTGCCGTGAGCTGTGGTGTAGGTCGCAGACGCGGCTCGGATCCCGCGTTGCTGTGGCTGTGGCGGAGGCTGGTAGCTACAGCTCCAATTCGACCCCTAGCCTGGGAACCTCCATATGCCGCGGGTGTGGCCATAAAAGAACGAAAAGAAAAAAAAATAATAATAATCTTAAAACCCGAGTTCCCATTGTGGCTTAGCAGGTTAAAGACCCGACGTTGTCTCTGTGAGGATGCAGATTCGATCCCTGACCTCTCTCCATGGGTTAAGGATCCAGTGTTGCCACAAGCTGAGGCGTAGGTCTCAGATGCAGCTCGGGTCTGGTATTGCCGTGGCTGTGGCGTAGGCCTCAGCTGCAGTTCTGATTCCACCTCTGGCCTGGCAACGTCCATGTGTTGTAGGTGCAGCCGTAAAAAGGAGAAAAACAAAAAACAAAAAGTTAAAACCTAATATATTCTAATATACAACGTATATTAGAATATATTCTAATATATATTAGAACTGGGTAGCAGAACTGGTTTCATTCAATTCTTTTATTTATTATTTATTTGTTTATTTATTCGTTTATTTATCTATTTATTTATTTATTTTGCTTTTCTAGGTCCGCACTCACGGCATATGGACTTTCCCAGGCTAGCGGTCCAATGTGAGCTGCAGCCGCCAGCCTAGGCCACAGCCACAGCAATGCAGTATCCGAGCCTCGTCTGTGACCTACACCACAGCTCACGGCATGGCCAGATCCTTAACCCGCTGAGCAAGGTCAGGGATCGAACCCACAACCTCATGGTTCCTTGTCGGATTCTCTTCCACTGTGCCACCACAGGAACTCTGGTTTCATTCAGTTCATTTTTACTTGATTTGGAAGAGCCAGGGCAAGAGCAGACCTGGACCGGCAAAGGTAACTGTTGCCCGGAACCACTACCAGGAGCCCACGCGCGCCTCTGCCCCCCCGCCGTGCTCGATGTGCGGGAGAAGCAGGCTAAGGAGCCAAGGAGCCGCCCGCGGTCCAGGAGGCAGAGAAGGCGGGGGAGGCCATCTGCCGGGAGCCGGAGTGCGTTCAGTTCCTACGGCTGCCGTGGCGGAGTACCACCAACTGCGTGGCTCAAAACCGCAGAAGTGTATCCACTTACAGAAGTGGAGGCCGCAGGTCTGGCATCACGGTGCTGGCGGAGCCGTACTCCCCCCGCAGGCTCGGGGGAGAATCCGCGCAGGCCCGGGGTGCCGGCCGGTGGGCCGTGGCCGTCCCTGGCCTGCAGTGGCTTCGCCCCGGTCTGTGCCTCTCTTTCCGCAAGGCCTTCTTCTGTGTCTGCGTCCCTGTCTGCACAGGGCCTTCCTCTGAAGACGCGCATCATTGGATTTAGGGCCTGCCCTGGCCTGGAAAGACCTCATCGTAAAGTAACCAGTGACCTTGGCAAAGACCCTGTTTCCAGCTAGGGTCTGGGCGGATGTGAATTCGGGGAGGGGGAGAGGACACCACCATTCAGCCCCGTCCGTGGAAGTCCTGCGGTCGAGGCCTTCCCTTGACAGTAGGTGGGCCACCTGCAGAGCAGAGGCAGTGTGCCTGGCACCTGCCACCAGCCGTGAAAACAGTTGCTTTTTTTGTTTTGTTTTGTCATTTTAGGGTCGCACTTGTGGCATATGGAGGTTCTCAGGCTAGGCGTAGAATGGAAGCTGCAGCCGCCGGCCTTCGCCACAACTACAGCAACGCCAGATCCAGGCCGCGTCTGCGACCTACACCACAGCCCATGGCAACACCGGATCCTTAACCCAAGGAGCAAGGCCAGGGATTGAACCTGCGTCCTCATGGATACTAATCAGATTTGTTTCCACTGAGCCACAACAGAAACCCCATGAAAACAATTTTTAAAAACTGGCAGCTGCTTTGTTTCTACCTCCCAAATAGCGTCCAAAATGTCTCTTTTGGCCAAGGTTTATCCAAAACCATTCAGGAAAGGAAATTCTGGGAAATTCCAGTCTGGCTAAGTTGATACAGAACAGAGCTACCACACACGCATCATTGACGTTTTGTTGTATTTTCTTTTGTTTTTCAAGCAGGGAAATGATTTGATAGAAATGTTGTTTTAAAAATATTGATCTAGCAGCAGAGAGAAGGCGAGATTGGAGAAGAGAGGTTGGAGATGTTAAGAGATCCTTGGCACAGTCAAGGCTAGTGTTCCCTAAACCTTGTGCTTTGGGGAACAAGAGGCTAGATAAATGGGGCCAGCCTTCTGGCTGAGAACAACTGAAGAATCTGAAATAAAAAAAAAAATCTAAGTGTCAAAAACTAAGCAGATAATGAGGAATAATTGCTCCAAGATAGAAGAGCAGAGAGGAATGGAAATCCGAAAATGGGAGCCAGGCACTGGGAACTATTTCACCTGGGGCAGGGGGGTCGTGGGGGTGGGACAGTCCCGAAGAGGATGCTGAGCTCTGCCTTCCAAGCCCCCCGGGGACTCCTGGCTCAAGACGCTGGGCGACGACCAGCCACGTGGGGCTGAGACACCAAAAGGTCGCAGCACAGTTAAGGGGAAACCAAAAATAAACCTGCAGGCTGGGTCAGCTTTGTCTGATCTAGCTGACCCAGAAAAGCTCAGATCCTGAAACTGGATTATGGCAATCCTGGATTACTACAACCCCAGGGCTGGCAGAAACAAATTAAGAAGCTCAACATCAGAGGCCTCAGATTATTTCTACAAATAACTTCTCAAACACAATTTCCAGCACATACTCAAACATTTTTTATTGCTTTCCCTTCCTAGTTAAAAAAAAATATATATAGAGAGAGAGAGAGAGAGAGAGAGAGAGAGAGAGCGAGAGAGCACACACCTTTATAATATTTATGAGCTTACAAAGATGAGATAGAGATGAAATAAAATATTTTGAGTTTTTCAATTTTTTTTTCTTTTTGGCTGTTTCAGCTGTGTTTGAAGCATGTGAAAGTTCCTGGGCCAGGGATCAAACCCATGCCACAGCAGTGGCCCGAGCCACTGTAGTGACAATGCCGGACCCTTCACCCTTTGTGCCATAAGGGAACTCCAGATTGTGTTTCTTTTAAAAGCAACAACTTTCTTGTTTATTGTTTTTTTTTTTTCTTTCAAGAATTACAGACCTTTATTACAATGAATAATCCAGGAGAGCTAGTGTTTTCTGCCCTCCCTTTAGAGTCTAAAAAGAGAAGCTTCCAGAAGGTTCTCACTGTCCTCATTACTCTAATTTAGTGAGAAGAGAATCGGGGTTATTACTCATGGC